>MU227179.1:2869847-2908226 GCA_018584345.1 Thuja plicata
TCTGTTTTATGTACCGATTATATTCACATTGCATTTTATATTATATATATATATATATATATATATATATATATATATATATGCATAAACATGTTTGTATAGTTGGCTATTAAACACGAACAATCAACATTTTAACAGTTCTAAGGCTTCATCCAAAGGTTGTTGAAACAAAATGAAAAGTAAACAAATATAGGGTGAAGGTAAACATAATAGGTACCTTATATGTACCTTGGATATGATGAATGCATTTCTCTAAAAGGGGACAAAGCGATTGAACATGTGCTCTTCTTGGTTTGCCTCTATGAAAATGTTAGTGTAGCTAATTATTTGCTTTCAACAAACGATCTTGGATAGACTAGGATGAACAAGCGGTAGGTCTCCAATGTGCAAAATTCAAACTCTTGGTTTTCAAAATGACTCGATTCGTTCAAGTAGGTTTTTATCATTCGATAAGGTTTGGCAATGACCTGCATAGTATTCCTGGTAGCATCAGCGTCAGACTAATTGATTTCAATCAGGCTGAAACACATCAATATGCCTTGCTACATACCCTAATTCCATCTCCATTCCTCATCCTAGCCCTTTTGGCGCCCCTTTCAATCCCCACTCCAAATTAGTTCATAGAAAGATTCCTTAGGCTTAGTCAGAGATGTAATGCATGGGGCTGCAAATAGACTAGACAACATAGGCTTGAACTTCAAAAGGGCTCTTTTTCATAACAAGAGATTCTCCACACTCTCCACCAAATCTACAAACAGGATTGGGCCTCCCTTTAATCCAAAAATTCCGCTGGGAATTTCCAGCTACAGTTTCAAACCAAGCACAAACTTCCTTGGCGCCCCCAAAAGAGGAAACTCTGGTCATCTAGCAAAAATCAGATCAAAGCCAGGGTAAAACATTATTGGATCCCCAAATCAGCTTCTACCATGCCATTTCCTTTGTCAGAAACAAAACCTTTAGTAGTAGTAGCAAACACGAGAATATCAGACTCAAGTATTGGATCAACCGTCACATTATTAGAAGAGTCTCTCAATCCCTAGATCCAAGATCTCAGAGAAAGAGCGCTGATTTGCAAGTTTTGAAATTTTTACCCTCGTAAGCATGTGTTATTTGCATAGTTTGTGAACTTCGTGAGTAGTCTCCAAGTTGTCGAGTACTCTCTATAAGTTTAACTCTCTAAAAGTGCCTACGCTAGTAAAGTGCTCGTCAAAACGTGTTTTTCACACATGTTTTTTTGCTATAAAACTATGAATTTTCTATGTGGAGATGTCAATATTTTATTTTAATACATTTTGTTCTTGAATGTTAAGAAATTTTAAGTTTTAATGCTTTCTAAGTTGTCGAGTTTTTGCTGAGTCCTTGCTAAGCATTTGTCAAGTTTTCACTGTGTGAAGTTTTTTGGGCTTGACGAGTACTCTCCGAGTCCGACTGTGAACTATGTTTATTTGATTGGGTTGATTGTCAGTGGGAAGGTGTAAATGAGGTTTTCTTCGTAGATTAGGGACTGCAGTTTTTTGTGGCAATATTTACCAAAAGACTTTCAAAGATAATGTTTACAAGGTTAAAACTTGGTTTTAGACGGAGCAGGATCACACACCTAACCATGGATTCCCATCTTTTCTCCTTCTCTATCCTACATTAAATATATTCCATCTTGGGTTCAATACCATTCTCTCACATTGGAGTATAGAGAGATTTATATTATTGAAACCCTAGGGAATAAAATGGGGATCTTCCTGAAAATTGAGTCCATGTTCTTTGAAAACCTAGAACTCCCAATCCAGATGTTAGATACCACAAACCGCTTTCCTTATTCTATAAATACTCATTTAAAAATCAGAGGTTGGAATCAAAAAATATATCTATAAAGCCAACATTTAGTCTGTTCAACTTGTCATATAAGGGTTCACAACATAAAAGATTGTTTAAATATTAGTGAGGTACAAAAAGGTGATTTCAGAAGCTTTGTTCAACAATTGCTAGACGACTTTCTTTGCGAGTCACCATTACAACGAGACTCCCTAGACTTCATTCTCTTTTTGTAGATTTAAGACTTTAAGTCATTAATTTAGATTTGAGTTTAAGAGATATTCAAGAGGCGGGCTTGCAAGATGGAGGCGACAAAAATCAGCTTGCTACTGGCAGTCAGACTGATAATAATTTGGAACATGCATTTATGGATCCTGATCTACAAGCCTTAGCCAATCTCCCATTGGAAATCTATAATAAAGAAGTCAATTTGTACCCTAAATGGTTCACAACGCAGAGCAAACAAGATGGAATTTGTACCTCTGATAAGCACCAGCCTTTGGCGATCCCCAAATCATGGCCAAGGACATGCGTAGACCGAAGGACCATTGTTCATAGTTTGATTAGGCCGAAGCTAGCTACCTTGGATCAAGAGACTTCCTCTGTTGCTCTTGAGAACCATAACACATCTTTAAATCTGTTAGAATTAGAGAGAGAATACTTCCACACAAAATAAACAAACTCCTCAATCTCTAGTAGTTGAGGATTAAGAAGATTTAATAGAAAAACTGATAGAAGTGCCATGTGAAAAAGTTGTTGACCATCACCTAGGAGGAATGTTCACCCTTGCAGAATTTCAAATAATTTGAGAAAAGGTGAGACAATCCTACACAAGAAATTGATTTAAACAATTTTTTTGACGAAGGAAGACTAGAGGAACTAGCAAAACACGGTTATCTAAGCAAGTTTAGAAAAGACAAATGAAATTGTAGTTAAAGTTACATTTTCATAGAAAATATACCTAAAGAGCATCTTCAGTTTGATTTCTCTCAAGCTTTATCCATCTCTCAAACTCCCAGAGTGGAAACCAACCCAAAGAAGACACCTAGCAGTAGAGGAAGGAAACCAATGTCAGTTCAAACTCAAGAAGTAGCAATTAGGCTCCAATCCACTTTGGATAAATCATTAATTCTACCCCAAGATAAAAACTCTAGACCTAGAAGAATGGGTTGCTCTTCTCGTAAGCAATCAAAATCCTATCTTGGAACGTTAGGGGTATTAATGACCCAAACAAAAGAAACCTCATTAAGTGTCAAATTGATGCTTCTGTGGAAGACATAATTCTACTACATGAAACCATATTGGTTTCTAATGCAAACTGGTGAATCTTTTATCATTGAAACAGATGGAAGTACTCCTTTTCACCTGCACAAGGAGCTTCAAGAGGACTAGTTATTCTATGGAATCCTAGTTATATTAGACTAGAAGAAGTCATAGTTTAGAAGAATTGGATGTTAGTAAAGGTACTTCACTTTAACACTTCATTATGGATGTTTAATGTTTATGGGCCCACATTGTTATTAGACAAAAAATGCTTGTGGGATGCAAATTTTGATTCTTTGGAACAATCAGTCAAGGATAAGGCAATTTTAGCTGGAGATTTAATGCATTCGCTTCATTGGAGGAAAAGAAGGGGCTAGCCTTCCTCCCCTCAAATTAATGGAGGACTTCACCTCCTTGATTAATGATAATGCTTTGGTTGATTTGGAACCTTCCAATGGTAGATTCAGATGGAATAATTGTAGGAAAGAGTTCTTTCAAATTGCAGAGAGATTGGATAGATTCTTGCTCATGCCAAATTGGATGCCTAGTAACTTATCTCTCTCTTTAGAAATCTTGCCACTTTCAGGGTATGATCACTATGCCATCTCCATTTCTATAATGAATAACAATTGAGACCGCCATCATATATGATTATTCAAGTTTAAGTCAATGCGGTTCAAAATGATCAATTTGTTCCATTGTTTCAACATTGGTGGACCACAACTCCTTTCATCCAGGGATTCGAAATGTACCAATTTTGCAATAAGTTGTAGTTCATCAAAGGAAAAATCAGAACTCAGTATGCCCCAGTCTTTAAAAATAATTTTAAAGAAAAAAAATTCTTGTGTTATAATGGTGCTCCGTTGGTTAAGTTTCCTAATATAAAATGAGCTACCTTGGTTAATCTGTCTACCACTAGTAAATAGCATTAAGTCTATTTCTTGACATAGGTAAGCCCTAGATAAAATCAATGTTGATGATCTATCATTTCCATTCAGGAATGACATGAGCTGCAACATTCTGAATGGACGCTGATGTTCAGCTTTTACTCTTTGACATTAGAGACAACTTTCCACAATCTAGCAACATTCCCTCTCGTTTCCTTACAAAGGTATAGGGGTTAATTATTGGCTAAAAGTTTGGTAACATTTAGGTGCCCTATGCACGGTGCTGATTGAGTTTCCTTTAATACTAAATTCCTTAATTCTGATGAGTTGGTTACATACAATTGCCCTTGATACCTTAGAAGGTCATTTGGTTCTAATTGGAACCCTTCATATCTTGGGTCCTGTGAGTTAGCGTGAAGTGTTTCTTGAACCTAATTATAGTATTCATACCCTTTCAGATCTTGAAAGACTTCGTCCTAAAATTTGTATTGATGGTTATCACAGCTGATAGACGTCTTTAATGACTTAAGGTGTTTGCGTCTCTATTTTCCTTGCCCTTGATGTAATTAATTCCAAAATCATAGTTGGAGATTAACTCTGACCATCTCCTCTGTCAAGTATCGAAATTAGGGTAAGTGATTATATACATCAATCCGTGATGGTCTAATTAGAGTTTCAATAGGTTCCCAACTTATATCGCCACTATATTGGAGAACATGTCTCTTGATCCTTTCTTGATGTGTTTATAACAACTATACTACGCTTGAGGGTCTCGTACTTCCAGGCTAGTTGTTGAAGTTAATCTTCCTGTCAAACAATCGAAATTCTTCAATTCTTGACAAAGAATATTCATTCCTTAATTGCCTTTCTCTATTCCTTCCTCAAGGTGGGAGAACATCTCGTAAACATAATATTGTTGAGGTAGTTACATTTTCAGGCTCATTGATTTATCTATCCCAATTGTAAGTTTCAGACACCCCTTTTTCTGCCACTTTTCATTTGGTTGCATGACAAAATTGGCTGCACCCTGACTTCTCTTGTCCAACTCCTAACTCTTGTTTGTAAGAGCATCCCCATTTCTCTTGATGTGGTATTGTTAGCAAACAAATTTGTCTTTCTATAAATTCTTTTTACTAAATCCCTCTATTACCCTCTTGAAAGGCAAATGAATACTAACAGTTGGGTAAGTGTCTTCTATGATCACTTCCCTTTGAATTTTCCTATAGGTACAACTCCCTATGATTGGTCTTCAGTGAATTTTCCTATAGGTACAACTTTAGCTTTTAACCGGAAAGCTTATAAAGGCTACTTCATCATTCTCAGATGACAAGCATAGCAGTATCGATCCAGGACAAGATAGGTAAATACCAAAAGAAGAGAGAAAAAGCATAGTTTTTCTATAAATTGAAATGGCACAAAATTGAAATAACAGTAACCTTGAAATAACAGATCATAGAATAAATCAAGCGATTATAGATTTGCAAAATACATCACAGAATGAAACAGAATGTCAACACAGAACACTTGTTCATTCGTTCCAAATAACACAGATTTGAAAACTTAATTGTAATGCATTCCAAAATTGCAACACAGGCAACAATGTAAATATGCTTTCCAATAGTTTGACTAGATTCATTTCTATGTCTATCAAAAATCTCTAAAAACTACCACACCAATCCAAAATTATATAGTTTTTGGTAAGTAAATCGAACCCTTTCACAGTTTCTAGCGGTACTATTTATAGTTTTTAACATACCAAGAGGTCTCCCTGAAAACCCGACCTCTCAGACAACAATTATTAAAACAAAACCATTTTAAAAAGGACACTTGTCCTCAAGAGTTTGCATGCAAATTCAAAGAAAACTAAACATCCAAATCGGGCTCTTTTTCGGCGGCACGTTCCTCACTTCCAACAGGGCTTCCTTCTTCATCGACAACAGACTGGGCGGGCTTCCATTCTTTGTACGCTTGAACAAGCTCCTTGGCAACCTGCAAATGCGGGATCTTAGAGTTTAGGATTCGGGCCATTGAGGCTTCCTTGCTCCATTTTAGCTTCTTTACTTTTTCTACTATCCCAGGTAATTGATCAACACACAAGTATAGCATGGACTCAATTCTGGCCATTTGTGTGAGATCTGTGGCCTTTGGATTGGCTTTCTCTTCAACTGCTTTCATGGTCGCCTCAAAGGCTTCCAGAGCCCCTTTTAGCTCTTGATCTCCATAATTCGCTTAGTAGGTATAAGCGAAGTTAATAATCTTTAGTTTGTTCAGCGTAGCATTTTGAATTCGTTTAGCCTCAGCCTCACAATCTTTGGTTTCAGTGATAGTATTTCTGATGATAGAAATACGCCAGCTTATATTCTTTCTTAATATAAAGAAAGTTGATTCTTCAGTGGATTTCAATGACTTCTCTGTGCAGAACTTGTCGAAGCCGTACCTATCTATCTCCAGGAATTTTCTCATTGCAGAGACCCACTTTTCTTCCTCTCTGTCCCAGACTTGTCGCTGTGTTTGTAATTCCCCAATTATGGCCTCAGTATCATGGAGAACAACTTGTGAATCTTTAATGTATTTGAGGCTGCTTTTGATTACCTCATTCATCCATTCTTCTATAGAAGACACCAGAACCTGACCGCGTTGAACTTGGTTTAATAGGTTCTTGCTTTCCGTAGAGTTTGGGTTAAAGACATGTGGAGACTGAATCAAAGGAGTAGCATTGAAATTGCAGAAGGTATTAATAAACTGAGATAGCGACACAATTGTCTGCTTCATCTCCTTTTTCTCTTTGCTATCCTGCCAGGATGTCATGAGCATTTGCTGGGCTGTTTCTTTAAACAAATGATTTTTGCCTGCCCTATCCATGGTTCCCAACTCGATTTTGGTAACTTCAAAATCCTCGGCTGCAAGTTCTTGTCCTTCCTCTTTGGGCTTATAGGTGGCTACCTCGGCAGTCCACTTTCCAGTCTTTGAATCTGCAAACATCTGGGCGGTGCTTTTTACTTTCTTAGCCTTTGGTGTTTTCTGAACATATCTGTTGACAATATCTTGCACGGGGATTGAAACAGGAACAAGGCTACGCTTCTTATTTACAGAGGAAGTTAGCCATTTGGGAGTAGTGTTTGGTGCAACAGGCTGCTCAGTTGTCTTCACTAGGGTATCCATGATATCCAACGTTACATCATCTAGATCGAAAGACCTTTGCCTATCTGCTCATCTTCACCTATCTGGTAGCTCATGTCGCCAAACTTATCATCATCCAGGTTAATGGTCTGTATGTTCTCCTGAGCCATTTTATCTTTATTTTTGGACCGAGTCTTTGACCTGGTAATCCTCTGAGTGGAAACCACAGGTGCACACTCTGTAGTAACCTTTTTCCTGGAATTCCTAACTCGCTGCTTTCCCGAGGAACCTACATTATCAATGGTTGTAGGAACATTAGAAACAGAGGGAGGGGAGGACAAAAGAGAAGTTTTAACTTCAGCTGATTTAGAATTAGACTGCCTTTGTTTCCTTTTAGTTGACAACCACTCTTCCGTTAAGTGGAGAACATGCTGGGTTCTCTGTCCAATATCATCTTCTTCATCTTTGGTCCAATCAATGACACACTCTTCATTTTCAGTTGGTTTCTTAAAACCTAGTTCAATTAGACTAGAACTGTCATCAGTCACCCCTTCTACATTTATCTGTAACCTCATGGACAAGATTTGAGAAATGCACAATCTGCTATGTTCCCTTTCTTTCACCTGGGACTCATCAATGCAATCCTCCCAGAAATCCTCAAGATGAGGGACAGGAAACATATGTGATCTAAACCCTAGGCTCCCACTAGCATAGTTTTTATTGTCAAACCCTATTCTTTCCGTGCAAAACTTGAAATCAAAGTGTCGCAGATCACTTGCTATACTTATTGCATCAACCATAGAATCATATGAAAGTTTACCTAATTTCATAGGGAAAGCCTTTTCCCATTCCTCTTCAAGAAAGAATCTTTTAAGAACCGTGGTAAGTTGCCTACAGATTTCAGCCAGAATGAAACAATCAAAGGTGTATCTGGGCAGTCTCGTGGGTGAATCCTCGAAACTGCCAACTCTTATGTAGTTAAACCTAGAGAATTGGATATAGAAACTTCGATATTTGGTTACAATTTCTTGAGCCTCTGGGCTGATTCTTTTATCAGAGTTGCGAGTCAATTCAAAACAGAGCTTTCCCATGAAAGTATCATGCACCCTTGTATAGTTTTGGATTATATTGGTCTTATGTAAAATAGGGAAATACTCATAGACACACATGCCATCAATCCACGGCTCATGCGACATTCCGTTCCACTGTCTACTACAGGCCAGGCAATACATGAGATATGAAGACATAAAGAAACTGCTACCAGTTAACTTTGATTTGTTAAGCTGTTCTCTCATAGAACTAGCAATTAACTTGGCCCAGTCCAAGATTTTTTTTCCTTCTAGGACATTTTGAACATAGCAGAACAACTAGTCGGAGAAAAAGTAGGCTTCCGGAGACCCTCTTGCCCTTTGCAGCATTACCATGACATCTTTGATATATGAGCATACATGGTTTCTCTTAAACTTTTTGGGTAGCCGTGAGCCTCATCTCTGCGGGTTTAATAACCAGTGCTTGGCCATAGAAGTACGGTTTCCATCTGCATTCTCCTTAAATTTGACCAAAGATTGAGCAAGGGAAAAGGCCGAAAAGGTTTGCTCTGGGATTTGAAAGGCTAGAAATACAATTTCTCTGTTAACTGACATTAAGACGCTATCGTCCTTTTTAAGAATCGATTCAGTCCTTTGATCATAGTTATGAATACATTCACAAATCAATTCAGGGCAAATTACTGCAGGAGGAAATGTCGCAACAACGCACAGTCCACTATGTAAAATTTCCAAAGATGGAGTGCCTTCTAGGGAATTGGAAAGACTTTCTGATAACCCTTCTAAGTTATAACCCCCTAGGTCAGTGTCTGTCACAATTGGGCCTTCACAAACCAAACTCGAAACATTCCCAAACATGTGAAAAGCGGATTTCATAACTGCAACAATCTTATATCTACCACAGAATCCTTTGTATATTTTTGCAATTTTAAATTTGAAAACACTGTAGTGAGGGCAGCCTGACTCACCTTGCTTTGCAGAAACCTCTAACTATTGGAGCTCCAATGTCCTTACCTTCCGTTCGCTCGTTTCTCAATAGTGACATTATTTCAAAATATGGGCGTAATGACGAGTTTAAATAGAGAGTGAATAATTTCATCATTAATTACAAATCTTTATGACAATGAAAGCGAAAGATATGATTTGACAGTTTATGCATGCAATCCATTAATGCTATTCGCGCAAACCCTCATGCCGTACCAATTAATGATTGCTCGGACACTTCAGACGTGCCAACTTAACTAATCACTTTTTGGCATTAAATGCACACCTGTCCGTAGGACCCGCTGCTGAGTTGTCAGAAAAATCTCCCTTTAAGTTGCCACGCGTCCTTTTTGAACACCTTTGAACATTCTTGAACAATGTTCACGATGGTTAACCTATGTTCAACCCTGTTCAAACTTTTTAGTCATACAAACCAACTTTCAAACAATATTCTTGCGCTGACATGCCTTAGTTCTGTATTCCGGAACTTCAGTCTTTCCCGTGACTTAAACTCATGAATCTTTCCCGCCAGCCTTGGACAACTGTCAAATTTCTTAGAATTATGAGCAATCTTGAACTACTTTGAACTGGTTTGAACCAAGTTCAAACCTGTTCAAAGGTGTTCAAGAGTGTTCAAACCTATTCAAACAATTTGTTAGCAAATAATCTTTTCTCTTTCCGAAGCACGACAAGACCAAAGGGTTGAGGGTTTCAGTAAATCAAAATATATAATGGCGACTCAGGAAATCATACAAAAAGGACAAGTACCAAACTTGGACTAACAGGTACATATGTTAAATATTGGAAATTTACTCTCAATACTAAATGACCAACTATCTCTCAGTAATCTTAGTTGATTTTGGGCCTAACTCGACCTTTTAGCTCTCCTACCAAGTGGGTGCCACTGCTGACAGTTGGTAGGTTTCCTTCATGATTTAACATTCCCTGAGAAGCTTTTATAGAATTCCATAGCATCTCCTGACACTCAGTTCCCTTCATAAGATAAGTTCTTTTTGTTCCAACAATTTTCTTAGCAGTTACCTAAACTCTCTATTTGATTTGAGCAAGAGTATCTAAGCACTCTCCCTGATGTTCGCTACAAGTGTTTTGATCTCGTCTTCTTTCTTAGTCCTATTCTGACCCTCAAACGATTATTCTAGCCTTGGAGTTTAATTGGATTTCTTGATCCTATTGTCTATAGGATTTCCTACTTACATATAATCCGGTTTTAGTTCCCTGTACTGCCAATATATCCAAACCATTAACATGTCTCTTCCTAAGATTCACTATCAATATCAGTATTGGGCTCTTCTTGTATTAGTAATTTTGAGATTATATCTGTGATAGATCTGTTGGCCTCCTTGACCTTGATCTTTTGTTTTGTTCTATTCCTCAGAGACTTCCTCAGATGTGGCTTAGGTTTGGGTGTTAACCCTATTAATAAGAATTGTTCAACAGTTTCTAGGTTGAAGGCTACTTGCGCCTCTTATCCCAAAATCATTGGGTAGCTTTTGATAACGTCTCATCATCAAATTTGATTAATCATCAGGATTTGCTTTTGCATGATTTTTTTAAATTTTTTGTCATCCATAAATGAATTAGTCTTGGGTAATGAACCTTTACCCATGAAATCCGTCGGTTCTACATCCATTGGAACATCGACAAGTTGGCTCTGACTTTCTAGGTAGAAGGCTGGTGAGCTCTGAGGTCTAGTGTTGAACCCGTTGCTCTGATACCATATGTAACATGCCAAATTTATCTACCTGATAATAACTTCATTTAACGAACAATTTTCAAAGAATATTTTTTTTTCTCTTTTGAACAATATAACTGAAAATAACTACTTTCCTTTCACATGACCAAGATAACTGAAAGTAACTAAATTCCTTTTCGCACGGACAAGATAACTGAAAGTAACCACTTTCCTTTTCACATGAACGAGATAACTGAAGGTTCGTTTAACTAACTGCAAATGAAAGATATATCTGCAAATGCTTTCATCTAACTACCTTCACATGAAAAGGAGATAACTAACAAATTCATTTCCTTTTAAGCTGAAAGGATTCATTAAGTAAATTAACTGATAATGCAAAAACCATAGAACCTGATAAGATGGAAGCGTTTGATCTTGTTTTTTATTTGCAATTGTTCTCGTATGACTTCCAGTAGAGGAAGAGCATCATTAGAGGTTTTATCTCCCAACCATTGATCTTACAGTCTCGACCTTAACGGTCTCCTTCACAACTTCCTTACGGAAGTGGGCTGACCCTACACGAAAGCTGTAGAAACGTGATCTAGTCTTCCATGCCATCCGAGACTTGGTGTTAGAACCCACAACTGTTGTAGCTAGTCACACCCTATAGACATCTTCGTCTATGAGAAAGACCTTCCTAGCTAGACATTGCTCTATTGGTTCTAGTGATGGATGGTTACTATCCGTTTTGCATAGTGCCACTTTGGCAAAGGTTTTATAGGTGCAAGTACTGTACTTTGTGCTGTCAGTGTCACCACCATACTCGTATATTGAGTCCTTTAGACTCTTCAAGGTCTCAGCAACCCATCAAGGACTTGCTGTCCATTTCTGGCAATAATGGTCCATTGACCAAAGATTGGTACACTTTGGCATAAACAGAATCTTTATGGTTTCCATGGTTCCATAACCAATCTACAGGGAATGCCTTCCAAACAGTTCACCGTTGTTATAAACATTAAAGTATGATTGACATTTTATAGCCTTTTCTAGTTTCCCTTCCCAGGATAGAAATGGAACTCTTCCCAAATGCAGCTATGCTTATAACTGATCAGAATTGATTTCAAGATGATACAACATTCTTATTGATGACATACTGTCATATTTTATAATGATCTGATTTTACCCAAACAAAGGATTGTTCATTATCCATGAAATTTATAGTGTTATTAAACTGTCAAGTTATCATTGTAGATTGATTAGCCGTTAAGTATTACTCCACAGATGGAAACTCCTTGAGCAAAACAAATTGTCTTGATGGGAGAGACTGGGAGATATGACCACCATGAATCTCTAAGAATGGTTTATATCGACAACAGATTCATAAGGTACACGGGATCATATCCGCAATCTAGATTCATGAAGATATAAATAGACTCCTCTCAGAAAGACAGAATTTACAATGATATACTTATTCATAACAGAATCATTAAGAATCATGGACTCATAACAGAGATAAAATGATGAAAGAATTCATATAATTATGCATGACATGGGTGTTCATTATTAGGTTTTTTGACCTTAAGGACTTACCGTCTAAACTGGCAATTACATTGTTTGACTGTCCAAGGACCAAATGAACACATTCCTAAACCTTTAGAATGTTCACATTTACCCTGCTTCCTATTTCAGTTTAGGTTTCAGAATAGGCAACATCCTAAGTCTTGCTGTAGGGCAACATCCCTTGACATCTTTCATCATTAGTAAATTAGACCACACCTCCTTAACCTTAGTTCCTTGGTAATCAATTCCTAAGGATAGTCTAAGTTTACGAACATAAAAGGATTCTATCTATCCCAATCTTTCTGTAAGGTGCATGACATGGGTGTTCATTATTACGTTTTTTGACCTTAAGGACTTACCGTCCAAACTGGCAATTATATTGTTTGACTGTCCTAGGACCAAATGAACACATTCCTAAACCTCTAGTTGACATTTACCCTGCTTCCTATTTCAGTTTAGGTTTCTGAATAGGCAACATCCTAAGTCTTGCTGTAGGGCAACATCCCTTGACATCTTTCATCACAAGTAAATTAGACCACACCTCCTTAACCTTTGTTCCTTGGCAATCAATTCCTAAGGATAGTCTTAGTTAACGAACATAAAAGGATTCTGTCTATCCCAATCTTTCTGTAAGGTTCAGACCTTAGTTTCAGATTAAATATTAGACTCAGTTTAGATAGATTCTTGACTGCAGATAAATAGTAAGTGCTAATATAAACTTTTATTATTCTTTCTGTTTTTACTGATTATGAGGATTCTTCTTCTCGAGGAGACGATGATTTCTTTATACTTCAGACAAGAGATGGTTTCTCTGCTTATTTCTTGAGAAGAAAATATATTCATTCAATTTAAGATATGTGCAGTCCAATGCAATGCTTAAAACAGAGCATGATTTCTCTATTTGATGAAGACACGATTCATTGAGACAATCTTGTTGTCCTATATGTGGATGCACAAAAGTTCTTTTGGAATGTATGAACAGTCAATGAGTATATTTTGGATGCATTGATTACAAATGCAAACATGATCGATGCGTATTAAAATGTCCCCATTCGGATGCCCAAAATAATCATTTCTATAATACACGAAGTTTCAAGCATTCATATGATTGCGCATATATCAAGCATTTAACAGACATAGAGTAAACATAGTTTACATGTAAACTCTTTAATTGAATTGCAAATAATAAGAATATAGATCATTTCTATGATTGAGCTGAATTGAACAACATGCAGATATCGATACACAATATGACATAAACTACATGAAGAACCTGCTTGATAGTTTCTTGCTGGCATGGAGACGGATGCTCCGTTCTTAAACTCTTGCGTGCGATCACCTTGCTGGTGTGATAACCATATAAAAGAATTATCTTTCAATTTTATTACCCATGACGATTCTCAGATTTGGTATATGATTTCTAAGACAAATGCAGAGCACTAGCTTTCGACTGGCATAAATCATTACTAAAGATCCAATCTCCTTTTTACCAAAATGATCCCTCAAGAAAGAAGTAACTCCTTGTTATCGGGTGGCAAGAAGAGGTTACACTTGCCACCCAAGAAGGTATGTCTTGTCAATAAGAAAAGATTAATTGCAAACTGATTGAAGGTTGGCTTGACCAACAAAATATCATAATATAAATAATTATAACAAGCTCAAGATGCACAATGGTTGCATATATATATTTAAATGCATACATGCCATTAAACTTAGTGCCAACTTACACTTCACGTACTCAATTTCTCAACCATTGTAAATACATACACATGGTCGCTTATAGATTACGACTACATATATGTGTCTACACATGGTATTATAAATGACATTAATACACTTTATGATCATTGGCATACACATACTTTTTTCTATTTATAAATATTTGTATATGTATACGTACGTATATGTTATGTATATACCACAAAACAAATGATAAATGATTTGTTTGCCATGGTTGTTCCTTTAAATCGATAGGAATATATTACAATGAACATCCACTAATTAAGAGTCATTAATTCTTTTATTAAGGACAAGGATAAGAACGTCGACAAACCCAACATGACCAAGGACAACCAAGGCTAACAATCCCAACCCTAAACTTGATGACCAAGATAGCTATGGATTCCTGCTTAGATGGCTTTTCCAGCCTTCAACCCTCGTCTGCATTCTCTCTGATGATACTCTTCACCCGTTTGCGGGATTGATCTCTGCATTAGTTGACAAGGATTAGTCATATTTATCTTCATAATCTTTTTAATCAATAAATTATCTATAGCATCGTAAGACATCATTTATCCTTTTATATAATTTCCATGAGAATGTGATTTATTCAATAATCCTCTTAAAGAACAACATAATCTCATTGATCGTAATCCTCATACATGAAGCAACATAATCTCATTAATCATATTTCTCATAATGAAACAACATAATCTCGTTAGTCATAATTCTCATTATTTCACATAATAATTCTTAATAAAAATTCCACACAATTAACTTACCTTATACTTCCCATAAAACAATTATTATAGTTATATGGAAGGTCCTCAAGACAGGGATGTAACACCATCATCCATTCTCAAACTTGACATGATGAAAGCATATGATAAGGTAGATTGGGATATTTTAATGCAAGTATTCAAAAATTTGGTTTTGCATGTAAGCGGTGCAAATGGGTATACTTGTGGATTTTAGGAGTCAAATCCTCAGCCTTAATATATAATAAACCAACTCGATCCTTCAGTTCTTCAAAAGGTATTAGACAAGGGGATCCTCTCTCCTTTCCTCTTCATCATTCTAGCAAAAGTGCTTAGTAGATTATTTTAAGTTGGTCACACACAAGATAAATGGAAAGGGGGTACAAATATCAGACACATTTTAACCACCCATTCCTTGTTTGCAGATAACACAATTCTTTTTGGGAAAACATCCATTTAAAAGCTAAATAGATTAAAGAAGTCCTTGGCAAGTACACTTCTGCCTTAGGCCATTTTATCAATGCATCCAAATCAAAGGTATACTTCTTCAACATAAATAGTTTGCTCAGAGGCAGAATTAGTTAACACCTTGGCGTTCAAATTGCCAATCTGCTCTGTCAATATTTAGGGATTCCATTCTTCATTGGAGCTAACAAAGCTTCTTATTGGTAGAAGGTCATCAACAATATCCATTCAAGCATATTTGCATGGAAAGGAAGGTGGCTTTCTCTTGCTGGCAGGTTATTAATGGTCAAAGTAGTTCTTCAAGCTATACCAAACTATTACGTGGCAGTACTTCAAGCTCCAAAGTCCGCAATTCATGACATTCAAAAAATCATCTTTCAATTTTTCTTATTTCCTTGGATACTATTTGCAAGGACAAACTCTTTGTGGGTGCAAGGCCTCACTATTTGGAAGCTAGGAACTTGTCTCTTGGTGTGAAATTGGTTTGGAATATGTCCAATAAACTTCCACAAAATGGTGTAAGATTATGGAAAGTAAATATCTAGAGTTGTCATCTCCAACCAGGGTTTTTACAATCTCTAAGCCCTCTTGGGCTCAACAATGTGGAATTTTCTTTGTGCATTTATAGTTGTCATTACTCCATATTTGTAATGTACCCTCTTTCCTAGAGGATCACTCAGTTGTTGAGATTTGTCTATTATCCATATCTGTAGGCAAATCCAGTGGATAGGAGACGTTATTCCTAGCGTGGGAGGACTTTGCATGCTAGAGATTGGCATTTGGATGGTTTATTTAATGAGCAAATAATGCTATTTTATTATAAAGTTACTTTGTGCTAAAAATAGCAATTTTTATTAAAGTGACTTTATAAAGTTAAGTTATAAAGTAACTTAATAATATTAAAGTCATGAGGTAACTTTATAATATTAATTTATAAATTTACTTTATAATATTTTATTATAAAGTTAATTGAAGAATAAAGTTAATGAAATATTTAATAAAGTGAAATTGTAATGCTCCCTAGATTTACACACCACCTTTGCGGATTGGAAAAAAGCAAATTTAAAGAAATTATAATGAGGCGTTGGATACCAGGGTAAGGAGATTTTATAAAAAGGTTTAATTTCTCATATTTGCTTATTATGTTGAGATCAATTTCAGAATTCTTTTACATAGCAGCTCATGCCAGGTATTTACTAAGGACGAAAACCCTCGGAGAATTGTGAATTGGACGAAAACCTAGTTTACCATTGAGGGGAATCTACATAGGGTTTCCATTTGTGCTTCATTATTATAAAGTTAATTGAAGAATAAAGTTAATGAAATATTTAATAAAGTGCAATTGTAATGCTCCCTAGATTTACACACCACCTTTGCGGATTGGAAAAAAGCAAATTTAAAGAAATTATAATGAGGCGTTGGATTCCAGGGTAAGGAGATTTTTAAAAAAAATTTATTTCTCATATTTGCTTATTATGTTGAGATCAATTTCAGAATTCTTTTACAAAGCAGCTCATGCCAGGTATTTACTAAGGACGAAAACCCTTGGAGAATTGTGAATTGGACGAAAACCTAGTTTACCATTGAGGGGAATCTACATAGGGTTTCCATTTGTGCTTCATTGGATGAATTTTCAGGCAGATTTAATATGTTTCTTACAACAGTAAAGCTTCTAGGGTTTGGTGCATTTATATTAGTCAAATTCAATAACAATAAATGTTGCCAGTAGGTTGATTTGGTCATTGATCAGTGAAATTCTCGACAGGGGATTTAATTAAATTGGTTGCAGTAGACATCGGTGAGTTTGTGAGCATATTTGGAGGGTTAGAAGCTTCTTGTTGCTAACTGCACCATTTATCGAGCTAGTTGTACCAATTACTTAGCCGTACAATTCCTCTTGCACGACGCACCATTCAGAATTGGCTTTAGGGTTTGTGCAGATTTCTTGTTCAGTAATTGTCAGCAGCAGATTTGGGAATTCACCAGGCATCAAGAAGACTTCATGGATCAGCTTATTTGGCACATTGAGAAATTTCCAGTTTGATTCAACAAATTTGCCTGCAAGCTAGGTGTAGGGTTTAGTAATTCCATGGTTTCATTCAATATTTGTTTTCAGTAATTATTGTTGATGCAAATAAAACCAATTGGCGCCACTGTAGCAAGTTGGACGCACAAGTAATTCCATGGTTTCTTTCAGTATTTGTTTTCAGTAATTATTGTTGTTGCAAGTAAAACCAATTGGCGCCACTGTAGCAAGTTGGACGCACATATATTATGATCTCTTTGAATTCATCAATGAAATTACTCATCTGATTGAGTGCTGGATTCCTGGTATGCAAATTCTTGTTCTTGGTGACTCAATTATCTAATTCTGAATAATTGCACTGCTGTTCTTAATAAATCAGAATCCAGGATTTATTTTCAGTCCTTCATAAATTTGTACTTTGGTTCAAAAAACATCATTTCTTGGCATATGTTTCATGGTTGAACTCCAAACTATAAATTGGCATTGAAACTCTAAACCAAATCTTTGGCAAATAAAACTTAAACCCACTCAATGAACACCTGAACAAATCGGAAAAATCGGATCAGAATTGGTGGGGATTTTTCAATATCTAACACTGGAAATCAATGATGGATCCCAAGCTCCTTTTTGGGATGATTCCTGGAACAGTCATCCTCCTCTAAAGCATATTCAAGAATTACAATGTATAAGGAAAATGCTCTCGTCTCCTGAGGATTAAAAGTTGAGAATGATCTTGAACCATTCAGTAATAATCTCCATACAACAAAGTGGAATAATCTCAATAATTTGCTGCAATCTTATGATGAAAAGAGTTTGTTAGAAAGCATTCTCCATGCAAGGATAATATTAACCTCCTCAAAGCAGGATAGACTTATTTTGGCTCCTTCCAGATCAGGTAATTACACAATTAAACAAGGTTATAACTCTCTGATGAATCAAGGAGAAATAACAGAATACCAAAGAACATTTTCATTTTGTTGGATTAACATGATCCTCCCCAAGGTTGGATGCTTCTGTTGGTTAGTACTTAAAAATAGAATGCTAACAAGCTCAAGACTTTCCAAACTTGGCATAGCAGAACCATTCAAATGTTTTCTATGTGGAGAGCAACTAGAGGATGTCGATCATCTATTCCTAAACTGCCTGTTCAGTCAAAAGTGCTGGTCACCTATTATGTCAAAACTGAAGTGTTCTATACCATTGCCAAATAATATTGGGGATTTGTTCTCCTGTTGGCCAATTTTATACAAATCCTCCCTCTTTGCTAGTATATGGAGAGTCACACCACCAATGGTGCTTTGGAATATTTGGTGGGAACGTAATATAATAATTTTTCAGGCAAACGTCATCAAATGTAGATCAAATTGGTTGTAAGGTTGAAAAGTCTATAACTGGAGTAGTAAATGCATATATCCATCAAAAAAAGAATTTAGACTCATCCGTCACAGATTGGGACTCAACAATCTTAAAGGAGTGGAAAGATCTATCTTTGCCTTTAAAGGTAGCCTATTCCAAGTTGGAAAGAAAAGAGTTGACCATAGTAAGATTTCATGTATCCCCCCACCTAAAGAGTTGTTCAAATTGAACTTTGATTGCGCTACTAGAGGAAACCCACGGATATCAGGATGTGGTTGTGTTATCAGAAATTATGGTAGCACTATTATCAAGGCTAAAGCTTGCAACCTACCAAGAGTAACTAATAATGTAGCTGAGGGTATAGCTCTTCTGCAGGGGGTTACAATGGCCAGAGATCTAATTTAAAAATCTTGAAGGCGATTCTCTAATTATCATCACTGCATGCAGACAAATACAGATCACAAATTGGAAAATTCAATACATTCTCCATTAAGTCTGGGATATTCTTAATCAAATTGAAACATATGAACTTCTGCATTGTTTTAGGGAAGGTAACAAGTTAGCTGACAGGCAAGCCAATCAAGGCTGTGATCAAACAGAGACAGTGATTTTTTTCTCTCACGAGGATCTAAAACTTCTACCTACAGTACGAGAAATCATTGACCTTTAGAGCCAAATTTAATTATTTTCCCTGCCGTTATGAAAGGTCCACATTGATCTCTGCCACCCTAAAAATAGTTTCAGAAAGGTCAGGCAATATGGTGGCATCTTCGACAGTTTCAAAAAGACAGGCAACTTGGTGGCATCTTTATGGCGGGTCAGTGGGGTTTTATGGGAGGAGATCCATCTGCCTTGCTAATTTGTAATGGAAAATTTGAGGAAATCGACATGGCACATCTTCCACGTAGGCATTCCCAAAATTGGGGTATTGAGTTGGCGTTTCTTCCATGTCAACCTCCTCAAGATCATCCCAATATGGAGGAACAATCTGATTTTATATTAACATTTTCTGTTGATTTCCGTGTTGGTTTGTGTAGAGTCCATACCAATTGTATTGCACCACATTTCATTCAAGACCTAAGTTAAAAATAGGGTTTGATGTGACTTGTGAAATATTGATTTGGACGCCTCTCTCTATCCTGTCATCATTAAACTTGCAACATCTGTTTTGAGAGATCATCAGCAGTCCTATTTGTTAGTTGTACTGCCTTCATTCACCACCTACATGGATATCATATTAGTTGAGCTGGCTTTCACATAACATGCCATCATTTTAATATAATTAGGGAGCTTTGAAAAGACATTTTCCAGTTTCCCAACCTGGCATCTTTTATTTCTCCGCATTTATCTCACCGGCTAGCAGTTTGTAACTCACGCAGAAAATGATCTTTTGTTATTTTGAGGAATTCATTCCCGTTGCAGGACAGATTTACATCTCCCTCCCATTATTAGCTGCCACTCATACCTCAAGATAGCAACTCCTTCCTTTCCTATTAATTGCCCCTTTCCTCATTCATTTCCATCATTTTCACCCCTTGGCGCTTCTCAGTCCTATCCCAATCTCATGGTGTGGTGCTACTGCCAGAAAGATGGATATTTCGCCCTTTAATAAGCGAATCTTCTTGCCCATCTCGGATAGTGAGTATCCTGAATCCAGTGAGTTCTCTGGTGAAATGCTGAGCAAAATTTTCATTATACAGTGTTCAAGGATTGAGGAGCAATTAGATGTGCAGTTGGGAATAATATTCTGGGTGCTTATCCTCACCTATTCTATCCCACACAAGTGGCAAATATTTTTCTTTCCAATTCCATGGACCTGTTACAATCTTATGCCCTGGTTGTTGAGCTCTCTGTCAACTATGTGGATGATAAACTTTTCCCATGCAATACACTGAACTCTGCCATTAAAGAATATGACCTACACTTCGGTAAGGCTCTAATTGGTGGTCTCTTTAAGAGAAAGGATTTAATTAGAAACTCAGGCCATTTATTTGTATACTCTGCTCTGAAGAGGGCACTGCTAGCCAAAGAAGAATTGAAACTTAACTCAGCTTTATTAGCTCATAAATTAGAGCTGAGGGAATATCTATGTGATAAAGTGTTTGAAAAGTATGAAGCACTTCTACTGCTCATCACCCATTAGAAACACTCTCCAGTCTGTCCAGTATGAAGACCAAGCCAAAGAAAAGGAAGAGGGATAGGCTTCAAACTCTGATGGGGATATGGATACCAAATAAAAAGAGGTAATCTGGTTTAAAGTTTGTTAACCCGTTTTCATTTTATGGTGACCAACAAATAGGTTGACTCTTGCTATCTAAAGATCTCCATGGTTATCGTTGCCGCTGGCTCCTATTCTCGAAATGCCCTTATTAGGATGATCAGGCATACTATAATTGCTTTAGCAGTATGATGTTTTCTGTTGTTTTTTGACTTTGGATTGAGAGATTTTAAATTTGCCCTCGCCATCTTCTTCCTTGTAAAGGGCTCCTATGTAATTAGAGAGGGTTAGAAAATTCCTCTGAGTTCAGCAGTTCTTATTTCTTGTACTAAACTGTGGGATATCTATATGCCTTCAGGGTTAACAGCTTAGATTTGGGTAAAAGGCCACCCTGCTATTTTGTAATTATTTAAGAATATATAAATAATATATTATAGGCCCCTGGCCCTTTTCAAAAATATATATATATACTTTTCAGTTTTCAGTAAATAACTTGTAATTCTTAAAATTATAATTAAAAAGGCTTGCCTTTGTCTTTATTCCAAGTTGAATGTAAGCTTAATTTGAAGAAGCTTTTAATTTTTGGTTTGTTTTGTTTATTGCTTTCTTGATTTCATTCTGAACTTAGACGGATGAACTTTTCTCAATAATGACATAAGGTTCTTGGTTGGTAGAAATGAAAGCAAATTGGTTAAATGGACTATAACGATTTCAGAGTAGTTAGTGTGTTTTCTTTCAGTACAATTTTGTACTAATACTATCTCCATGTTTTTGTGTGTTTTCTCTAGTAGGTTGCAATTTTATGATCTTGTGACTATATTGTTTAAAACTTTAACCTATCAGTAGACACTTCAAATGAGCTAGAAATTGAGAGAGATTGATAGTTTTGAAGATCATGTACTAGTTTTGGTTCGGTAATTTTGATGTACTTCATATCGTTCAGTAATTTTGAACGTCCTCACATTTCCAAATAATAGACTTCTATAATATGTAAATAGTTATTATTCAATATTTGTATACTAGCATACTTGCAGCTGCTCCTGCACCTATTTACTATGATGATTATCGTATTGGTTTAAGATGCAATAAAAAAATCAATTTATACATCTAAACGGATATATGCATTTGTGATATTATGTCAACTTCTTAGCATACACTATGGGACATGTAAGGATTTGGCTGTAACATATAACATCACATACTCCTTGAACTTGACAGTGTGATGGTAATGGTAGTTCCAAACTTTCCAAATCTCCCAAAGAAATTGCTATCAGAAATAACAGTTCAAATAAGAGGCGACGAGGTGCACAGAGGTCAATATGTCTTGTGAGTAATCTGCTGCTTATCAAGTTTTTCCATCTCTACGTTGCTATGCATTCTCCTAATCAGGATATAACTTTTGTATGCTAGGAGTCTTCATCACAATCTGCTTCTTGGGAAAACAGAAATTTAAGGCCTAGAGGAAAACAATCTGATGAATCCCCACAGCTGTTTGGTCAGATTGTCAAATATAATGAGAGTATGCAACCTGTGAGGCCAAATTTCTTCCCCTCATCTTTCTCTATTCCCAAAGTTAAGGTTATGTCACGTTTGAGTGCTTTCAGGTGAAGGCAGCAAAAATTACTACTGTAACTTTGAAACTCAAATCTTATGTATTAGTTTGATTTTTTAGTATTTGGAATTTGTCTGGCAAGTTCAAGTTTTTGGAGTTGTGCTTTTGTGCAGTGTGAAAGAATTGGTCAAGCAGATCTAATAAGGCCACAATGATTGAGCTTAGAGATTTTTACCTCTAATCTGCTAAACACAAATTTCAAATTCTTGCAGAAATAGGTGGTCAAGAGCATTGTCAGAAAAAAATAAATGAGAAGCCCATTCGCATAATGTGGCATTTTTCTATCAGCAGGCAAACCTGCATTCACATGCATTTATTCTGATGGCTGGTCAAGGTTTTACTGATAAATGGTTTAGTATCAATTAAGTACTACATAGAAATCAACTTTAACTGCTTAGAAAAATGTAACACAAATGTCGATATAGTGAAAAATGTAGCTGTCCGAAATGTTCTATTGTGTGTATTTTTTATTTTATATGTTCAAGAAATCAGAACATTCAAATGTGGTATACACACTATCTATTCTAAGGTTCAATTGTATATTTATCTGCATAAGATCTAATGGTACGGTTCACAAAGCATTGCTGTCAGGATGGAATGTCAAATCTGAATTTCTGAGAAGATATGTTTCCATTTTACTGTATCATTTGGATTAAAAAAATTATCCTTTTCATGCGTTTTTTTTTTCAAATTTAATGGTCAATAGTGCCTAGTAGTGTTACTCCTTTGCCCAATACCTGACTGGGTTGCACTCCTGCCTTCTCTTCGGAGACTTTTTATCTGGGAAAAAATACATTATGTTGCTAGTTTTCCTTTTGGTGAGGGATATTTTGGATAAACTTTCAATAGCAGTAAATAAATAATAAAAACAATTTTCATTCAGATTCAAGGCATATAAAGCTGAATCTGTTTATATCAACATGATTATCCATCAGCAATTGGCACTACAAAACATTGGTCCCTGATCTTGAAGTAAAACATCAGAAGTGCTGACATACAAATTTTATATAATATAACTTCTAGAACCATCTGATAGATCCTGTATTTTCTTGCTTTTGACTTGTGGAATGTGTTTATGATCTGGTGAAGAGCTTCTTAAGACCACAGCTGGTCAGATTTTATACACTTCTTCTGACTTCGCAAATTTTCCCTTTATAGGAATGCTTTGTTAGCTTTTTAGGTGGGTTTTCTGTTGGAAACAACCAAGATCCCTTGCAAAACAATCACTCCATGAAAAATGTGCCATTGTCACTAACATGTATAGAAAGGTGCCTTGCATATAAAGACAACCAAATAAAGGTAAGAAGTTAGGAGTCAAACTCTGACTACCCCTTCAACTATGCAACAATTGTAGGACCTTATGAACAAATTTTAGGACACTTGGCGAATCTACATGAGGTGAGACAAAAGACTCTGAATTCCCATAAGGTGGAGAGTAACTCAACCCTTTAACTGAGCTTAAGCACAGTGTGAATAGGACTTAACTAAGTAGGCTAAAAGAAAACTAGTTAGGTAAAACACTCTTCCACACTAACACCCTTCCTTAGGGGAAACTTTTAGGGAGCAAGCTAATCACATAAAAGGCGAGTCCCAAAAACATGGCTTGATAAGGTACTCATGCACAAATTTAGATCTTCCATAAATTAAGAAAGGGAGAAAACTGCGGAACAAAACTTCCCCACAAAAAAGAGAGAAGAATAAAACCTTCTACAAGGATGTCCTTGTGAAGATGAACATGATGATGAAGAACTCTTGAAGCATGTCAAGAACCATAAACTTTGCCAAAAGTGAACAAGTGTATGCTGGAATCTACGAACCTCTAAGATACGTAGATCAAGAAATACACGTATGATAAAAAAATACAAATAACAAAGTATGGGTGTTACGTAGTACAATACGTAGAAGGCACCGGTGTTCAATGTGGATGATAAAAAAAAACAAATAACAAAGCACAAGTGTAACAAAGTACACTACTTAGAAGTGCTTGGTGTTCATGAATCTCACAAATAATCTACTGAAAGAATCCCCCATATGAGATACAGATGAGGTCTATGTGACCCCCTTGCAAATATATTAAGTCCATAAGGATCAACAAGGTTCCTCCATTCTTCTACTAAAATAGAAAGCAACAGCAATACTGATGTCATGATTCCTCCTTTAATGTTGACGAGGAAGTGTAATGATGACACACCAACTTAAAATCAATTTTGTTGCACTTAATATTAATGCATCTACAAAAATATATGTTGGAGAATGAGTTCATGCGTGTTTTATGTCAAGAGGTGGACAAAGAAGACATAAAATAAAAACATGCATAATGCAAAAACATTGATAGACCTCCTTGAAAATATCCAATGATATGACACTTTATTTTAGTGCATTTACAAAATATGAAAGATGTACAAGACCTCAAAAAAGGCATAATTATAATTTTTGTTCTAGAATATTGTCATGAAAAAAAAACATGACTAGTGCAAACATGGAAAAATATTGTAGATTAAAAAAAACAGAACCAAAAAATGTGTCTGTATAAACCCAAACAAGCCTCTCAAAATTTGAAAAATTGGGATTGTATAGGGTGTCCTTTTACAAACAACAAAGTGATAAAATCCATAAATTATTCTGTAAAATAAATTACACCATTGGATAGAGCACAATGAGAAAAACATTGAAAAAGCCTTCTTTATGATCAAGATATGGCCTCTTGAAATTGAGGGTAAAAACAAAACAAACCAACAGAGAACAAACCAACGAAGAGGGGGTAAAAGTTAAGTTCTACATTTTTTTGACATCAATACGCAAATTGGGCACTAATCAGGTGGACAAATTGACATGGTATTGATTGGATGTTGTGGATTGGGTAGGGTTGACTTTGCTATTGACTGGTCAATAACAAAATATTTAGTTTTCCATGTACATAAAAAAGAGGAAAAAATAATTTCATTTTTCTTTTTTTTCGAAGTGATATATATATTTTTTGAAACAAAGCTTTTTAAAAACCCCAATGACCCCTTGCACGCACTCCATTGGGCAATATTTGCATAGGGAGTGCACAATACTACTGCACAACATGCCTACACATGTATGTACAACGGTAGCATAAAGTAATTTTTTTGCATTTTTTTTTGAAAACCAAGGAAAAAAATGTCTCGGACAAATAGGTTGCACTTAAAAAAGACACTCGAGCAGCTTGTGTGAGTTTAAAAACACCAAAAATTTACTAGTTGCCAAAAATACGAGTGTCTTATATGAAAAGAGGGGTCTGAGCATAATTGTGACATCCATTTTACTCCAACAAGCTCCAATTTTTGCCTTATGCCCATAGTCCTTGTAGAGCCCTGCCTGCTCTAACTGCCCTGCGAGCACTAATTTATATGTTTTTGAAAGTTTTGTTTATTTTTTACAATTTTATATTTTTTTGAGGTTTCAGAAATATTTGCTTTTTTTAAAAAATTTCTGAGATAATGAAATGATTTGCAATGCAGAGAAATGGAATTTAAAACTCATCTATTCACACTAAATATTTTTGTTAAACTCATATGCAATGCAGACAAATATAATAATATGCATATCAAAACTTTATTTCATTAAGTGCTGGAACATGATATAGATGTGTGAACAATGTGTTGACTACCCAGCCATTAACGTTTCATCCGGAGGATCAAAATCAGGCCTTGTAAGTTGAACGCAGGTCTTGGAAATGAGAAACACAACCCCTTTATTACTAACGCCGCCTAGTAAGGTAAAATGGCAGCCCGTGAATATGTATAGCCGCCCAATATGAGAGATTCCAGAATCGAAGACGACAGTCTCAGACCATGCAAATGCCACTAATAAATTGAATCAAGGCACAACACAACACCTCCACCTTTAATTTCCAACTCGGCCACTGAGTATAGCTGCTGAGATGCACAATTCACCAGACAAATTACTGATTCAAAGTTCTTAGACCAAGAAGAATTATCAATTCCTCCAGTTCTGAAATTCAGGAACCCTTGCAAGTCGATCACCAAACCAAAGACAAAATCCATGTATAATCCCAAATACAATTCCACTGTTTTGTTTTATCATGCCTTCTTTCCAAAATGATTCCATGGCTTCACCTTCACACCAACAACATCGAGCTTCAGCCATACACTTTGCATCACCTTCACGGCAAGAGTTTTAATATTTGAATTGAAACCTTAGATAAAGATCTCCATCCTTAAAGCTTCAGCGATACGGTACATTAAATTCATGATGGAATTGGCAAATGACCAAAGTTTGAATTATAACATTTTATTCTCATTCCTCCACTATCACAAAACTCAAAAGATTATAACTTCTAATTATAATTTCTCCACATTAAGATAATTCGAATATTTAATAACATAATATCTGACAATGCTCTCCACCTTTAAATAGCCGCCAAGAACTCATTAAATATTTATTCATTGACTTAGGCTTAGTAAGACATAAGTCACCCCTCTTTATTAATTAAGTGAACATAGTGAATAAATAATGTTATTCACTTAATTAATAAATAATAAATTAAACCATTGGCCATATATGAAATAAGCTCAACATTATTATTAATTAAGCAAAACTTAATTAATAATCATAAATTGCACCAATACCTTATTAAATCTCAGGTGAGCAAAAATGGGGACATTATAGTCCTCTCAAAATCAAGCCTAAAATGAAGATAATTTGTAATATGCTTTGATGCCATGTTGGAAACAACGAAGATCCCTTGCAAAATAGACACTTTCCACACATTAGAACTATGCAAAATGAGAAATACCACATTGTAACTAAACTGTACAAACAATTGCCTTGCATATAAAGGCAACCGATTAGAGGTGAGAAGGTAGGAGTCAAGCTTTGACTACCCTTCCAAGTATGCAACAAATGTAGGACTTCATGGACAAGTGTTAGTATATTTGGTAAGTCTACATGAGGTGGGACAAAAGATTCTCTAACCTCTCACAAGGAGATGAGAGAATATCTCAACCCTCTATGTGAGCTTAGTGTGAATATGATTTAACTAAGTAGGCTAAAAGAAAACTAGTCAGGTGGAACACTTTTTGTTAGGCACAATATACTTGTAGGGGGGAGGGAGGAGAAGAAGGCGAATCAAAAGATGCAACTTGCACAATAAATTAACATTAAAGAACTTCTTTGGACCTTTATCTTTGAACTTTATTGCAACACTTAATTTAGAAATGTAAGAAACACAAAGTAAACATGCATTCATAGATGCTACTCGAGACACCAATTTTATATTGTATATGTGAGAGCCAACCCATTGATTACATTAATATCTTCTACTAGGTGATTAAGCATCAACCCGTTTACAAGGATCAAGTGTTGGAAAGAATGATGGACCTATTTTGCTAATTGATTAGAATCTAATTATCACTTACAATTAGTAGGCAACAAGCTAGCCGAGACACCAATTTCAGATTGTATGGGTGAGAACCAACCCATTGGTTACATTAATATCTCCCGCTAGGTGACTAAGCATCGACCCAATTACAAGGATATATAGTAAGAAAGAATGATGGACCTTCTATTTTTCTAATTGATCAGAATCTAATTATTTACTTCAAATTCTAATTGCATCTACCACAACCTCCTTTTACACTCATGAGCTTGTATCCTGAAAAGTTCATACATACATACATACACCATAACACCACAAGGGAGGGTTAAAGAGACATGTATAAATATATTAAATGCGTTACTATTACAAATATAGTTTGCCCATATATAAGGATTACTGCATCTGCAATTCGGCTCACACCATGAGCGCCAAAACCAACATGTAGTGAGCTAGGTCCAATAGCTCACATATATTGCATAACCCAACATAGCCCAATCTGATTCCAATGATCATCTTTGTGCAATCTCTGAAGGATATGAACATGCTACATCACATCATCAAGTTGGCCAAGAAGTAGTGAAATAGGTCTAGCCTAGAGAGCTCTCACACAATTTCACACATGATACCAAGACACACGGTTCCTATAGTAGATCAATGTGAACGCAAGGAACATCCTTTGTCCAAGTCCAGTAGGGTTGAACCAAGAAGATGAGTCCACTTAAGGTGGAACTTTCATACTTAGCCAAATTTGCGAAATCACACTCAACGAAATGGGTTCCCGCTTAGAATGAATGGGGTCTCGTTTAGCTTCAGGTCCTGAGCCTAAAATTTTAGAAACGGGGTCTCGTTTCAAAACGGGATCCTGTTTCAAAAAACAAAATGGGATCCCGTTTTCAAAAAAATATTATTTTTTAAAGAAAACCTTCCATCGATTCATTGATACGTTGTGAATTTAAATAAAGGTAAACGGGGTAACATTTACTAAACGAGATCCCGTTTCTAAATTTTTTGAATTTCAAGCCCGCTTTTACTATTGACTTTTGGCTTGGAAAGAGGCTTGGGTAGCTGAACCATAGCCTTGGACTTGGGTTGACCTGCAACTTGAAAGCTCTGCTAGTGTCCATACAAAATAAGGACTTTAGACATATATCTGAAGACGTTTTTAGAGGAATATTTTGACAAAATAAAAACTCATTATAGATCAGATTGTGCAGATTCCAAATATGTAAATTTTTTTAAAATTTGATTAAAATTTCTATTTTTCATTGAATTTATACTAAAATAGGTCCACAAACTAAAGATAACAGGCTATTTTGTTATTTTAATAACTTTTTTATTTGAAAGTTTCTCGCAAATTTTTTTATATGACATCAAACTAGAGACAATTCTACACACTTTAAAAAAACAAAATTTAGAAAAATCATATGTTTTGGTCAAATTATGCTTGTCGTACACGAGAGATTTTAAAAACAACAATTATGCCTAATAAAAAATTCACAAAAAAATATATTCAACAAAAAATTACAAAAAAATATTTTCATCAATCTTAACTGTGTTACATACCATTTCCTAGATTGAGAGAAATAGTTTCATTTAGGTCAAATTTTGCTTGTCGTACACAGGCATAGTATGGTCTTGAAACATGGACTTTTAAAATGTGGGTTTTAGTAATGACTATTGAAAATGAAATTTTATCATCTGGGTATTAAAATAAATTACATATTTGGAAAGTAGACTTCGAGTACTACAACTTCTATTACTGAATTATTTAAAGATTCAATCTCTAAGTGCTTCAAATATTCATCTCAAACAAGATGAATTTGAAAAAACAAGAAAAATAGTTCCACTTTTTGGCCAAAAAGTGGACTCAACTTCTCACTGGCACCTGGTAGTAAAACCATAAGGACACTTGCCACATCAAATCAGCCCACAAACCATAAACACTGACTATCATCTAAGTCGTAAACTATCTACAATGTTTCACCACATCTGTCTTCTGACAACATAGATGTAGATGAATCTTGTGTAGGTATATTCTCCACCTAAGTAGCAAGACATCATCCCTGAACATTAATGACTTATATGAGTTATATACTCTTGATTCTTAGAGGGTTCTGAACTTAGAATGAGTCATATGTCTATCAAGCCTAAAACATGTTATTATCAGATGAAAACTTAGCCAAATAAACATAGGAAAATATGTTTGGTTAAAACTACAAACCATTATTTCTTTAGGTGCATTGAAAAGTCACAGGTATGTGAAGGGTGAAAGTACTTACACATACCCAACTAGCTTATCAAGTTAATTTTTTTTAATCTCTAATTCATTGAGGTTCATTATGTCAAGAGAACTAGGGCAGTTGCCTAGAGTCAGTGGATGCGAGTACGCATGAGTAGAGGTTCCATGTCATTTTTTGCTTATTTTGGTCACATGAATTGAAATTGTCGGATAACTGTAATACACCAAGTCAAGAGGGGATGTGTGAATGGTTTACTTCTCTTTTGATAAGTGTTATTTATTGAATCTTTGGCCAAATTGATGCAAATTTCTACTTGCATCTAGTCGGTTCACTATTTTTCAGTTGCATAGTTTTGTTAGGCTAGTCATACATAGTTATAAGTAGTCTATAGTTGTATGGTCCACTTGGATCTATGTAGGACACCACACGAGATTGAGATGGCATAATTTGACCAATTTTCATGTCTATACCCTCATGAAGAGTAGGGCCACTTCCAGTAGGAAGGTGTGGTGGGGACGACTAGTTTGTGGTTGGAGGAAATGCACTCAGGTGATGCTCTCTTTCTTGTAGATAGAGATCATTTAAATCGGTTATCAATAGACACTAAACACTTTTTTTTTTTATGTGATTTCAATTGTTAAATTAATGAATAATGTTACATGAAAAAAGAGAGAAAGAAAGAAGTTTAAATTTTATGATGGGTTAATGATAGTTGTTTACAAACATCTTTTTACTTTTCCAAGTCTTAAAACCTTGGTTACTTTTCAATGCTAAATGGATTGAGCTATTATGTATGCTATCAGAGTGTCTAGGTTTGACATGTGGACCTAGGAGCTTGCCACTTAAAAAAAATTCAAATTAAATACACAGCTAATAAAAATAAATGTTCTTGTTCGATTGACAGGGATGATAATCTGTCAATATCCACGAAAGAAAGTTCACCTAAACCGACCCAATTTAAAAAAAAAAAAAAGAAACATAAGACCTTATATAATTAACTTCAGTGTTCCCTAATTTTTGATGATGAAATCCTTGCACATGTCATTAAACAACTGGAGGGGAAGAAAGAAATAGACAACTAAAAACAAGATAAGCTCTAAACCATCTTCTTCATCTGGATTAATTGTGTATCGTGGCATGCCAGAAGAGCATGATCATGAAATCCTTTCTAAGTGGAATGAAGTGAGGGAGGAAGATGGAAAATGCGAGTTTGTTCCACCTCCTACTTCCTCATATCTAATTTTGAGGGGCGGGAAGTGTACATAGAAGCTCCATCCAATAGTGATGACAATGACATGTAAACATGTATACTTGTAAATTTTGAAACCATGCATAAAGATAAATAGTACAAAATTTGATGCAATTGTTTTGTGTATGTCAAAATAAAATGTAATGAAAGAACTTCATTTTAGCAAGTATGCAAATTATTTGGCTAATTGTTTCAATTTCAGTTAAAAAATAGAAAGCAAGCAAAAATTAGAGGTTGATAAACATTAATTTTGCAAAACAAGGTACTATGAAAACAAATTGATCTCACTAGGGTTAACACTATAGAAAACTAGGAGGAATCCAACCCCTTAAAAACTACGATGGAAAAGTTGGAACAATTTTTGTCCCTACTAAATGAAACTAGGGATAGACTTGGTACACTGGAATAAAAAATAAGGGGCAAGATTAGGTCAAGAGACAATGAAGAGGAACCCAAGAAAGAGAGGATGATAGGAGGGAACACAATACACAAAGATAGTATAGGGAAGAACATTCAAATGTTAGGACACAATGTGGGATGAAAATCCATGTAGCATTGGAACTTTCTCATTACATGAAAAAGTTACCTATCCTAAGGTCGATGCCCTATGTTAGGTGACGTTGTGCATAAGCCTAGCTTGTTAATACGGAGAAGTACTTCAAGAGTATGGGGTGTCTTCCACTTGGCATATGAAGCATCCACCTGATGGATGAATAAGAAAAAAAAGCTGGGACTGAGTTCCCTAAGACTTAGTTGGGAGCAATTCATGGCCACTTTTAAATAGAGATGGTTGCCTAAAATATTTTTGATAAAAAACAAATTGACTTTCAAAATCTTAAGCAAAGAGACTCTTCTCTATATAAATATTGGGAGAAGTTTACATGACTCCTTAAATACATACCCAAGTATCAAGCTTATGAGAGGTTTAGAATTAAAAACCTCGTAATAGGGTTAAGAAACTAAATTAGTGGGGATGTAGATGTCCATGGATCTAATACGACGGACCAAGTCTTTGAAAAGGAAATTAAACAAGAATAGAGGTTGAAGATAGATGTTGCGTACTGCGAGAGAAGTTGTGAGAAGTTGAAGTGGTCGCAATCTTTCCCACTCTTTAGGAAGAAGAATGATAAACATGAAGGAGAAACAAAAAGGGATACAAAGGACATAAGCATGAACACAAAGACAAGAATAACTATAACAATTCTAAGGGAAATGGTGATTTAACTTGAGTAGGGTTATAGAGAAAAGATGACTTCCAGGGTGGTGTTTCACGTGTGGAGGCAAGCATTACACCAACCAATTCTTAAGTAAAAGTCAAGAAGCACCATAACAAAGAAAATCTTTACCATCCCAGTAGGTGGTTTTTCGGTAGAGGACACACACAACTTTGCATAAAAAGAAGGTAAAATACTAGATCACTCCCACTAAAATAACATGTACTTTATGTGGAACTCCAATTTAATGAATATAGGTGCAATTGAAAGCTTTATTGTACCAAAGATTTTGAGAAAATTTTGTAAGCTGGTTTTATGGCTAAATCATGGTATGTAGAATATGTTAATGAGATACAAGCTTAGGTAGAGAAATATCTATTCAAATCTAGGGTTGAGATTCCAATCTTCTCAATTGAAGTGAACCTATTTTTAGCCCCCTCAAGATCCTATGACATTATCTTAGGAATGAACTAGTTGTGGAGGCATAGGGCTAAAGTAGACTTTTTTCCCAAAATAGTAGAATGCTTAGTTGATATAGGAAATAAAGAATTCCTTCAAGGTGCACAAAGAGATGTTAAAGTCAAGAAAGTCTCCTCCATTCAACTCAAGAGAGTCAAATGAAAGTGTTGCCAACTTTTTGCAGTTAAAATGGAGGAGCTTGTGGAATATAGGGAGATTGCTATTCTAGATGACCAAAAGATCTATGAATCTCTGAAGCCCCATGTATGGACTTGGAGAAGAGGTTTCTGGTGAGTATGATGCATCTAAGTTTATAGAAAGGTGTCCCTTCTTTGGTATTATCAGGATGTTTTTCTTAAAGAACTACCAGGGTTACCCCCTAATATAATTTATGACTTATCTATTGACGTGGTTCTAGGATCATAACCAATATTAAAGACACCCTACCAAATGACAAACATAGAATTGATGGATTTGAAAGCTTAGCGACAAGAATTATTGAGCAATGGTTTGATAAGACCTAATGTCTCGCCCTTGAAAGCACCTATAATCTTTATTAAGAAAAAGGATGGTAGCTTACACTTGTGCATAAATGATTATATGCTTAATAAAGAAGTGATAGGGAATACATGCCCTTTGCCACATGTAGATGATCTCTTTGATCAAACACTTTGGAGCTAGAATTTTCTCAAAGATCGATCTATTATCAAGATATTACTAATTGACGCTAAAAGAAGAGGACATACATAAGACAACCTTTGAGAGAAAGATATGAGCATTATGAGTTCACGGTTTTACCTTTTAGACTCACAAACACCCCAACTACTTTCGTGAATTTAATACAATTTCTTCGAATATTGTTTAGACAAGTTTGACTTTGTGTTCTTAGATGATATTATTATATACTCCAAGAATGAATGAGATCACTGTCAACACCTTTAAATAGTTCTTTAATGCTTAAGAGAGCATAAATTCATGAGAGCTTCACTTAATGAACTTGAATCATAGCACGTGCGTTCGTGGTATACTAAATAATTCCCCTATTTTAAAAAAATATTGGCCCAAACTCTCTTTTTGTCACCCCCTCCAATACCCCCCACATCTGTTTTCCTATATAAACCCCCACCCCCACCCCAAATAAACCCCATGCTTCTTATTTAGGCAATATATTGCCCCTTTTTTTGCCCTTTTTAAACCCCCCAATATGAATGCACGTGATAGTGTATTGCCCCTTCAATGAAGACCTCGTGTATAAATTGTTGATGTAGTCAAGGATAGAGAATCCCCAAAGGAGATGTCAAATCCTTGTAGCAAGAGTCAACACAATGGAAAACAATAAGATATAATCATGAAAAATAAGCATTGCATTAACAAGTTTTATTAATCTGAATTTCTTTATACATTTCGGGTTGTAATGCCTTCCCAGTTTCAGACAAGTACAAAGAAAACCCAACAAGAAAACCCAACTCAGACCTATTCCTAGATCTTCCTAAGTCTCAGAGCTATTCTCTAGCATCTTCTTTTCTACCCATCCCTTCTCAAGACTTCTTCCTTCCTACCCAAATGAGCGCAAGCCCTAAATTTATATACAACCACCAATAGGTCGGCCTCAACAAATAATTACACATCCCAAGAAACGTGTTAGACCCAGTCGGCCTTAACCCAAATTAAATACCACATTTAATCATTTCACAAGGACCTATCCAACAAATCTAGTTGGCCACATATAGATCCACGTAGGAAATCTCACCAATCAGCTCCATCGATCATAACAACGACTGAAACCTCGATCAATCGACCAGTTAACCTCAACATAACCAATGACATGAAGAACAACAACAACCCGCCAATGAATCCACCATAACTCACGCGAGTCAACTCCAAAAGAGTTGTGAACTTCCATATGACCTCTCAAACACCATATCACGACTGCACCCATTGAATATCCACATAACTCTACTGAGCCAACAATCACCCAAATGGTGACCAAGAACACAAAACAATTCACTTCAACCCATTATCAGGAACTCAACTGCCCGATAAAGAATCAATAGTATCTCACAAACTACTCCACCAAAAGAAGAGCGATCACAGACATAAAATCTATGAATAGTAAGGAACAAACCATTTTCACTGCTCCACTCCAATATCTCAACAAATCAACCACTCACAGGACCTCCAGAAAACTAACTCAAACTAGGAACTTCATCAATCCAAAAGGAAACAACTCCTAAATGATGCAAGTTCTTCAAGAACCCTAAATGCTCCTACATCAAACACCCGAGGTAGATTGAAAAGTGTGTCTCACACTTAGATGCCATAAACAAAATCAGAACTCAACCACTTCATCTTAACCATCGGTTTCACAATCCTCAAGGTCAAGAAAATAAACCTCCACACAAGAACTCCCAGTTGTCCCTAATCTGATCTCCACATCCTTTGCATCGAAACAGACCAAAAAATAAAACCTTTGCCAAGACCAAACTGATCAACAATAGAACTAAGCATAAGATCTGCAAATTCTTCAATCACTTTCAGCCACTCATCTATACTCAAACCATACGACTGATCAACAAGAAGGAACTCAAGGTGCTCACTATCAACATTGACCGCCTCTACATCCTTCTGCAATTCAGCAACACAAATAACAACATACCTAGTCTGCAAATCCTCACTTATAACAACATGATCAACATCTCTAATGCAAACCCTATCAACAAGGTCATCAATACCAACTTCCTCAACATCACCTTCAGAAAAAGGTAACTCTTCCACCTCTTCAATAATCTCATTATCAACAACAAGATGCTTTGTAATTTCTACATCAAATCCATCCATCAGGTCATGAAAACCATCTACCACCCCAACCTCGTAAAGTTAAGTGTATACCTCTTCAACAACAACATCAACTTGCCATTTCCTTCTTTAAACAAGCCTCTTCACAGGCCAATCAAACCTTTGTCTGATCGGAAAATGCCAACTGACATTACACATACTCAGCTCTTCAAACTTATCGACAAAATCCTCAAGATTTCTCTCAAGTCCACACATGATCCTTTCCTCTACCATGTGAAACTTTTCCATCGGCAAAGCCATCAGATTCTCTTCCCAAATTTCAACAACAACAACATATCCAATATTTTTGCGCAATCCAACAACAACAGTCCTAATCTCTTCCAAGACCTCAGTCTTTAAACTGGTTATCTCATTTCTCAAATCAGTTATCTCAGTCCCGATTTCATCCTCTATCAGTTCAAGCAACCTAGATTTCATTCTCCTTGGTGGCATCCTTCCAGATCTAAGGTTTAACAACCTCCAATCGGTGATCTGATTCACCAAAGATGATACCCTAACCCTTGCTAAACCGTAGTTATCAAGAACAACTCAACAAGCATCAACAAATCTTCCTACCGACCACCTTGTGAAACTCCTTCGTTGATGCAAGTTAGATCCAACCTCTGCCACCTCACAACAATGCCACAAGAATGACACAAGTCTAGAATTCATATCGGTAGCCACCATAAGATCAAAAACCTTTCGCTCTGATACCACCTGATGCAATCAAGGACAAATAATCACCAAAGGAGATATCAAATCCTTGGAGCAAGAGTCAACACAATGACAAAAAACAAGATATAATCATGAACAACAAGCATTGCATCCAAATAACAAGTTTTATTAATCAAAATTTCTTCATACATGTCGGGCTGTAAGGCCTTCCCAGTTTCAGCCAAGTACAAAGAAAACCGAACTCAGACCTATTGCTAGATCTTCCTAACTCTCAAAGCTATCCTCTAGCAGCTTCTCTACTACCTAGCCCTTCTCAAGACTTCTTCCTTCCTACCCAAATGAGTGCAAGCCGTATATTTATGCACAATCACCAATAGGTCGGCCTCAACGAACAATTACACATCCCAAGAAATGTGTTAGACCTAGTCGCCCTTAACCCAAATTAAATATTACATTTAATCGTTTCACTAGGACCTATCCAACAAGTCAAGTTGGCCACATATAGATCCACCTAGGAAATCACGCCAATCAGCTCCACCGATCAAAACAATGATCGCAACCTCGATCAATCGACGAGTTAACCTCAACAAAACCAGTGACATGAAGAACAACAACATCCCGCCAATGAATCCACCATAAATCATGCGAGTCAACTCCAAAAGAGTTTCGATCACAGGAACAAATTCCATATGAGCTCTCAAACAACATATCACGACCGCACCCGCTGAAGATCCACAAAACTCCACCGAGCCAACAATCACCCAATCGGTGACCAAGAACACAAAACAACTCACTACAACCAGTTATCAGGAACTCAACTCCTCGATAAAGAATCGACAATATCTCACAAACCGCCCCACCAAAAGAAGTGCGATCATAGATATAAAATCTATGAACAATAAGGAACAAACTCTTTTCACCACTCCTCTCCGAGATCTCAACAGATTGACTGCTCGCAGGACCTCCAGAAAACTGCCTCAAACTAGGAACTTCATCAATCCAAAAGGAAACGACTCCTAAATGATGCAAGTTCTTCAATAACCCTAGATGCTCCTGCATGAATTATACACGCCACTATCCAAATGTACTTTCTTCCAAAGAGAAGTTTAGTATTTGGGCCATATTGTTTTTGCTAAAGGAATTGCAATAGATCCTGCAAAGATCAAGACAATGCTTAAGTGGCCAACACTAATAAGCATACATTAGTTGTATAGTTTCATGGATATAAAAAGTTACTATAGGGAGTTTGTGATGAATTTTTCCAAGGTAAACAACCCTATTACACCTCTTCAGAGAAAGGAGGAAATATTTGAATGAACATAAAAGTGTCAAGAAGCATTCAATCACATGAAAGAGAAGTTAAAGTCAACTCCTATTTTGAAGGTTCTAGATTCAAAGGGTCAGTTTGTAGTGGTCACCAACGCTTCAGGGGAAGACTTAGGTGGAGTGCTCATACAGGAAGGGAAAGTAATGGCTCACGAATCCAAAATGTTCAAGTATATGTTGGGACAAGCTAGAAGATAGTATTATCCTTGGACCAAGAAATGATTTCATAAACAAAAGACCAGTTAAGCTAATCAGGCAGAGGTTGGCAAAAGCTAATGATAGGTAGAAGAGCTACGTTGATGCTAAGTGGACACTAAGATAGTTCTCAATAGGGGAGAAAATGCTTCTAAGAGTACAATTAAATTGGTGAAATAATCCAAATTAGCTCCTAGATATGTGAGCCCTTTTGATGTGCTTGAAGTTATCAACCCAGTTGCCCTATACTTGATCGCTCTACCTCTAGTTCTCACCATAATGCACTATATATATATATATATATA
>MU227179.1:2908292-2924359 GCA_018584345.1 Thuja plicata
TATATATAGTTTTGATCATATACTTGATTGGAATTCTTTACAGGTGCGAGATCCTTGAGTAGTCATGATCGAGCCTTTCAAAGTGCTTGAGATGCACAAGCTTCACTTGTGTAATTATGAGATTACTCAGTGCAAGGTCTAGTGGGACCAGTATGCAAATGATAGTGTAACCTAGGCGGATTATTATTAATTCCATCAAAGATTTCCTCATTTGTAATGTTTTAAATAGTTGATGAATACTTGTTTGGTTGCTGGAATTGTCAAATTCCAGTATTTGACAATTCTGGAAGTTTTAAATCCGAAAAATGATTTTTGGAATATGGCTGGAACCGTTTGGTTCACCTAGAATTCATAATAAAAAGATGCATTTTATGCGTTTGGTTCCATATTTCTAAAATTAGAATCCCACTTGAATAAGGATTTTTTTTATCAATTAACCAAACACTACATATTACTCGATTAAGACCATTTTGGAATACTATATATTACGTAATTTTGACACCGGAACTTGGATAGGGCACATCTTCAATTTAATTTAACACCAAAAATTGGATACAATACACTACTCAATTTAATACCAAGAACAACATACTGGTGAATTTAACTGACTGAGATGTATTAGTCAATTTAGCACCAAGAATTGGATGAATTGCATTCCTCACTTTTACAACCAAACTTGGATGTGGAATACTATTCGATTTAAAATCGGGTAGATTGAATGGAAAGCTCTACCGATTTACCATTTGAACGCATCTCATTAACTCAATGACATTAATATGCGAGATCCTAAGTTCACATAGCTAGATTATTACAACCGTTGGGAATTTTTTTGTTTAAAAAACTCGGAGTTAAAATTTTCAACCACTCAGCCATTTTCATAGCATAATTCTAACTCCAAGATTTGGTTTAATTGAATGCATAGCTTCAGCAACCTTGACTCAAAATCAAAGGAAAATGAAAATAAGGAAAAACGATGCAGACCTTCGGCGGCCTTCAACCAAAATGCCATTGCGGATCTGCCAGCTCAAGAAACGTTATCAATGATTCCAAAATCGGACAGGAAGAAACAAGAAAAAATAAATAGAAAAACATTATTCAATCTCTCTGATGTACGATGAAGATTTTGGTATGTCTCAGTTTTCAAGCGGTCTTCCTCACTGTAAGGCAGATTTTAAAAAGTTTACAATTTAATTTATATTAAATTCTCATTTTAGTGAAATTGAAATTTATTTTCCAATTTTATCTATTTAGATGGAAGATTCAAATTCAGAGTTTGGAGGTAAATGGAAATTAACAAATCTCTATTCTCTTTTTATACGTCAATTCTGAAATTTGACAATGTCAATTCCGTATCAATTCCACCAAACAAACGGACTATAGGAACAATGCTTCTTATAAGGAAGGATATGTTACACCCCATTTTATGACATTGCCAAACTTTTTTTTCTTTTTTACTTCCAGGCTAATATGTAGTAATATGCATGTGAGATTTTATTTTTAAAGAATTCTGAAGTGGGATTGAATCCCATAAGACATGATTACCAAACTATATCATTACTATGCCTTAAGCTTAGCCAAATATTAACTATTTCTTTAATCATGCATGGAATTTCATAAGTGAAAATTGTTTCCTTAACCCTGTTCTGGAATCAGGAAATGTCGGATTTGATCAAATGCTGGAAATAGTCAAACCATGGATTTGATATTCCGGTTTTTCATTTCCAGATTATAGTTTGGACCGTTTGGTTCACCCAATAGATGATTGAGAAGATGCATAAGGAATTTTAATTGTTTATTTCTTAATTTTTTTGAATACGGTGTGTATATGCGTGTATATATACACACATACATGTGTGTATATATACATATATACACACATAAATATGTGCACACACACACACACATACACACATGCGTGTATCACACATATACACACACGTGTGTATACACACACATGTGTGTGTGTGTATATACACGCATACATGTGTGTATAAATACACATACACATACACACATTATATACACATACACATATGTGCATATATATACACATGTATATACATGTGTGATTATATACACATGTGTGTATACACACACACACATGTGTGTATATACATACATACATACATACATACAAGCTTTCTGTAGTGTTAGAAGGAGCTCATTTCGATTCCAATTCCAAGTTTTTTTAGGAAGATTTGAATGTTCATTTTGGGGCAAAATTAGAATTAGAAAATCCCTATTCTATTTTCATGGGATGGACACAAACATCGAATTTGACAAATCCAGAATTTGTTAATTCTAATTCCACTCTATTTCTATAGCCCTGTTTGGTTGTGGGAATACGTTGGGAATTGGCAGTGGGTTTTCCAGTTTTGAGCCTAATCCACCATTTGGGTTGCAAATATGAAAACCTGGTTTTGGACCCCAAATTCTAATTTTGAGCCCAAAACGGGCGGCACAATCTCCCCAACCAAGAGGTGGAATTTGAATTCATTTTCAAGATTTAGATTTTTATGAAGCCCATTTAATTTGGCCATCGGGTCCGTGCTCGAATCTTCTTGTGTAAGATCTATTTCCAGAATGTACGAGAATGTTCACATTTATACAACTCGTATCATGTGAGCAAGAAGACCATTGCAACGACTATTTCGCGCTACATAGTATCATTCCATGGGACACGGTAATCACTTGACCTAGCTCCTGATTTGAAAAAGACATGGGATCAATCCATGGGACACGGTAATCAATTGACCCACCACATGATTCACTACAGATCAAAAGCGTGGAGACCAACAAGCCAACACACGGCGAACAAAAGAGTAAACACATTGAGGAGATGACAATTGTGATGCCGAGGACCGACTGGAGCATGCAGGTTGAGAGAGTGAGGGAACTCACCGCTGAAGCTTCACTAGAGAAGCCACGAATACATGATATGTGCAAAGAAGCGAAGGAACACTGTGTTTGCAAAAGTTTATATATCCCATATGAACATACGGACGCCCAACCTCTCCTAACTGTTGTTATAGCATAATTTGTGTCTAATCTCTTACAAATTATAGCATATTTTCCTCTTGAGAAAACCTTGTAATTGGCAACCAAACGCAGAAGATGGATTGTCTCATTCATTTTCCAGGTCAATTAAACGATCCAAACTATCTTCCGAATACACAAAACCGAAATTTCAAAACCTTATTTTGAGATAATCAGATTTTGAGTCAAATTCTAATTCCTCAACCAAACGGGGCCTAACTCTTAGCCGCATAGTGGCATGGTATAATATCGACCAACATAGATCGAATTGTATAATGTTGATATTATTGGAGAATAGCCACGATGGAAATCAAAGCATTCATAGATACAGTCTCTTAGCCGCATTAAGTGGCATGGTGGGAGAAAATATCAAGCAAGGTAGAAAACGTTGGGTATTTATCTGAGAGAACGATAGGATGTTGTTAGATATAAAGACTGTAAGTTTTGAAACCGTTTTATTTCATTACTCTTCTGGCAAGGCATTAGGCATGGTATATGAGAACCTGATAGATTTACTATAGGGAGACATCTTGTTGCAGAAATTGTTTTTGATTTTTCATCATGCACAATGGGTTAGAAGAAAGATATATTGTTTTGGTTTGGCTGCCTTTTATTTAGGCATTGAGCAAAGAGCAATAGACGAGCAACGAGATACTTTATTGTTGTCTTCGTTTTTTGTATAGCTTTCTTGCAAGTTTAGAAAAGAGCTCAATAATGAATTCTGAAGGAGCTCGAGGGGTTTAGTGCAGCTTTCAATGGAAGTTAAAATCTCTTCTTGGCGTTGATATTCTATGGCTATGGAATCACACTCTTGAGCTCGATAGGAGTTAAATAAGCCTCAACAAGTTACACTAATAAGAGAAGGGAAAACTAGGGAAGAGCTCGCAATACAAGCTTAGTGTCAACTCAACTTTTCTAATCTCCAGGCATGCACTCATTCTTGCTATTAGATTCTTTCTTGAAAAGAAAATTGCATGTTCTATGTTTTCTCACTGCATATGGTAGTAAAGACAAAAGTGAATGAGCTGCAATGTTACTTAGATACGATTTATGGAACATAGCTTGAATTTCATAAGCATATGTAGAGAGTTAGGCAAAATTGTCAACTCAAGAGCTATTTCCTTGTTGAAAGGATAATATGCTTATAATTTCTCTTTGAAGCTAGCAACAGGAGTATATGCTCATGTTTGCATATACAGGTTGTGTACATACAAGTATAAGCATGCAAAATTGTTGTGTCATCTATGTCTATTTATTTGTAAGCTCTTTTGATAACAATAGTAAGGGTTTAATTGTTTAATCACTCAAACATTTAAAGATCTATAGTGTTTATGTTCTAACATTCCTAAGCAAGAAAGCACATAGGGTCTCATAAGCCAGGATGAATACACATAAGTGCAAGGAATACAATATACGTATTCATGTGGGTGTATGAACCTCTAAAATATTAATAGGAAATTATGAGTGGGAAACAATGACTACTAAAGTTGAAACTTGCAAGAACAACGAGTAAGCCAACCCTTTTTGAGTCTTGGTTGTTAAATAGAAATGATAAATGAGTTATAAACTCTATTCCTAGAAGGTTATGGACTGTGAATGAGTCAAATGTGCATCCTAATGAAAAAATTATGTTAATCAACTGATGGAGATAATGAAGACCGAGTGATAATAGGTATACATGCTTGTAGAAATGGTTAGATCAATTGTTATTTTGTCATTGATGTCAAGCAATTAATTACTAATTTATATTAAGTTACCATATCATAAGAAGGAGAAGTTAAGTGGGTGACAAATATAGATCAGACAGTGATGAAGTAATATTGATATAGTTGTTTGCTACTATATATTTGATGTTACCAAATTGGTACACTTGATTGATTAAGTCGGAGATTGCAAAGAGTTAAGTTATGACTGAAAATAGTTACTCTACCGAGCTAGACAAAGTCAGTCGGTATAGAGTTGTCTTAGTTGGTTTCAGTATCTGAGCACCGAGAATGAGTTAGGCACCGAGCAGTGAGCGAAGTTAGTTACCGAGTTGCTAAGCAAATTACTAAGTACATGATATTGATTGAAAATGATGATAAGATCAAATTTAATACGAAGCTACGATGACCTGAATGTTGATAAGAATTAAAGGAAGTTTGTTAGAAGATATACGAGTGAGAAAATTCAATGAGAAGACCAAAGGCAAAGATTAATTGGTTAAACCTGATTATTAGAGTTCCAAGAAAAAGTTCAAGTTACGAGGTAAAAGTTAACGATTTACCGAGTTGAGATTTGTGAAGAAGATGATCGAATAGCTGAGCGCAAATGATGGAAAACCCAAGCAAGGAGATTAAGAGGCAAAATTTTATCGATATAAAGGATGAGAACTAAACAGAGAAGAGATGTTGGCGAGTTGAATTAAGAAGCAAAAGAAGCTAAAGAACAAAAGTTACCGAGCAGAGAAGAGAAGCAGAAATAGCAGAATCTACAGTCTAAGAGCAGAGATTAATGGATTATATAATGCCAATATTCATGTGAACATAAAGGATCTGACCCAAGCAAAAGGTAGTTGCTATATTTACAGATCAAAGTTTTACTATTGCTTATTAGCATTTGTAATAGAGAAAAATCTCTTAACCGAGTGGATTTAATAGTCCTATTTGTAAATCCTAGAAGTAGGTGACATTCTAAAAGAGTGTTTAAAGACCTCTAACAAGGTCACTCCTAACAGAGTGAAGATCTTAACAGATTTGAGGTAAATTCCTTAACAGGGTCACATCTAGCAAATGTGTTTGTAATCTGTTAGCGAACATATTTGTCTCTCGGTAAATCTTTTACAGGAAAACTCTATAGCCCTTTTGAAAGACAAATGACACTAACAATTGGGTAAGTGATCTGAACTCACTTCCCTCTGAATTTGATCCTAGGTACAACTCCCTAGAAATATTTTATCAATAACATCCACTTTTAAATTTCAACTTTTAACCCGAAAGTTTATAAAGGTTACTTCACCATTCATAGATGAGAAGTATTGCGGAAATACCTTAAGAAAGATATCAAAATGAAAAGGAAAGAAAAAGCACAATTTCTTTTTCAGCAGATTCAAGTAAAAATGGATAACTAATCAGCAATAAGGCAACAAAATATAGATAAAGTCAAGGTATTATGAATCCACAGACATATACATCACATAATAAACAAAATGCTAACACAGGACACTTTCTCTTTGCTTTCAAACGACACAGATTTGATAAACTTAACTGTAATGTATTTCAAAATTACTACACAGGCAATCATATAAAGTTTGTTCTTTCGATAGTATTAGATTCACCCACATCTGTTCCTCAAACCTTCAAATTAAAGCTATCACAACAAAATAAAACTATCTAGTTACGATCAGTTTCTTTTTTTCCGAACCCTTCTAAATTTTTCAACAACAATACTTATAGTTTTAAAGCACCGAGAGGTCTCCCGAAAAACTCGACCTCTCAGGCAATTAGTTATAAAACAGAACTAGAAGAAAAAGGACATTTGTCCTTGAGAGTTTGCATGTTAATTCAAATAAAAACTAATTGTCTAAATCCGGTTCTTTGTCCCCCGCACGATCCTCACTTCCCGCTGGGATTCCTTCTTCTTCGGCAACCGACTTGGTAGGCTTCCATTCCTTGTACGCTTGGACCAACTCTTTTGCAAACGGTAGATGCAGGATCTTGGAATTCACAATCCGGGCCCTTGAGGCCTCCTTGCTCCACTTCAACTTCTTCATTTTTTCCACCAGCCCTAGCAATTGATCCACACACAGGTATAACATTGATTTAATCCTTGCCATCTGAGTTAGGTCCGAGGCTTTAAGATTAGCCTTTTCTTCGATTATCTTCATAGCTAAGTCAAAGGCTTCTAAGGCCCCTTTCAATTCCCGTTCATCGTAGGTAGCTGGATAAGTATAGGTGAAGTTGATGACCTTCAACTCATTCAGAGTGGCCTTCTGAATCTGTTTAGCCTCGGCATCGTATTCTTTATTTTCTGTAATGGTGCTTCTTATGATAGAGATATGCCAGCTGATGTTCTTTCTAAGTATGAAGAAAATTGATTCTTCAGTGCATTTCAGAGATTTTTCTGTGCAGAATTTACTGAAGCCGTACCTCTCTATTTCCAAGAATTTCCTCATTACCAAGACCCATTTTTCCTCTTCTCCATCCCAGACTTGTCACTAAGTCTGCAATTCTCCCATTATAGCTTTTGTATCACGGAGGACTATATGTGAGTCTTTAATGTACTGCTGACCACTGCTGAGTACTTGGGACATCCACTCATCAACCGAAGAGACCAAAGTTCAGCCACGTTGAACTTGATTTAGCAAATTTTTACTTTCTGTGGAATTTGGATTGAATACCTGTGGGGATTGAATCAATGGCGTGGCGTCGAAGTTGCAGAAAGTTTTTATGAACTAGGACAGTGACACTATTGTCTGTTTCATTTCTTTCTTTTCTTTGTTGTCCTGCCAAGATGTCATTAACATCTGCTGAGTTTTCTCCTTAAACAGGCGATTCTTCCCCGCCCTATCTATGGTTCCTAATTCAATCTTGGTGACTTCAAAGTCTTCCGCCACAACATCCTACTTCTCCTCTTTTGGCCTGTAGGTGGCCACTTCAGCAGTCCACTTTCCATTTTTTGCATCGGCGAACATCCGTGCAATGCTCTTGACTTTTTTAGCCTTGGGAGTCTTTTGAACGTACTTGTTGACAATGTCCTGCACTGGGATAGAGATAAAAAATAGGCTTTGTTTCTTGTTCACTGAAGTAGTTAGCCATCTTGGTGTGATACTTTCCGTTGTTGGTTGCTCGGTTGTCTTTGCAGGAGTGTCCATCATATTCAAGGTCACATCATCTAGATCAAAGAGGTCTTTCCCTATCTGCTCATCTTCGCCAATTTCATAATTCATAGCCCCAAATTTACCATCCTCCAAGTTGATTATTTTTGTGTTTTCCTAAGTCATCTTCTCTTTATTTTGAGACCGGATCTTTGATCTGGTGATTCGCTAAGGCAAAATTATAGGCGGGGGCTCTACAACAAATTTCTTCCTGGAACCCTTAGTTTGCTGCTTACCCGATGAACCTGCATTATCAATTGGTTTATGAGGATTAGAAACAGGGGAAGAGGAATATAAAGGTTAAGATTTAACTTCAATTGACCTAGGACTAGATTTTTTTCTTTTTGATTGCAGCCATTCCTCAATTAATTGAAGCACATGTTGTGTCCTGCATTTAATATCATCTTCTTCTTCCATTGACCGATCAATATCATATTCTTCATTTCCCAGGGGTATTTTGAAATTTGGTTCAACTAAGTTTGAACCATCATCTGTCACACCTTCTACATTGAACTACAACCTCATGGATAGTATGAGATATGTAGAGTTGACTGTGATCTCTCTCCTTAACCTGGGACTCATCAGGACAATCCTCCCATAAATCTTCTAGATAGGGAACTGGGAATATATGGGACCTAAGTCCTAGACTCCTACTGGCAAAGTTCTTGTTGTGAAAACCTGTTCTCTCTATATAATATTTTAAATCAAAATGTCTCATATCACTCCCTATGCTTATTGCGTCTTCAATAGAAAAACATGAGAAATTACCTAGCTGCAATGGGAAAAATTTCTCCCATTCCTCTTCAAGAATAAATCGTCTGAGTACAGTGGCAAGCTGTCTACATACTTTTGCAATAATAAAGCAGTCAAAAGCATACCTCGGTAACCTTGTAGGAGGATCTTCAAAGCCACCGACCCTAACATAAGTGAATCTAGGGAAGTAAGTGTAGAAGCTCCCATATTAGGTTACAAATTCCTGAGCTTTAGGACTCATTCTTCTGGCAGAATCCCCAGTCAACTCAAAATAGAGTTTTCCCATAAAAGTGTCATGCACTCTCCTATAGTTCTGAATTATATTATCTTTGTGAAGAATGGGAAAATACTCATAAACACACATGCCATCAAACCAAGGTTCATGAATCATCCCGTCCCATCGTCTACTACAGGCTAAACAATACATCAGATAAGAAGACATGAAGAAACTACACCCAGTGAATTTTGAATTGTTAAGTTGCTCCCTCATGGAACCAACAATCAATTCAGCCCAATACAGTATTTTTTTTCCTTCTAAAACAATTTGAATATAAAAAAACAACCAATCTGAGAAGAAATAAGACTCTGGTGACCCTCTGGCTCTCTGCAACATCACCATGACATCACTAATATACGGGTGCACATGACTTCTGTTAAACTTCTTGGGAAAATGGGAACCTCCCCTCTACGGGTTCAATAACCAATGCTTGGCCATGGAAGTGCGATTTGCATCCGCATTTACTTTGAATTTAACGAGGGATTGTGTAGGAGAGAAAGCAGAAAAGGTTTGCTCTGGAATTTGGAAAGATGGAGAAATAATTTCCTTGTTTACATCGAACAAGACACTACCATCCTTTTTGAGAATTGACTGAGTTCACTTATCATAGTTATGAACACACTCATGAACTAGCTCGGGGCAAATTAATGCAGGAGGGAAAGAAGCAGCTACGCACAGTCCACTATGCAGGATTTCCAAAGCAGGGACATTCTTTTCTAAGGACTTGGAAAGTCTATCAGAAATTCCTTCTATATCATACCCTCCTAAATCAGTGTCTATTATAATGGGGCTTTCACAAACCATACTAGAAATGCTTCCAAACAAGTGAAAGGTGGACTTCATACTTGTAAAAACAAATTGATAACTGCCACAGAATCCTCTATATATTTTACAAGCTTAAATTAAAACATTGTAGGGGATGCAACATGACTCACCTTGTTCCTATAGAAACTTCTGCACACTGGAGCTCTGAAACCCTTACCTTCAGTCCACCCATATACAGACAGTGACAACGTTTCAAAAAGAATGAACGCAAAGAAGGGTTTAAATAGAAATTACAAAGGATTTGATCATTAACCACCCATCTTTAAGGAAATAAAGGCTAAGGGAATGAAATGATTGTTAACACATGCAATTAATTAATGCCACTCGCGCAAACTTTCATTCTGTACAGATTAATAATTGAATTCAACAGCTTGGATGCACTTAACCGCCGTCACTATTCTTTCGCATTAAATGCTTTTGTTTCTATAGGACCCACTACTGAGTTATTGATGGATTCCCCTTTTTATGCCCCGTGTCCCTTTTTTAAAATCATTGAACACTCTTGAACAATGATGAACTGAGTTTAAGGTTGTTCACATGTGTTCAATATTGTTCAAACTTATTCCCGCTTGATCATCTGCCTCAATCCTTAAACCGAATATCCTGTGCTGACATCTCTGATTTCTATCTTTGAAAAGTCCAAATTTCTGTACACCGCAACCATGAGACTTTTTCCGCTAGTTTTACACATCTGCCATTCCTTATAATAACATGAACTACCTCGAACACTCTTGAACATTGATCAACTGAGTTCAAGGATGTTCAAACCTGTTCAAGAAAAGTGTTAGCAAATAATCTTTTGTTTTTCAAAACATGGCCGGACCACAAGGTTGACACTTTCGGTGAGTAGTTGGACATGAAGGACTTAAGCAACTTTGAGACTCTCAAAAATACCATGGCGACTCAAGAAATCACTTAAAGAAAAAGGACGGGTACCAGACTTGGACTAACATAATCTTTAACAAGATAAGCTCTTAACCGAGCATACTTCAAAATGGTACATTTTTATTGTGGATCACAATTCCCACAAAGGTTTTTCCCATATTGGATTTCCTCGTTAAATATGATGTTATCTAAGTTTGAATGATTGATTTGCATATTATGAGATGTATGGTTGTTTAAGTTATTAAGTTATTTGGTGAGCATGGTATGAGAGATTGCACTCTTATCTAACCAAAATAGGATTTCAAATAACAAGTGATAACAATAATGTTTACTAGAAGTGTGATAGTGACAACAAGGTTTTGATTGCTGAAATTTTTGTTGATGATATTATTTTTGGAGGCAATAACACCTTATGTAAGGCATTTGCTGATGAAATGAGAAAAGAGTTTTAAATGTCAATGATTGGAGAGATTAAGTTCTTTCTAGGTCTACAGATACAACAACTTGCATAAGGGATCTATATTACACAATCTAAGTATATCAAAGAGACCCTCAAAACTTTTGGTATGGAAGATTCTAAGCCTGTTGGAACACCGATGGTCACATGATGTAAATTATCAAAAGAAGATGAACATATCAAAGAACCCGGTTATGCATTCAAAGACCAAGCACATTTATATCAAGTATCACTACTTGAGAGAACAAGTTCAAGAGAAAAATGTGGTATTGGAATATGTGAATTCAAAGGAACAATTGGCTGATATATTTACAAATCCACTGCCGAAAGATGCTTTTGAGTATCTCAGAGGTAAACTAGGGGTTATTCCCCTATCCAATATTCACTAAGGAGTATGAGGCACGCTACATTAATTCTATAATTTATTAAAATATCTATTCCTGAATTGATGTTAGTATAACACACTTTAGGTGATTCCTGAAGTTGTGTGAAGATTTATGTATGCAATGAATAATTTTACATGTAAGGTATAATCCACTGCTGAAACAAGTTTTCAAGAGTATGAATTTTTGGTATTGTTGTCAAAGAAGGAGAGAATGAATTGATGACATTTATCCACAAGGGAGATATTGATGAAAGAGGAAGAGATTGAATTGCTACTATTTACTCATGAAGGATAATCGGAATGTATGCTACAATATCAAAAGATTTATGCAAGAGGAATTTGATGATCGGAAATAGAACTATCAACTTAGAGGGAGTAATGACAGAGATTGACAGTATTGAGAATTTCCATCATCAATTTCTATAGTAATACTATAGTGTTTCCATCAATGCCAAAGATGGAGCTTTTTAATCAACTGATGGAGATGATGAAGACCGAGTGATAATAGGTATACATGCTTGTAGAAATGGTTAGATTAGTTGTTAGTTTGTCATTTATGTCAAGAAATTAATTACTGATTTATATTAAGTTACCATATCATAAGAAGGAGAAGTTAAATGGGTGACAAAAATAGATTAGACAGTGATGAAGTAATGCTGATATAGTTGTTTGCTACTATATATTTAATGTTATCAAATCGATACACTTGATTGATTTATCAGAGATTGAAAAGAGTTAAGTTATGACTGAAAATAGTTACTCTACCAAGATAGATAGGGTCAGTCGATATAGAGTTGTCTTAGTTGGTTTCAGTAACTGAGCACCAAGAATGAGTTAGGCATCGAGCAGTGAAAGAAGTTAGTTACCAAGTTGCTAAGAAAGTTACCGAGTACAGGATATTGATTGAAAATGATGATAAGATCAAATTTAAGTCAAAGCTATGATGACCTAGATGTTTATAGGAATTAAAGGAAGTTTGTTAGAAGATCTGCGAGTGAGAACATTCAATGAGAAGATCTAAGGCGAAGATTAAGTGGTTAAACCTGATTATTAGAGTTCTAAGAAAAAGTTCAAGTTACAAGGTAAAAGTTAACGGTTTACCAAGTTGAGATTTGTGAAGAAGATGATCAAGCAACTGATAAAAATGATGGAAAACCTAAGCAAGGAGATTAAGAGGAAATTTTTTGTCTATATAAAGGATGAGAACTAAACAGAGAAGAGATGCTGGCGAGTTGAATTAAGAAGGAGAAGAAGCTAAAGAACAAAAGTTACCAAGCAGAGCAGAGAAGCAAAAATAGAAGAATCTACAGTCTAAGAGAAGAGATTAATGGACTATATAATGTCATTATTCATGTGAGCATAAAGGATCTGACCCAAGCAAAAGGTAGTTGTTATATTTACAGATCAAAGTTTTACTGTTGCTTATTAGCATTTGTAATAGAGAAAAATCTCTTGACTGAGTGGATTTAACAGTCCTATTTGTAAATCCTCGAAGTAGGTGACATTCCAAAAGAGTGTTTAAAGACCTATAACAAAGCCACTCCTAACAGGGTGAAGATCTTAACAGATCTGAGGTAAATCCCTTAACAGGATCACATCTAGCAAATGTGTTTGTAATCTTTAACAGGATAAGTTCTTAACCGAGCGTACTTCAGAAGGGTACATTTTTATTGTGGGTCAAAATTCCCACAGAGGTTTTTCCCATATTGGGTTTCCTCATTAAATATGGTATTATCTAAGTTTGAATGATTTATTTGCATATTATGAGATGTATGGTTGTTTAAGTTATTAAGTTATTTGGTGAGTCGTTTATTACTGTATTCAGTTCTACCAAGTGAATCAGTGAGCTAAGTTTTAAGTATTTAAGTTTGATTTTGTCTGATTCACCCCCCTCTCAGTGGACCAACAAATTATATTATCAAATGAAAACTTTGTCAAAAGAACATAGTCAAATATGTCTGGTCATTATTCCTCTAACACATTTAAACTCATCAAATCATGGGTATGTGAAGGGTGAAAGTACTGACACATACCCAACAAGCTTATAAATTTGAATTGTTTATGTTGAAGTCATTGAGGTTCATTTTTTCAAGAGAACTAGGGTAGTTGAACAGAGTCGGTGGATGTGAATACACAAGACTAAAGGTTCCATGTCATTTCTTCCTTATTTTGGCCACATGAGTTGAAAATGTAGGATAACTGTAGCAGGCGAAGTTGACTAGGGGTGTGTGAACAATTGAGTACGCCTTTGATAAGTGTTATTTATTTAATCTTTAGCCAAAGTGACACAACATTGTGTTTGTTTGGATTGTATTCTAGTTGCAAAGTCCAATTAGGCTAGTCATACATAGTTAGATGAAGTTTTTGGTTGTATGGTCGACTTGGAACTATGCAAGACACCACAATAGAATCAAATGACATACCTCAATCGATTCCCATGTCTACACCCTTGTGAAAGGTAGGTCCATTTCCAATAAGGTGTGTAGGGGATTGCTGGTCTATAGTTTGGAGGAAAAACACTCGGGTGATCCTCTCCCTCTTGCAAGTATTTTCAAGATTTGAGATACATATCAGTTAAACTGGTTATCATTAGACTCTAAATCCTATTTCCTATGATGTGATTTAAATGGTTAAATGAATAGATCGTAGTTGGGTTAATCATATTTATTTCAATTTTAAGTAATGCATTGAATAATATGTTGCATCATGATAAACTATCTATGAAAGTTAGAAAAATTTTATATTAAAAATTTACATGCATATTTTACTTTTTCATCTTCAATCTAGTTGTTTTCAATGCTAAATGGATTGAGTTGTTATAGATTGCCTCCTTGAAAGTTCTAGATTCATCATCAGTACTTAGTAAAGCTATTTATGATACAATTCTGGTGGGATATACACATCAATTAGATTATGATATCTTGTGGAATCTATCACAGATGGAGTAAGGAGTTCTTTCTCATGCTATTCATTATGATCAACTTCTTTTGTCACAATTGAATATTTATAAATTTCACTTGAAATCTCTTCTTGTCCATATCTTTATTCTTCTACATGTGTGCATCTTCCTACTTAGTTTCAAAATTCACCATCTTTGACTTTTCCTTTGGTGATTCTTCACCCGAGTTAGCTTTAAATTCCTTGAAAAGTACATCTTTAGAAAAGATAATTTTATGACTTATAGGATTCTAAAGCTTATAACCTTTTACATTTTTACCGTATCCTACAAAGATTCATTTGTAATCTTTTGGATCGAATCTAGATCACTTCTCTTAAGGCACATGAACAAAATCCTCACAACTAAATGTTGGCATGTTGACTATAGTAGTTTATATGACTCTATTTAGTGTTGTCATTATGGCAACAAAGTCATATGAAGTTTTGGAGTCAGCACACATTATCAGAAGATCAGAAATTGGCTAAGTACAGAAGATTGGATAGTAAGCAGAGTACCAGAAGAACAGAGCATCAGTGCATGTGCATACGACCAAGTTAGGTCATGTGCCTTTGAAGATAAGATTGTAAGTATGTATTCATGCTAAGTCTAAGAGATCATGATCAGATCTTCAAGTATGAAGAAGATACAACTAGTTGAAGAGGTACAACCAGTGAATGCTAGAACAGGACAGAGATCATGGAAAGAGCCGATAGAGATTGTTTTGGTACTGAAGTTGCATCTATCCTCAGGAATTGTGCCTTTGGATTAGTGATTTTTAGTGATCTAATCATGTGTGGTTAAAGGCGCATGACTTGATTCATCCGGAGCAAGAAGTTAGAGCTAATTTGGTGGAGTGGACTGTGTGAAGAGACGCGTCTGTTCGGTTTGAGTAAAGCAGTTATAATTAATGTTGCACCGACGTAATGAAGGGTTGAATGCTTAGTTAAGTGATCAAGATAGATGGTAAAAGGTTTCCTAAAGCTGACATGTTCATGTATTTTGAGGAAGTACTTATAGAAGGTCATTTGTGATCGAAAAAGTTGTGAAAGCCAGAGATAAGAAAAGCAGAGCAGAGTGTTAAAGCAGCAAAGCTATATCTGTCATATGTTGATGATATATATATATTGAAGTAGGATATTGCAGAGTGTAGTTAAGATTGTTATAGTGATTTACAAGAGGTTAAAGAATCAACACACAAAAGGAACTAATCAGACAAGTAGTGTCACAACAACAGTTCACCTTGCAGATACATTGTGTATCAAAGATCCAGAAGGTTGTAGCCTTCACCATTTGAGCAGTGTGCTCTTGGATAGTGAGTCCACCACCCCTAACAGGGTTATTATAAAAGAATCCTAACAAGGTCACTTTACTTCATACATTGTAAAGACAACTCCTAACAGGGTTAAGGATCTTCTAATAAAGGATCATAAGAAACTAGTACAAAATATTTGTGGGTACTAATTCCCATCAGGGTTTTCACCTGCATTGGGTTTCCCTGTAATCATATTTGGTGTTATGAGTTGTGTATGTTTATCTTACTTGCATTGATATTTAGTTTAGTGCTTAAGCATTAAAGTTAAGATTCAAGATAAGAAGAAAAAGTATTAATAGATAGATCACTAATTCACCCCCCCCCCCTCTCAATGATCCTAATCC
>MU227179.1:2924424-2942913 GCA_018584345.1 Thuja plicata
TGAAACACCTGAAAAATAATCTTGAAGCAGCCCTTGAAGAACTTGACACATCTGAAAAAGAAAATGAAGATCTTAAACTAAAAGTTAATGGCATGCAAATACTTATCAAGAAACTGAAAAAAGAATTAAGGAATTGTTCTTGAAATGATTTGGGAGAAGTAGTCAAAAATTTGAGTGAAGAAAATTCATCTTTGAAGGATCAGATTGAAGAATTAGATGAAAAGCTATGTAACAATCAAGATGCCTATGATGATCAAGTCAAAGTAAACAAGCAGTTAGATGAAGAACTGAGACAAGCAAACATGGAAATCTTGGAGCTAAGAAACAACAAAGAGAAGATGGAATCTGAATTGATTGTAGCAAAGAATCATATTGATAAGTTACACACAAGCAAGGATCTGATAGAATCACAGTTGCATGCTCAAAAGGTTAAAGGAGATACCAGCGGTATAGGATACAATGAAGCACAAATTCAGATTGATGCCATGCAAGAAAGAATGAAAGAACCAAAGGACATTACAGATACTAAGGAGATTGGAAATCAGACTAAAGACAATGTTGAACCACCTAAGGATGAATGCAAGCTATTTGACCGTACTTTTTATGCCTGTAACAAGCATGGACATATTGCAAGGAATTGTAAAGAGGTAAGACCCTTCAATGGTTACTGTTATTCATGCAACAAATTTGGTCATAGAGCTATGAATTGTAAAACAAGTCAGAAGAACAAGAATCAGAATAATCAAAGAAATTAGAATCAACAAAGACAGAGAATTTATCCTCAGCAAAATGTTAGAAGTACTCATAACATTACATGTCAGATATGTAATTACAATGGTCATTCAACTAGACAGTGCAAATTGGTAACTCACACCAATGCACCGAAGAATATCAGACTTCCTATCATTTGTCACTTATGTGGAAAAGCTGGACATATCTCAAAATTTTGCAGGTCAAGAGCGCAGAGACAGGAAAGCCCTAAAAAATTAGAAGATTCATTATGGAATGAGGCAGGAGAAATCAAATTTGTGAAAGCTATAGAAGATGCGAGCAAGATTTGGGTAGAAGTAAAGAAATCTAACAATATTAACGGTGTAGTAGATGCATCTGCTGTAGACACATCTCCTATTTCTGGTTAGATGACCCTCATGGTCATAGGGGGAGCTTGATTAGCTCTAGACCCCTACGTGGCTGGCATGCTCAGCATTTGAGTATACGCCTTGGATTACAATTGTTTGGTGACATTATGGTGCTGTATGGAAGAGCACACGATCTAAATTGTTATCAGGAACAAGAATGGAAGTTACCATTGCTTCCTGTGTCTACACGGCAAGTATTAATGGCGGAAATCTACTTTACAATCACCAAGTCCTCACTTGCGGTCATAATAAATGATTGGAGATCATAGAAGCCCTAGCAGTTGAATTATTAATGCATTACAGTTGTTCTCATCAGTGAAGAAAGGATATTGATAATCGTTATTTTTTAAGCAAATTAATTTGAGTTTGAAACGAAGCCCAAGCACATACACGTCATTTCAGAAATTAGTTGAAAACTTACTTAGCAATCAAGTAAGCAGTTGGATAATAATAGGAGCACTTGCAGTCAAGCAGAAAAGTGTCACAATTAAATTCTTCAGTAGAGATTGATATCAAGAAACTCTTTGAAACATCTCGGAAGCGATTTATCAGTATGCTTTAGTGCATAAATTTCATGAAGCGGAATTGGTCAAAATCTTGTTGAGCAGTGTTCTATGTGAGAGTATCAGTATAGCCGTTGGAGATATTTTTGGAGCCGACCTGATGTTATCCTTGGAAGTGCATACTTATTATTGATAATCTAAGTGTGAATACAACAAAAGAGTGTTCACGTAAGAGAAGAATTGATTGAAGATACAATTTGAAATATCATGTGAAGAAGCAGATAAAACTATTATGACATGTCCATAGGATTCTGCACCCATGGCCAAGGACATGGAGGATACATTTGTGGTTGATAATGTTGAAGTATCAATGGCAGCAATGGATATTGATCTAGACAAGTTTGAAGAAACATTTGTGAAAAGTCTTTATATCAACAAGAAGATCTATTGATTTAAGTTATCATCGAAAAGGAAGCAGAAAAAGAGAAGACTGAAGTGTTGGATAGTTCATCATCATTGTTGTCAAGTTTGACACCCAGAATAGAATTAGACTCATGGGGAGTAAATAAGTAAGGGGGAGTATATAATCTAAAGGAGTCATGAAAAATAGATCAGATATTGCATAAGAGAATTATATGAAGAAGAGACTCAGTGAATTGGTTAGCAACTTTACACTTGATCTTAGTTCACTCAAGGTTGGTCAAGCATCCTTGAAAGAGTTTGCAACAAAAGGCAGAGAAGATAATATCAAAGGGAGAGTAAAATAAAGTATAGAATATGGATTCTTTCATATGATCAAGGTCCTAGCACAGACTTGGAGAATATGGAGAAGCTACAATATACATTATGCGCCCATCTACAGATTATTGCATTTTGGGAGAAAGAGATCCAGAAGTTGCAGATTGCATATCTAGATGTGTATGCTGAGTAAGTACATAGAAGTGTTTTTGAGCACCATTGTCATTAATGTAAAATGGGGAGTAGATTATGAAGAATATGGAGTTTGGTATATGATAAGAGGGAGATATAAGATAGAGAGTTTTTGTATAAGAGTACAGATAGTAACTTTGCCATATTCCTTTGTTGCCATTAATGAAAAAGGGGGAGATTGTTAGAAAGTTGACTATACTAGTTTATATGACTCTATTTAGTGTTTTCATTATGGAAACAAAGTCATATGAAGTTTTTGAGTCAGCACACATTATCAGAAGATCAGAAATTGGCTAAGTATAGAAGATTGGACAGTTAACAGAGTACCAAAAGAACAGAGCATCAGTGCATGTGCATACGATCGAGTTAGGTCATGTGCCTTTGAAGATAAGCTTGTAAGTATGTATTCATGCTAATTCTAAGAGATCATGATCAGATCTACAACTATGAAGAAGATACAACCAGTTGAAGAGGTACAGCCAGTGAATGCCAGAACAAGACAGAGATCATGGAAAGAGCCGACAGAGATTGTTTTGGTACAGAAGTTGCACCTATTCTCAGGAATTGCGCCTTTGGATTAGTGATTTTTAGTGATCTAATCATGTTTGGTTAAAGGCGCATGACTTGATTCATCTGGAGCAAGAAGTTAGAGCTAATTTGGTGGAGCAGATTGTGTGAAGAGACGCATCTGTTCGGTTTGAGTAAAGCAGTTATAATTAATGTTGCACCGACGTAATGAAGGGTTGCGTTCTTAGTTAAGTGATCAAGATAGATGGTAAAAGGTTTCCTAAAGCTAACATGTTTGTTTCTTTTGAGGAAGTACTTATAGAAGGTCATTTGTGATCAGAAAAGTTGTGAAAGCCAGAGATAAGAAAAGCAGAGCAGAGTGTTAAAGAAACAAAGCTATATCTGTCATATGTTGTTGATATAGATATTTAAGTATAATATTTTAGAGTGTAGTTAAGATTTTTATAGTGCATTACAAGAGGCTAAAGAATCAACACACAAAAGGAACTGATCAGACAAGCAGTGTCACAGCAACAGTTCACCTTGTAGATACAGTGTGTATCAAAGATCCAGAAGGTTGTAGCCTTCACCATTTGAGTAGTGTGCTCTTGGATAGTGAGTCCACCACCCCTAACAAGGTTATTGTAAAAGACTCCTAACAGGGTCTGACCCTTAACAAGGTCACTGTACTTCATACATTGTAAAGACAACTCCTAACAAGGTTAAGGATCTTCTAATAAAGGATCATAAGAAACTAGTACAAAATATTTGTGGGTACTAATTCCCACCGGGGTTTTCACCTGCATTGGGTTTCCCTGTAATCATATTTGGTGTTATGAGTTGCGTATGTTTATCTTACTTGCATTGATATTCAATTCAGTACTTAAGCATTAAAGTTAAGATTCAAGATAAGAAGAAAAAGTATTAATAGATAAATCACTGATTCACCCCCCCCTCTCTCAGTGATCCTAATCCTAACACTAAAGACCCTTAAATGTGAAACTGGAGGATTTTTGCTCAATCAAATTTCATAAGGTGTTTTATCAACAAGATCTTTTCAAGGAGATATTTTTAATTAAATAACAAGCAGTACCAACAAATTCTACCTAAAAGAATTTCTCTAGGTTATTACTACTTAACATGCTCCTTGATCTTTATATTGATGTATGGTTCATTCTTTTTCCTACCCCGATTTTGTTGGGGAGTTTAATATGTAGTATTTTGCCTAACAATTCTTGCATGTTTGCAAAGCTCATCAAATTCCTTAGAGAAATATTCACCCCATTGTTAGATATCAATAATCTTATCTTATAATCTGATTTCTATAAAATCAATACCTTAAATTCTTTAGAATTAGTGAAAACTTGAGATTTTGAATGCATAAAATAAATTCAAGTATATATAGAGAGATCATAAACAAATGAGACATAATAATGAGATCCATTCAAAGAGTCAACATCCATTGGACCACATATATCCGAATTAATAATCTCTAAAGGTCTCATAGCCTTATTAACTCCTTTAGGAACTGGAGATGTATTATGTTTACCGAAAACACAGTGCCAACATTAATAACTCTCACTAATTAATTAATTACAAATACCCTCAACTATTTTCTTATCTAGTATCTTCTTGATACTTTTTTCAACAATGTGACCCAATCTATGGTGCCACTACATACATGCATTTTTAGTAAAATTTAAAAAAATTGAATTACAATAAGTAGAAACATGTAGCTTAAACAAAGTCCTTGTTTGAGATCCTTTAGCAATTACCAAACTTCCCCTTACCAAACCACAACCAAAATTATCAAATGTCACATGCATTCTATAATTATTTAATTTGGGAACATAAAGTAAACTTCTTGCAAGAACTAGAATATTTAAAACATTATCAATGGAAACAATCCTCCCATCACTAAAATACATTTTTTACATTTACTTTTCCAATAATCTTCACTGAGGTGTTATCAACAAGAAAAATTATTTGTATTCTCTATATTAATAAAACTACTCATGTGTGGAGTAATATTGCAGGAAGAACTTAAATCAACAAGACAAACACTATTACTAATAGAATTAGCTGAATTAAACAAAGCATCAAAATCACTCTCATCAAAGAACTTATCCATGGAATCATCATTTCTCTTCTTATTATTAAACTCCTTCTCATGTCCTCTTATTCCACAGCTCCAACACTTAGCTCTTCTCTTTCTGAGTGTCTTAGAATGCCCTTTTTACTTGTCCTTGTTTTTATCCCCTTTATGCGCTTTCTCCTTACGTCTTCCTGGAACATGCAAGGCATCTTGGGAGCTTTCATTCATGGTATTTCTCCTCATCTCTTCCAAAATAATTAAGGGAAACCCATCCTAGGTTCTCCAACACCACTACTTATAACAACAATTAGATTTTCTGAAGAATCAAGCAAAGAGAAAAGTAGAAGAATGCATTTATCATCAACTTCTAGCTTCACATCTATTGAAGCAAGTTGAGTTACAATCAAATTAAAATCATTCAAATGGTCAACAATGTTGGATAGAGGGAACACTGAGATGGGGGAGGGGGGTGAATCCATGTTCTACAAATTTAAACTTAAAGAAATTGATTCTAATATGATCCACAAACAGATAATCACATGAACTGAAATATAACATGCAAGAATATAAAGAAAATAGAAATCACACCATAACACATGGATTTTTATCATGGAAAAGCTTTTAGGGGAAAAACACAATGGGTATGGAACCCATAAGATAATACTCTATAAAATATTGTCTTACAATATTTTGGAATGCACTTGCATTCAGGCACACTTCCTAGATCTCACTGCTTGAATACAATTAGGGATACAACCCTTTACAAGAAGGCTCATTTCCTTAAAAGATCACAATAATGATCACAAAGATTTGAACTAATAAAATACCATCTAACAATGTCTGATTACAATTCCATATTAGCACATTACTTTGATTTGATACACTCTAATCTCTGAATACCCTATTTTATTTCTTTTCACTAATCAAATTATCAGATCTCTAAAACCTTCATGAAATCGTTCACTTTGCACCTTGCACACTGATCTCATGCATCAAAAATGTCCTCTAATCATTCACACACATTTACAAACCCTAATCCATCAATCTTATAGGTCTAAAACTAAAAATTAGATCTTCCAATGTCAACTCCAAAATGTTCTAGGGAAATGTAACACGTTTTGATCAAGTCAGCCAAATCATCAATTCAAATTAATTTCCCACCAAAAAAATCAGGCAAAATCCTCCATACATGTCGACTCTATCTCTAAAACATAAAATTTAGCGCTAAAAATAATTTACCTCATCAACGCAAAGGTTTTTCATCAAAGGTTGACTGTTCTTACTGGTAAACAAAAATAGTGATGTACAAATCCTCCTAACTTTAACACCACTTATCTCTGTACCTTTAAATTTTGGAATAAGTATATAGATATATCCAAAATGATTCCCTTATGTCTGTGACTAAAGATTTTAACTTGGAAAGGAGCACCAGACCTATTACTGAATACTACCTGAACACTGTGTTCTTCACTTCCATACTTAGCCAAATTTTGATCTTGACTTGCAGTGTAATCTTTTATTTCTATGCACACTTGATATTAGTGTTTAGTTTCCATCAATGAAAAAATCCAAACATCTATGCAGTTTCTCTTTCCAAAAATCTCCCCGTTTGGCATTGATGGTAATAATTAGTGAAAAATGACCAAGTGTCCAAAACTGTCTACTGCACAAAAATTTTCCACTCCAAAAAGATTCTATCACCATAACTCTCCCTGAGCTAGCTATGCACATTTTCACTCTCATATACTCCCCATTTGGCATCAATGGAAAAGGCATGCCAAAAATGTCCTATACTCCCCATTTGGCATCAATGGAAAAGGCATGCCAAAAATGTCCTATACTCCCCATTTGGCATCAATGGAAAAGGCATGCCAAAAATGTCCTACACTCCCTCTTAGAGTTGACACACAAAACTTATGTACATATTTACATGCAAAACTTGTTAACTTACATCAATTTGAAAATATCTGCACAAATAGTTTTAAGTAGCTATAGATTTTTGTCCCAACCCTATTTGAGACTATTCAAAACTGACATGTGGCCTTAGAATAAGAACACCTCTTCTTCTGCCACTTGTAAGTTGACTGGGGTGGATGCTGACAAGGCATCATGTGCCTCCTTCACTACACTCTAAAAATTCTAAAGTTTGGGAGCGAGCAAACTTCTTATCTCTCTCACTCTTCCACTGATCTTGTCTATCTCCTCCATACCCTTAATCTAGTCAAGTAAAGCTATCAATTTACCTTATGGTTCAGATGTGGAAGCACTCAATAGATCAAATGGTTGAGCTATTTACTCCAATTTTAGCTCACAATCCTTTATTTTCTTCTCTATATCTCCAATAAACTTTGAGTTTTATAGACATGACTTGTATATATTGCCACCCTCAGTCAGAGCATCTTGAATGCCCTTAATGTTGATTTCTAAGATAACTATGTAATATGCTATTTTTTCTTTCAACTCATTAAATCTTTCCTCATCAAATTCTCTCCTAACTTTTATCTCAGTGGACCTCTCAAATGACTCAAATTGAGTACTTACTACATTTATTAGGCTCTTGAGATTATCAGAGGGTCTGTCTGTTGCATCCTTGAAAAAGTTTGACATCAAATTCTCTAATATACAGGACGCCTACTCCAGCAATGTGTTGTCTTCTATGTGGGTCTTCAAAATTTCTTCCCTTGCTTGGGCCTATACAAAGTGTGCAAGTTTAAGGTTTTGAAGTGGTGAAAGGGGTTACAAGTCAACTTGCCCTTGTGATAGTTGTGGGACATATTCCAAACTGTCCTTCTCCATGAATTCTTTCACTGCTTTGATAGTGTCTCTTGTCTTTCCCTTTTCTCTCTTCTCCTTCTCTGCTACCACTTTACTGTCCTCTACCTCCTTAGGCTCCTTTGCTATCAGTGGCATCACCTGATCTAGAGGTTGAATATCCTCTACCTATTTTTTTACTCTCCACCTTTACTTCCTTTTCTATTTACGTTTCTTTCTCTACTATCTCATCAATGATTTCTTCTTTCTCAAAGACCTTCTCCTAGTCTATCATTTGTACTTTTCCTATCACCATCTCAAGAATATCCATCACATCAATCTCAACTTGTTGTTCCACCTCTTTAACATTTGGAAAATAAACTCTTGGTAGACCAAATTCAGGAAATACAGAGCTTTCACCTTGAGTTTAAGGATTGACTTCATACTGATTCCTTTCAAGATAAGCTCTCATTGTCTTTTCTATTTCCTCAATCAAGTCATAATCAAATTCATTCTTATTTTACTCTTAAACAACTTTTTTGTGTCCTTGAGAATATATTTTACCTCCTCATTTGCAATCACCAGACATATGTCTATCAATACCTTTTCTCTTAACCTTTTATCCTCTACCAATGCATATGATTTCCTTGCATCTATAATATTATAGAGACTTTTTGGTAGTTCAGATGCAATCTCTATAAGATCCTTTTGAATCTATACATGTATCTAACCACTACTTCTTCAACTACACTCTTTTCCTCATCATCAAATTTATCAAAGAATTTTGATTCAAGATTAAAATTACCATGTGATGTAATACACTTAACTACATCATTGACTGGAATGCCATGTTCATCTGAATCAAACTTAGTCTTTTGACTTACTTGTCCTTCTTGACCAAATGATTTAGGCTTGGTAACTGGTGATGCTTTGGTCTTCTTTTTCTTCTTCAGTTGCTTCACTTCATCACCATATTCAGTGGCTTTATTATCATGTATGATGAATTCTTATTTCTTCTTCTTTTCTTTTGTCTTCTTATCCCCCATCTTCTTCTTCTTATCATATGACTTCTTCCTCTTAGTTTCTTTTGCAGGTGGAGATACTCGTATGAGGCTTCTTTGATATTGTACTTCTTGTCTAGTAGGTGTGGGTATAGAACTAGATTAACCAACTTCTACAAGATCCACATTAGCAGTAGCTTGTTGAGTTCCCCTAACTCTCTAGAGATGAAAGCCCATGAATTTGACTACATCATCTATTTTTTTTCTCACTTTCCTCTCTATCTCAGATGCCTTGAATTCTTTGTACACCTTTAAATAATTCTTAATATATGCACCAAATCTTTCTTCAGTGGGATATACTAGTTTTCTCAATAGATCTTTAGCATATAGTCCAATATTTTCTCATCCACCTCATATCCCATTGTCATAACCCATGAGGTTCTAGGTTCAACTACCTCCATCAAACATTGATATGTATCAACCATAAACTAGCATATGGTATCCTGATATTTCTCAACTATAGATTGAGGAATTTTGTTCCTAGAGTGCACCATCTTCTGAAATCCTTTAAAGTATCCTCAAATAGAATTTGTTCTCATCTCGTTGTCCATACCACACATCAACTCCCTAATTTAGACTTCTATAGGTTTGTCACCGAACCAATCTAGTGGACCTACTCGCTGGAATTCATTTATGAAATATAAGAATATGTAGAAGATTAAGGATCCAAACTTCAAATATTTATTTTTATCCTTCTTAATCTTTGTGAGGTTTTTAATTAAGTGTTTTCTCATCACCTCACATAGGTCATATACCTTTTTTTTCCTTTAACATCTGATAAGCAGTGTATATGAAAGTACCAGACACTGAATTGTATCTGTTAGAATGGTAAACTTTGTATCCTACCACCATTGATGTAAACTTAACATAATCCTCAATTTTATAATCTATAGTCATGCCTCGTTTATCAGATACAGATTTAGTAGAATCATGAACCATGCCATTCTTTACTATCTTCAATGCAAGGATTCCACTGATCTGCTGGAAATAATAGGTACTGAGAGGGGAGGTGAATCAATCGAAATAGATAGTAAGCTAATTCAACCACTAATCTAATTAATTGTTAAATACTTTCCAAACTATAAAGCATGTAACTGATGCAAATACACAAAAGAAAGTAATATCATGCATCCACAAATTCATCACACATGACAAAGATATTTTCACGTGGAAACCCTTGTAAGAGGGAAAAAACCACGGTGGGGATAACACCCACAAGCCCAATACTGTAGTAAATGAGTTTTCCTTGTTAGGAGATACAAATACCTTTTATAAGGGTTCACCCTGTTAGGAGTGATCAATACACTATTAGGAGTACAATTAGACTAACTATGATCTACCTTGCTAGAGGATTTCAAACCTCAATAAAGAAGTTACCGTGTTAAAGGATTTACAAAAAAATAACTTGTTAGAGTTCACCCGGTTAAGGGATTTTACCTATTGCAACTATTAGGGAACAAAAATATTAGTGATCTGGATGTAGCATTGGTTACTTGTCAGATCCAATAAGTTCTCTATATTTTGTAACTGCTCTTTAATCCCTGTCTATCCGCTTTCTGATCGCAACTTCAAATTGAAATCACAAATCCCTAAATCCCAAAACAACTCTTACGACTTCTCTCAACAACTACTTTTCAATATGAGCAATTCATATATATAAACAAATTCCACCAACATAAAAATTATCTCCAAATTACTTTCCCATGAAAGCACCATGTGTAAAATTGATAATCTCAATGAATAAAACAATTTATCATGACCACGTTAGGTTAAGATAAGATCTGCAAGTTGTATCTCCAAAGTAGTCAAACACATTTTGACTTCTCCAATGCAACACCTCAAATTTGACTTAAATGTTTGCATCGATCTCATAAATATTAAAACATTGAATGTATAACCTTTATTCCACATCATTTTATCATTAGAAATGATCACACATACTTTTCCACTCACCGATATGTGATCTACTGACCAGTACTCAAGAACATAAGTGTTCTACCTATCTTGATGTCTGTGACATTAAAACCTATATCACTGCTCAACCAAATGAGTTGTGGTTGGAACCATATTTAAATTTAAGCTGGTTGAAGCTGTAATTATGACTACTCCTCATAATTATACTCCTACCATGATCTCCACCAAAGTGATGTTCTCTCAGTCTACCGATCTTCTTGGACTTGACCAATTTCCAATATTACCTTCTTACCGACTGTATCTTCACTTCACCTGTAGTATATCATGACTGTACTCACTTAGTTTCACTATACTAGCATAGTTTCCATCAATGACAACCAAATAAGTGACTCATTATGAATGCACCTCAAAATCTAGCATCTCCCAGCACAATACCAACAATCTCCCCCTTTGGCATTGATGGAAAACATATGTTAACCAAACACATGCTAACTGCTTACACTCATGCAATCATAATATAAAATCTTACCTACATCTTGTTAAATATCTCCTTGAAGTTAATCTTTTTTGAATTCAAGGATGTTTCTCATACCTTCTGCAAGTATCCCATAATAATGATTTTCTCAAACAAACTAGAAGAAAGCTCTTCCATTCTATCTAGAGTGCTCATGTCAGGTAAGGAAAGTATGCCTTTGCCTTATTTATATTCAGTTTCATCACCTCTATTGTAGGGGATAAGGTTTATTGAATTTCTAGTAGAGTGATCATTCTAAATCTACTTAACCTTGTGTGAAATTTGCTTGACCTGACTAATATAAGTAGTGATTGAACTTGATAATGGATCAAGATTTCTGCTTAAGTTTTCCAACTCCTTATGTGCTTCAACTCTTCTTTGTTCCAAATCTTGAACAAAATCAGGATACATGGATACTTTGGTAAACAGTTGACCCACCTCAGTCAATTTAGTCTTAACTTCCTTTATCAAATTTGACAATTTGATCCTGTCTGTTTTAATCTTCTCCATCAATTTATCTATCATATTTTTTTCCAAGTTATCCTCTGCAAGTTTCATTGTAGCTGACTAGAAAAATGGACCTTGATCTATGATTTTCTTTTACAAGTGTATCCATCTGATCAATAGGAGTAGCATCTTCATCATATTCAACCTTATGCACCAACTCAAATAAAATGTTTCTATCTTGCCTTAATACTCTTATCTTCTTCTTCTTCTTTGATCTCACCTTGTCTCTTACAACCTTTGTCCTCAACTATTCTAAAAATTTCATTGATTCCTTAGGCTTCAATTTTAATATATTGACCAATGTGGCCGGTAATTATTCTTCATCAACTTTCTCTTCTTCCTCTTTTGCAGTAGTCATTGGTTGATGTCTCTTTCTTGCACTTGTTTCTCGAGGACTTAGTTTCCTTTTAGTCTCAGGTTCTTCTTCAATCTTTTCCTGAGTCTCCTCCTGCGTACTCTCTACATCTTTCTCCTTTCCTTTTCAAAAATAATTTCCTCTATATGTTTCATAGGCAATGGTGAGAATGAATCCTCTTTTCCTATTATGTCCACAATTTCAATCTCATTACCTCCTATTTGTGATAGACTAATATTTTGTGTTCCAATGTTCTTCACCAAGTTAGAAACATCAAGAACAACATTCTCAATAAATTGATCTACAAAAGTGTATCATCTCCCTGCATTGGTCCATTTGATTATGCATGAACTTGTTATTCTTGAGCTGCTACCTCCTTTATCTGTAGTAGCTTCTTCCATGTCTCAACAGTTTCATTAAATACACCATTTGTGTCATCAATTAGAATTATAGATGCTCTACTCTTGATGTTAAATATATTCTTGTGAGCAGTAATCATTATCTTAGCATCTTTGGCACATAACTGGGGTTGCACTTGGATTAGTGTTTTTTCCATAATATCTCTATCCAACTGTAATGCAATGCTCCATCTAGAAAAAATCATCTGATATATCTCATTAGGGATGCAAGAATGTATCTCTAAAGATGTTCTGCAAAATTTGTGAAAATGATACAACATTGCATCTTCTATCTTATTCTTGTCTTCATCACTCCCCCAAGTGTATCTTCTACCAAAATTAACAAGTCTACCATTGTCCACAATACCTTTTACAATGTCATCAATGGAAGGGGCCTTCTTTGTTTCACCACTCTTCTTCAATTCAGAGGCATCCTTATCTAATTATGTCCTTTCTTCATCAGTTTCCTTGTGAACATCCTTTTACTCTGTGGATTTTCTCTTCCTCTTGTAAGTTTCTTTTGGAGTAGAAATATTTTGAATTTTATTCCTTGATGATTTCCCTTGAAACTTAACTTCACTAGTAGTTGATTTTTGTTGCTTTCTCTTAGCTTCAATTTTGTTTGCAGCAGTGCAATATGTTCCTACGACACTACTTCCAAACTTCTGCTCTAGGTTAGATACCATTCTCCTAGTTTTCCTTTCAATGACCATTTTCTTCAATTCCTTTTGAATTTTGGAAACTACTTCATCAAAGTTCCAAATCTCTGTGCATATTTTTCAAAGGGTTTTGACAAAAACTCATCATCATGCAAAGTTACTAAATCATCCTCAACTTTATAACCCATAGGAGGAATCCAATATGTCCTAGGTTCCATAGCTTGCACAATACATGAATCAGTGTCAATTAGAAAACAAATATCAATCTTGTACTTCTCTACAATGATAATTGGAATCCTTTCTCATTTATGTATTCTAGACTAGAAAACTTTGAAATAACCCCACATGACATTATTGAAGTTATTACCTAATTCCTTTATGAATTCACTTATCTCCATTCATTACCAGTTTGTCCTTTGTCCATGTAACATTTCCTCTACTGGGGAAGAATTTTTGAACATAGAAAAACATACATACCAGTAGGGCACCATACATGAGTGATTGTATCTTATCTCTCTTTATCCTTTCCATTTTTGTCAATAATTGACTTATGATCATCTCACATAGATCATATGTAGAATAATCCTTAACAATCTGATAGGAAACATGAATTGCACCACCAAGCACATTGTTAACTTGACTAGACTGGTAAAATCCATAACCTATCACCATGGATGAAAAACAAACTTCCTTGTCTATAATGTGATCGATTGTCATTTCTCTCCCATCTTGTTTGGATTTGGTTAGTTCAGTGACCATATGAGTAGTCACCATTCTCAATGTACATTCCAAATCTTGTGCTCAGAATCTCGTAACCTTGTGAATCATTGTCTTTGAAATCTTGTGTGGTCTTTAAATTCATATGAATTGATCATTTTCTCTTCTTATCACATAGAGAATCCAATTGAGAAGGAATTAAGTGGGAATTTTCACTGCATAAGTTAAACCTTTCTCTTGTAGATGTTTGTTCTCATCTTTCAATACTCCATTGATGCACATATCCTTTTATTCTTTCTTGATTGCTTCAGCTCCCAATTCTTTGATTCTGCAATGGATATAAGACTAAACATCTTCAATCAGCATCACACTACAAGGGATAGTGGATATGGAACTAGACATATCAATCTCGGTCGCTTTGCTTGGATGCAGTTTGAATATGGGTCGAGGCTCCTCAGAGATGTTCACCAGAATTGGTGTATCCACATTCTTTTCCATTATGATTAATCACAATCAACACACAAATCTAAAAATAGACTAAACTGATAGCTTTCAATAAACTGGTTATGGTTTCACTAAAACTCGATATCAATTTAGCTCAAAGATAACATTTGCGCACAATAGCTCAAGATATCTCTCAAATGCTCAAATGAAAGTAAAAGTGCAAAAAGAAGTTACATTTACCTCTTTATAACTTTTAGAGAAATAGAAATTGCATACTTCAATGGTAGGAATATTGTCATATCACCGATTAAAATGTATCCACTAGTTGGTACTCAACCAACAGTAATAATTGCTATCAAATAGATGTTGACTCTAAAATCTTAATGCAATTCTACACATAATCTTAAAACAAAATCATAGAAACTTACACCATAATGTGCATATAGATCTAGGGGATTGGTAATGGACTTGTCTTTAAGTGCTCCCCCTAAGCAAATAATATGCTTAGTTCACCGATGGAGTCTCCACACTTCCTAAACTTGTGGAGTTCTCAGTCAATTCAGTTCATCTTTCTTTACCCATGTCTTCTTCATATCACTTCTGACTTCATCAACATTAACAATCTACTTTCCTTTTCTATCTTCTAACCAATTAGGAAATTGGTTCCTAAACTGACAGTCTCTAGCCAGATGACCTATCTTATGAAAGATAAAACATACCATACTGAGTGACTTCCAAGGACCAACATTACCTCTCAGAGTTCTCATCTGCAATTTAGTGCTAGGTGTCCATAGTTAGCATATATATAACATGTAGTGTCAAATTTTCTTTCTCTTCTCACAGTATTCACCAATGTGATAGGTGACCTAGGTGCATATACTCTTGACCTGCAATCTTCAACTTTGTGTCCATATTTTTTGCATGAAAAACAATATCCATCAAAGTTATCACTACTAGATCTAATGCTAGACTTAGATCTACACTCATATCCAGTATGACCATACTTGTGATAATTATAGAAATAGCCATTAAAAGAGTGAGGTTTTCTCACTGATTTTCTCCTACACACATTTGCAGTATGACCAAGCTTTCCATAGTTATAACAAGTAGGTCTGTTAGGTTTCTTACCTGATTTTATTAGATCTACCTTCTGATCTTTTTGTGTCTCCTTAGGTTCCGATTTAGAGAACTCTCAAATTTCAAATGTTCCTTCTCCTGAATAACCTATACCGGTCGTATCTCTGTGTGTTCTTTGGCTCTTTAGTTGTTCATCAAGCTTTTGTGATCTTTCATTGTATTTCTTCATCTTTTCATTTTCTTATTTCACAATTTTCAATTCCTTTCTTCAAGAAATCATTCATCTCTCTAAGTATTTCATTCTCACCTATTACTTGAAGATTCTCTATAGCAGTATCCTGCATTTGACTCGTATATAAAGAAAATTCCTATCTCATTTTGACAAGATCTTCATATTTTTCCTCTAGGGCATCATCATCAATTTTATTGGAAGCTTCTATAGTCTTCTTTGCATTAGCAACTTTTCCTTTTTCCTTAAGGACTTCACACATCCAAATAGACTGACTTTCAAGCTCTCCTTTTAGATTAGTCACATTTTCTTTGAGACCCTTGTTCTTAATCAACAGGTCTGCAATAGTCTCCTCAGATTATTCAAATGTACTACCTTCAGACAATTTCTCTATGTAGTCTTGGATTTCACTCAGTTTCTAAGTGAATTCTCTCCTTTTGGCAAGTGACTTCTTCAACTTTTCCTTCAACTCAATGATCATCTTATTTGCATTCTCAAGTTGTACCTCATACCTATAACCCTCCATGATAGTGGATCTTTTTCCGCAAGCTATTAGGCTTATCACCAAGAGGACCAGTACTATGATACCAATTATTGGAAATAATAGGTACTGAGGGGGGGGTGAATCAGTCCAAACAGATAGTAAGCTAATTCAACCACTGATCTAATTAACTGCTAAAATAATTTCTAAACTATAAAGCTTGTAATTGATGAAAATGCATAAAAGAAAGTAATATCAAGCATCCAAAAATTCATCACACATGAAAAATATATTTTCATGTGGAAACCTTTGTAAGAGGGAAAAAACTACGGTGGGGATGACACCCAAAAAACCAATACTGCAGTAAATGAGTTTTACCTGTTAGGAGTGATCAATATATTGTTAGGAGTACAATTAGACCAGCTATGATCTACATTGCTAGAGGATTTTAAACCTCCGTAAAGAATTTACCCTATTAAAGGATTTACAAGAAAATAACTTGTTAGAGTTTACCCGGTTAAGGGATTTTGCCTGTTGCAACTATTAGGGAACAACAAGATTAGTGATCTGGATGCAACATTGATTGCTTGTCAGATCCAATAAGTTATCTATACTTTGCAACTTCTCTCTGATCTCTCTCTATCTTCTTTCTGATCACAAATTTAAATTGAAATCACAAAACCCTAATTGCCCAAAATAAATCTTACAACTTATCTCAACAGCTACTTTTCAGTATGAGCAATTCCTATATATAAACAACTTCCACTGACATAAAACTGATCTCCAAATTACTTTTCCACAAAAGCACCATGTGTCAAATTGATAATCTCGACGATTAAAATGATTTATCATAACCACGTTAGGTTAAGAGAAGATCTGCAAGTTCTATCTCCAAAGTAGTCAAACATGTTTTGATTTATCCAAGGCAAAACCTCAAATCTGACTTAAATGTTTGCATCAATCTCATAAATATACAAACATTGAATGTATAACCTTTATTCCATGTCATCATATCACTAGAAATGATCGCACATACTTTACCACTCAACGATTTGTGATCTATTGACCGATACTCAAGAACATAAGTGTTCTACTTGTATTGATGTTTGTGACATTAAAACCTCTATCACTGCTCAACCAAATGAGTTGTGGTTGGAACCACATTGCAATTTAAGCTAGTTGAAGCTGTATCTATGAACTCTCCTCATAATTCCACTTCTACCATGATCGCCACCAAAGTGATGTTCTCTCAGTCTACCAATCTTCTTAGACTTAACCAATTTTTAGTATTACCTTCTTACCGATGGTATCTTCACTTCACATGTAGTATATCATGAATGTGCTCACTTAGTTTCACTGTACTAGAGTAGTTTCCATCAATGACAACCAAATAAGTGACTCCTTATGATTGCACCTAAATATCCAGAAATCTCCCAACAAAATACCACATGAATGCCCATAGTCATGCTTGTATAACCTCCTTAGTGATCTTGAATGGCTTGCTGAGCCACATGAATTTACCATGTATCCTGCTCAATATGTATTGTATCCATTCATCCTCTTCAATCAATATAAATTCTGCAAATTAAGAAAATTTCTTCTCTTCCACAGCTTTGAACTTAGGTTTCAATTTTCCATTATCTATAAGATTTTCATTGTTTAAATTGTCCAGTTGATGAGTTCCTAAGTCTTCCAAATTGGCATGAATGTATGCCCTAACATCATCAACATGTTGTTGGTTAACAGTTTGTCCTCCCGTTAGATTTGTAATCTTTGACTCTTTTAGCACCCAAGGTGAGAGAACAAAAGGATGTCACCAACAAATGGGTCAGTGTATGTTATCTATCACTGCCCTCTGAATTGACAAGTACAGCTCCCTGGTTGTGTTTGATATGCAATGAATATGTCTTTCTATTGATCATTGGATTTATTCATTATGAGTTTTAACCAAATTTCTTGTAGACACAAACAATTCAGCCAAGGATAATGTTTAATCTATATTCAGATCTAGTCTACCTATTCTAAAAATGCATATTCTACTGAGGAGAACATAAGCAGAATCGTACATGGACAGCAAAATAGAATTGCTTACGCTGCAACTTCTAACATGAAATAGAATCCAAGCAGGAATTACAGTTCCGCATACAATTGTACTTTCTATTCTGATGCACCTAAATTACTGAATGAATAGGAGAAGAATCATACATG
>MU227179.1:2951580-2964552 GCA_018584345.1 Thuja plicata
AACCCACACAGTGCAAAGTTCTTCTTTGCGGAAAATCACTTGAGAGGTGCGAAACCCGCACAGTGCAAAGTTCTTCTTTTCTGCCTTTGCAGAAAATTACCTTCTTAGGTAGAATTCCGCCATGGAGGAGATGATTTCTGAAATCCCGCCGAGCTCGTTCTCGCTCATTTCTTAACCAAATTGCTCGTCGTTTGTTGCATTAGGATCGTTGAGACCTGTAGAATCGATCCATACCAGTCTTTGATCTCTGCCTGAGAAAGAACATCGATTGGAGCACAAATCTTTGTCAGGTTAGGATCTACAACCTACCCAAAATAATGAGACCTCAGAACAACCCGCCCGGCTAAGAGAAGGAAAGGCGATGACAGGGAAACCCGACAAAGATAGCCTACCTAAGAAAGACTTAGACCTAGACTCAGACTGACCAGACTGACTCCAATAATGCCAAAAAAAAGGGTGACTGAAAGTCAGACAACACATGTAAAACTCCATACGACACATCTGAAAGAGCACCCTTTGGATCCACCTCAATAAAATTGAACGCGTGTTTCTTGATCTTAGAACAAGGCCTCTCGGTGATGTCCACAATAAATTGTGTATTCATCTTGATATCTTGAATTTGTAAAGATATGCACGAAAAAATACCTTTCACCGCTCTAAAGTTTGTTCATAAATTACTTTGAACAATCACTTCCTTGCTTTGATCTCGGTGGAATTCTTTTGCCAATCACTTCTCCTCTTGTTATTTTGAATGCAAATTGAAAAATGAAAGTCAAAAATTACCTTTTTTATACCTTATTCCTAATTTATAGGTATCATTAATGCTTCATACCCTAATTGTTTGAAAACACCTTATTCACTGCTTGGTTCACAAAGATTGACTGCACACCTTCAAAACTTGTCAAATCCTTCCGGTAAGGACTCCAAAACCTTTGTGCAAACATAATTCAACTAATCCATGTACTAATAGGCATGAACATTCACATCTTAAAGGGTTATTCTTAAAATTTTACATGTAGGCTTCCGCTAGGCCAAAGGCCTAAACTCAATTCCCTAAGGAATTTCTACTACCAAATATATATGCACACCCTTCTAATGTGTTCTCCATATTCTTCTTCATCCATGTTTGCTTCATTTTCTTCCTGATTTCTTCAACATTCACTTTTGCCTTGCCTTTATCATTTTTCTACTCATTGTTGCTCTTATTGACCAGATCTCTCTTGTTTGTGTTATTAGTCCTGCAATACCTTGCAATATGACCAGATCTATTGCATTTGTAGCATATAACATTCCTTTGTCCATTTATTTTTCTCATTTGGTTTCTCTTTGATGCGCACTACTTGGAAATGTTCCAAAATCCATTGCATGCATGTCATTTGATATTATTTTTGTTGGAAGAGTTATTCAGAACACCTCTGAAATCACTTGCCTTACGACCATGTTTATTGCACTTATAGCATTGACTAGAAAAAGATGCATGACTCTTATTCATCCTATTCCCACAATGCATGACTTTATGACCAAATTTATTGTAGATAAAGTACTTACCCCCGTCCTTTTAGCATTAGGTTTTCTTGGTGATGGCTTCTTGTTTTTCTTCTTCTTAGATCTATGGTTTCCTTGTGTAGATCCAGATTTGGAACTTTCTCCTTTTTGAAAACCAAGACCTCTCTTGTCAATTGGACTCCTTTAACTCTCAAGAAATGAATCAAGCTTGGCTGAGATGATCGTAAAATTTTCCTTGTAGTCATTAGAAATTACAAGCTCATCTCTAAGTTCTTCCTCAAGATCCTTGGCTCCCTGTAGATCAACAATAAGTCTATTACATTCATCAGATCTTTCCTTTAACGACCGATTAAGGTTCTCTTCATTCTTCTTCCTGTATTCAATCTCCTTGGTGATTCACATCACTATATATTCCATCTCATTCCTCATGATTGCATTCTCTCTCTTAAGCTTCTCACATTCTATAGTCTTTTCCCTCAAATATTGATTCAATTTTTCATCATCTGAGCTCTCACTATCCTTTTGTTGTAACTGGTCACAAAGTTTCCTTCTTTTTGTATTTTCTTTCTTCAACTATGTTTTTAATTGTGTGATGAAGATTTTTGCTTCTCTGAGATTCCTCTCAAACTCCTAAACTACTTCTTTAGATTGATCAAGATCATCCAAGGCAACTAAGAGTTGTTCTTGCAAACTTGAATCCATCCTTACTTAGTGGATCTCCCTCAAGCAGTTAGACTTCCTTCAAGGTACCAGGGCTCTAATACCACTTGTTGGTTGGAGGGAACACTGAGAGGGAGGTTGGGGGTGAATCAATGTTCTACAAATTTAAACTTCAGCAAATTGATTCTAATCTAATCCACAAATAGATAATCACATGAAATCAAATATAACATGAAAGAATATAAAGAAAATATACATCACAACATAACACAAAATTTTATTGTAGAAACCTTGTTAGGAAAAATACCATAGTGGGGATGGAACCCACAAGATAATTATCGAGAAAATATTGTCTTACAATGTTTTGGAATGCACTTGCATTCAAGCACAATGCCTAGAGATCATTTCTCAAGTAAAATTATGGCTACAACCATTTACAAGAAGGCTCACTACCTTACAAGATCACTAAAATGATCAAAAATCTTTGAATTACTAAAATATTATCTAACAATATCAGATTACAATTCCATATAAGCACATTACTCTGATATGATACACTCTAAGATCTGACTGCCCTGTTTTCTTGCCCTTCACTAATCAAATTATCATATCTCAAAAAACTTCATTAAATCCTTCACTTCACACCTTGCGCACTCATCTCATGCATCAAAATTTTCCTCTGATCATTCACACACATTTCCAAACTCTAATCCATTGATCTTATAGGTCCACAACAAAAATTTAGATCTCCCAATGTGAGCTCCAAAAATGTTGTAGGGAAATGTAAAACGTTTTGACCAAGTCTGCCAAATCCTCAATTCAAATTTATTTCCCACAAAAATAATCATGCACAATCCTTCATACATGTCGGCTCTATCACTAAAACACAAAATTTAGCACATGGTGGCATCAAAGAAGGAGGGCATCATTCTCAAACTAGATTTATCCAAAGCCTATGATAGGGTGGACTGGGACTTTCTAATGAAAGTGTTGATGGCTTTTGGATTCAACAAGAAAAGTACTGATCTTATCTACCAGTTGATATTGTCTACCACCTTCTTTGTTCTGGTTAACAGTTCTCCCACTTCTTTCTTCAAATCCCCCAGGGGTTTAAGGTAGGGGGGGCCCTTTCTCTTGTACTCTTCATCATAATGGTTGAATGTTTGGGCAGGTATATGGAGAAATTAGTCATGAATGGGGAATTCAAAGGCTTGAATCCTTCTTCTTCCATACAAGTATGCTCCCATCAAAAGTTTGTTGATGACTCGGTTGTTATGGGGGAAGCTTTAGTTAAAAAGATAATAACATTAGAAAGGCGTTGAATAAATATGGGACAGCTTCAAGACAACTTATTAATTGGGGAAAGAGCTCGGTGTTTTTCTTTAATGTTCCTGAAAAAAGACAACTGGGAATTAAGAAGATTTTGGGTTGTGATATGGAGACTCTGCCAGGTACTTAACTTGGTCTTCTTTTATGCTTAGATCCCCTAGAGTATTTCTGGAGTTCTTTAGTGGACAAATATCATAGAAAACTTGCCGAATGGAAAGGCATGTTGTTGAGCCAAGTAGGTAAGATTCAGATTTTAAGATCTAATCTTCAAGGTCTCTCTCTTTATGCACTCAGTATCTTTAAAATACCTAAGAAGTTTGGAGAAGCTATTGAAAAAATCCAAAAAACATTTCTATGGACTGGGATGGAAAAAAAAAGGATAGCCCTCATTGCTTGGGAAAAGGTTTGCAGACCTATTAATAAAGGGGGACTTGGCTTACGTAGAATTAGACACCTAAATGATCACCTTCTGGCTAAACTTATATGGAGATATTACAAATCTAAGGTAGACTGGACCTTGATATGGGATAATAAATACAATAAGGAGCATCCTAACCTTGTTAGCTTTCTTAGTTGTGACATTGGTGATGGAGGATCCTTTATATGGAGAAATGTTCTCAAAAATAAGGAAATTATAAGAAAAGGTGTTAAATGAAAAGTAGGAAATGGTAGAAATGTACTATTTTGGGAAGATGATTGGATAATGCAGAATCCCCTCAAGGATTTCCCTGGATGGAAGAAATTTGAGGACTAGTGTAAGCTGAGATTTGGGAGTAAAGTTGTTGACTACTGGGATAAGGATCATTGGAAGGAGTTTACTTTTATTGATAACTCTTTGGGACAGCTCAATAAAATTCTAAACTCTGTTATTTTGATTGAGGAAGAAGACAAAATAATATGGAAGTACAACCCGAATGGGAACTTTACTATCTCTTGTTTGTATCACCAGGATTATGAGAATCTTAATGAGCCATGTTGGGCTAAAGCGTGGATTAAGGATGTCACCCCTAAGATCAATGTTTTCTTCTGGATTTTGCTCCAAAACAAGGTTCTTACAAATGATAACTTTAAAAAAAAAAGAGGTGTTATCATAGTTAACAGATGTTACTTATGTAATCAAGATGGGGAGAATGTTAATCACATCTTTCTTCACTATCCCTATGTGAGAAATATTTGGGAGAAATGTTTTAAAATCCTTAATATTGAGTGGGTTATTCCAGAGGACATGCAAAGTCTTTTCAACTCTTGGAGCCCACCTTCAAAGAATGAAACTGTGGTTAAGGTGTGGAAGTTCAGACTTCCCTATGTTTTCTGGGGGGTTTGGAAAGAAAGGAATGAGAGGGTTTTCAGAAACAGAGTGTCTAGTGAAAAAGAGGTCTTCCACAAAATCAAGAGAGTTGTCAAGGAGAACTTGTATCTAAGGGAAAGTCTTATGGAACCGTTAAATGTGGATGATTTAATTTTCTTTAGTAACTGGAAAATTAAAGGTAATTTTAGGAAATGTAAGAATGAGACTATGAGAGAAGAAGTAAGATGGGACCGCCCTCCTAGAGGATGGATGAAAGTTAATTTTGATGGTGCATCGAAAGGGAACCGAGGGTGGCTGGGTGTGGCATAGTGATAAGAGATGAACATGGAGTGTGGAAGGGCATTAAAGTTGTTCCTATAGGAATTCAAAATAACCATGTTGCTTAGGCTAATGCTGATTTTCAAGGGTTAATCCTAGCTAGTGATAAGGGATGTAATAAGTTATGGCTCGAAGGTGATTCCCTTAATATAATTAAATGTTTAAATAATGAAACTCAAGCTTCTTGGTCTATACATAACATCATGCAAAAAGCTAAAGTCCTAATTCAATCTTTTTAAGGGTGTGTGATATCACATAACTATAGAGAGACAAACAAAATTACTGACTAAGCAACTGATATGGCATGAAAAATGGAGGTGATGACCCAATGGCATGATGGGTATGACATGCCACTTCAAGCGAAATCATTATTGGATAGTGACCGGTTGCGGAGTAGACAAATTTTTTTTCAATGGTAAGTCTAATGAAGAGTTTTAATTGAGATGTGAAGTGTCATTATTACCATTTCTGGAGCAAGTACATATTTGTGATTACAATCTAGAATCGACAAGGATTCTGGGGTCTTTTGGCAAGTTTGAAAGCGAACTGTTTAATTCATAACGACATTACTAAAAATCACGGTGAAACATATATTCCTCATATTGAAAATATGGGTGGAAGCAAGAAGTGCTTCAAGCCTATTAACTGTGAGGAGTGGAAGGATAAGAAAAAATCTTGGAGTATCTTGAAGAAAGGAGGGATGGTTGTTTTTATGGAACGACTACATGGCCGAAACCCTACTGTGTCAAGGCAATTCTTTAAAACATGAAAAACGGAAAGGTGATGGTGGGGAATCAACTCATGGAAGTCATGGAGGAGATTATTGCAGAGGAAACGAGCATGAGAATGGATGCACTTAAGTTCTATAGAGACAGAAGCATTTCAGATAAGGCTTTTGAGAAATTTATGACTTCAGAGGAGGAAAAGGCAAGACTGGTGAAGGAGGACACCTCCTACCATAATCCCAAATGTATATCCAGGGCATGGAGGTATGCTCTCTTTGTGATCATAAGCTACATTACACTCAATGGTAGGTTCACCAGAGCCTATGGACACCATTTCATGCTTCTGAATCACTTTAGGCACAATGTCAAAATTATTCTGCCTTTTTATCTTGTAAGTTCATTGGATTTCACTTTAACTAGTCTATAAAAAGACCCAAAAGGAGATCATGCCTCTCACCAGGGTCTCATGCTCCTTGTTTATGATCTCCCAAAAAAAAAAAGGTGGAGAGACCTCTCCTGGAGAGAAGTGAGAGGGATGAGGAGGAGATGGCAGGTGAAGAGGAAGATATCATGTATGAGGAGGAGATGAAGGAAGAAGGGACTCCTCTGGGGTATCAAAACCCTAAGAAAATAACAATAAAAGGATCCTCTTCCAAGCGAAACCAAAAGAAGACTATTATGGAGGAATCTGAAATAGAGAAGAGTACGAGGAGAAACTGGGAAAAGAGGCAAAGAAAAGGAAATGTGGGGAGATAATAGGTAGCAAAAACAAGAGGACCCAGAAAGGAAAAAACCCTAGCAAAAGAAGAATTGATTTGTCCTCGTAAGAGGAGGAGGAGATGGAAAAGGAGCAAAGCATAGAGGATAACTTCGGGTAGGAATTTGGGGAAGAGAATAAGAAGGAGGATAGCAGAGACAATAAGGATGCAGATCAAAGTCCCATGCTGAACACAAAGAATAATCTATAGAAGGGTGTTGACCAGAATGTGGAGGAAATCGTAACAGGCATAGAAAAAGATACAACGGAGAATGTTGCTAAAGATAACCTTGCGAATGAGGACATTGGTAAGGATAATAATTTTTATGATGACATTAAGATTAGCAAAAATTGTCTTATGGATTTTACCTGTACTTTGGGTAAAATGTTGGATGATACTGCTAATGTTAAAAAGCAAATGGAGATCATGAAAGTTGAGGTCAATATCATCGAAAAAATCAGAATAGGTCATAAACTAGTTGTGGTTTATCTGGAGGAGATGAAAGATGTGGTAGGTAGATCTGAAGCCTATGTGGAAATGGTGAATAAAGTCAGCAACATGGAAAAGTAGCTTAAGGAAAGAGATGATAGGGTGGTGGAAGATGATTTTGCAGGGAAAATCCACATATTGAATAACAAAGTGGAAAAACTGGAGGATACCATGTGCAAGATAGGGGAGCAATGTCTGGAAAGCTTAAAGGCATATATAGATCATGTGAAGATCTTGATGGAGAAGCTGGAATAGGACAAAGGGGATAAGGATGGTAAAGAGGTGAAGGAAGCCATAAGACCTGGAAAACATACGCGTGCTAGCACCAGGAAGTCGAGCCCAAAGGAAGACAAGGAGATTGAAGATCTCAAGAACTCAATTGGACAGATGCAACTTATGGTGGTCCAGGTATAAGACCTTATGAATAGAATGTAGCTCTTCTATCCTTGGTCCTATCTTTTTGTTTTCCTTGTTCATTTTTTTTAGTTTTTTGGGGTTTTTTGTAGGGCTGTATGTCTGCTAGGCTTTTTTGCTTTCCTTCCAGGGTGCTACGACACAGTTTCAGCTGAACTTTATTGAATATTTTTAAAACTCTTGTTATAGGTTGTGTCCTTGTAAAACCTGTTTTTATGTAATCATAACATGAAATTTAGCACCAAACACAATTTACCTTGTCCGTGTGCAAAGATGTTTTCATCAAAAGTTGACTTTTCTTATTGTTAAACAAAAATAGTGATGTATAGATCCTCCTAACTTTAAAACCACTTATCATTGTACCTTCAAATTATGGAATAATTATCTACATATATCCAAAATTGTTTCGTTATGTTTGAAACTGAATATTTTAACATGGAAAGGAACACTAGACCTATTACTGAATACTGCCTGAACATCGTGTTCTTCATTTCCATACTTAATCGAATTTGATCTTGACTTCCAGTATAATATTTTATTTCTATGTGCACATGATATTAGTGTTTATTTTCCATCAATGAAAATATCCAAACATCTAAGTAGTGTCTCTTTGCAACAAGCAAGTGATTCATCCTCTCTCATTTTTAGAGAATACAATTGTTTTTTCAAATATAGATTATTAGACAAACTCTTAGTTTTTTAGATTACACCTATTTTCTTCAATAGCTTGTATAAAATATATTCTATAAATAAATTCAAGGGGACAAATTTTCTATGACAACCAAATGGTTTCCCGTGCCTTTTGTCATTTTTCTTCCATTCTTCATCTTACAAGTAAGAGTTAGTTGGTTTCCTTTCTTTAGAAACATATAAGCACTAATCTCTCTTCAATGAAATATTCAAACTTCAACTTCCACATCTTGTAAACAAGGCCATTTAACTTCTCAATATAATGAAAAGAGGTAGAGGCCATCGTATACAATCTTTCTCAAATTTTTGAAAACAACCCACAAAACAAAAGCTCTGATTGCAACAAAAAACCTTCAACACTTATAGATAATTTGCATCCATCCCTTAATATAACCATTAGTTCTTATAGAAAATGTTGTAAAAAAAGGCTAGGAAATCTTACAATATGAACTTAAATTCAACACTATTGCATATCTAAAACCAAATATTAACACTTAATAAAGTGTTTGCAAAATCAAAACATTAAGAAGAAAATCATTACAAATGAAACATCAGATTTGCGTGGAGAAACCCTTTCGGGAAAAAAAATCCACCATAGAACGAGAGACACGTATATTACTAATACAATGAAGAATACAATGACAATATGCTTATTTTTAAACCCCTTGTAGAATCTAGCAAGGTTGTGTTACCCTACACACTGAACAAAACTGAAATTGAAGTACTTAGCTCATGGCCCCAATTTATAGAAACTTGTGAAGATGAATGCCATTATGCTATCACAAATAAAATATGGTAAAACCACCATAAAAACACCACACCCACATCCCAATATATCCTCTTATAAATGCTTCTTACAACTTTCATATAATATCTAGCTAATTTGGGCATGATCTGGACCAATATAGGAGTGTTTGTCATAAGGACCCATAATGAATGTCATAATTGTCATACATGCACTTGAAAACCTTGGAAAGTGTCCAAGAACCTTAAAATAAGAGATTCCATAAGGGGACACCTAGTTATTTTGTCATTTTCCCAGAGGACAAACCGTAAAAGTAACTTTGCCTTTACATGGTCTTTTTCACAACCATTTGTCAAACAGTTTATCCTCTTATGGGTAATTTACAAATGACATTACGAAATAATTAAATAAATTACTTAAAAGGTTGATGACACCTAAATTCTAATAGCACATGAATCTTAACACGACGACGATTTTGATGATATGAATAAAAAAATTGAGAGTAATATAGAATTGTCTATAATTTGTAAAATTAATACAAATTAGATGTCTATAATAATGAATTTAGCTTTTTGAGGCATGTGTGATGATATTTATTTAGTGAATGATCCTTCCTAAATGGAACCAAGCACTTCTCCTAATACTACACTTGATGTAGTCCATTTAGCATGTTTCTCACAACCTCTCTATGATGGGCAAGATTGGGATGCAATTTATTTACTATAGACTGATTCACAAGTACAATATCATGTATTCAAATATGTTTTGCTTGTACATATTGTTTTTTTGTGAAACATGTTTCTTGGCCTGTATTTTTTTTGTTAGTTATCTTTGGTTGATCCTTGACGCTCTATTGGCACTACGATATAAAGGGAATGCATCTATTGTGGCATTCATCTATGTGTAAATTCATTCCTAATTTGTCACAAATATGCTTTTGTTTCATCTTTTAGGGACATACAAAGAACATTGAGACATCAAGCGCTCTTCCATGTTAACCAAAAAAATTTATTTATTAATAATGTGCTCTTCCTCCTTGTTACTCATAGTTCCATTGTATTTGGGGGATGAGTTCAATTTTAAAAAAAAATCATATTGATAACATTAGTTATCACATATTCATACTAATCTCAAATCTTTGGATCTCTTTTGTGACCTTGTATGGTCTTGTTTGTTTTCTTATGGTTGAGGCAACTTGTTGTAGCGACATGCTTGTATTTGCATGTATTGATATTTATACCTTAAAGTTAATTACTCCTGGTTGTGGTGGGTGATTAATTTAAGGTAGGGGCTTGCATTCACTATGTGTTTCACTTTGTGCATTCAGCTTGAAACTCGTGTTCTTGTAGCACCTTTTGATAATCTTTGTTGCATTTTATTAGAATTGCCTAGAAAGCAATGCATTTTGCTTGGCCTATAATTTTGATATTTTTGACATGGAGCTCACTTATTAAACAATTGAGTTTACTAATCTATGTTTTTTTCATTTGGTACTTGTGGAACTCACCTAACATAACACAACTTTATAGCTCATGATGCATTTTGTTTTTTGTGAGCCGCCTGATGAACAACGCATTTTTTCAGCTTATGACTTAGGGATTTTTTGTGGATATGGACCCTATTCAAGATTTGTTGATCTTAATAGTCCAAGATGTTATACCTTGTATGTCTTTAGTTTGTGTGTATGCTTAGTGTATGTTGTTTTCATGCTTTGTGCATGTGCATTTTTTCACGATGTTAACCATGTTTATGTTTTAGCTTATTTGGGTGTATTGATTTTCTTACTACATGTCTTATGTTGTTGTGTGGTCCCTTTTTTACCTAGTTATTGTGGTTTGAAAAGATCTTAAGACTGGGGGGCAATCACAGCTCTCATGGTGGTTTCATCTTATCTCTTTGATGTTTAGATGAAATACTTTGGCTTGTTTGTAATTTACCACATGTATGGGTATAAGCTCATAATGCTACTAAATTGGGGGCTAAGTGTAGCATCATTGATTATATAACCTATACAATTTTATGCTAGGTTTAAGACCTATTTTGTTGGTTGTTCTTGAGCCTATCTAAATATGTTGTTTTTTATTTGCAATATTGGTCACATTGACTAGTGCTATCTCTTTTTGTAACCAAAAAGGGTTGGACACTAGTAGCCAATTCAAATAGCTAAATGTCAACTTTGGACCCTTAATGGTTGTTATTTTTTATTGACTTCTAAACATTTTTTTATGAAATGGTGGAAGACACATTAAAATGTGATTCCCTTTTACATTTGCAACATCTAGTTTGATGATATGTAATATCTAGTAAGTGATTTAATTGAATCCTTATATAATTATAGATCTATCAAGGAGAGAAATTTAAAGATCACCATCAAGAAGATTGATATCTTTTACTAAGCAATGTTAATTGTTATTATTATCCTATTGTACTAATATTTTGCAAGACTTCATGAGAGCAAGTGTACATCATAAGATCTAATCAGGGGTTTTATGCCTTAGGTAGTCATCTGAATTTATGTTATTTATTTGCTTTTGTACCCCTAAGAGAATGCATTTTTTTTTATCGTCATCATTATTTTTGTGGAGGTGTGAACACCAAAATAGGATTTTACTTAGGCAAACTTATATACAACACAATATTTTCCTCTCTTTTGTGTGTTTAGATGTAGATCCAAATAATTTAACTTCTAATGGTGACATCAATGGAATTAGCATATAGTGACAAATATTTATGACTTTTTAGAGCCCAAAATCCAAGGATTGTGGTTTCAAACACTAGTGTATTCTTGTTTTCACTCCAATTCTTTAATGAGTACAACCTAGAAAGTTCTTGATTTAATCCTGACACTAGCATTTACAAAAGAATCCTTCTAGGCACCAGTTTCTAAAACCCTTATCCTGCCTAGTTAGATTTAGCTTTTATTCATAGGTTCATCTTTACACTTCCTCTCGGTACTTTACATTCTTTTGTGTATTTATATTATGAATTTAAGCATTCTATTAATATTGTTCAAAATCTCCTTCTTTAGCCTAATTCATTTGAATATGTTTAGTCGATCACACAACAAAAGAACATAAAATAATATGTTAGGTGTGGATCTAGGACAATTTGGCTCTCCCTTGAGGATTTTAGTCAAATCAATTCGCACAGAGCTTCATCAAATGATGTTGCATGTGAAAAAAAGATTGATTCTAGGTTTTAATGCATGTTAGTCTAAGACCACATTTTTGCATTCATAAAAAATAATATATAAATAAAGTGTTTTACCAAATTCAAATTATATTAATTACTAGTATAGCTTCCTTTGATACTCTACACTTATCCCTTTCTCAAAAAGGGTACTATTACCTCTAGAAATCAAATTTGGCTTAATATTGCCCATTCAAAACATCTCAAGTTTGTTAGATTTGAATGCTATCATTTGGTAAGTTTTTTCCAATTAATTTTTTTATATCTTAAAGGGGGCCTACTTAGTTATCTCTCCTTAAAAATTCTGACAACATGATGTATTTCACTTTCACTTATTTTCATGGTTTACAAGGTGTCAACTTGGTTGCAACTCCATGAGTCCTTTTATCCTTTGAAGTTGTTATTCTATTTAAGAATTGACATGAAAATGCATGTAATTATGAATGATTAGATTTATTTTATATTTATGGTAATGAAACATGTTCTTTTAATAAATTATTGTGTACATGGGTGTATTTTTAGATATTAAACCTCACAACACTAGTACATTTGACCTCAATTTTCGACGACAATTGGTCAAAATTTCGACAGTAATTTCGACCAATTTACGACCAAAACTTTCGTCGGTCTTTTTTTGTCGAATTTTCGACGTATTTATAATTGGTCGAAATTTCGACCAAAACAAAGGTCGGAATTTTGACTATAGCCCAAGCCGTCATTTTTAAGTGCATTGGTCAAAATTTCGACCAATACTTCCACCAACGAGTGGTCGCAAATTTCGACCAATGTTTTTTTTTTTTAAAAAAAAAAAAAATTTAAAAAAAAAAAAAAAAAATTCTA
>MU227179.1:2972398-3029257 GCA_018584345.1 Thuja plicata
GTGCCCACTCCCGCCCGCGCCCAAAATGAAAGCGGAAGTAGTGTTGAAATGAAATGCATTTTTTTTTTTTTCACTTTTATGCCCCGTTTTGGTCGAAATTTTGACCAACACATAGTTGGTCGAAATTTCGACCAACACGAGATGTGTTGATCAAAATTTCGACCAACACGGGCATAGAAGGAAAAAAAAAAGAAAATTTTAAAACCATTTTGCACTTTGGTCGAAATTTGGGTTCAAATCTACTAGTGCAAAGTTTAGGAGTAAAAGTATATAACATCATAAATCATGTTTTTTAAAAATGCTTTTGAGACATGCTTATTGCTTATTATTTCACACTAATTTAGCATGCTTCATAAATGTAGATTCACATGCATGCAAAACAAGAGAAAACATATAGAGGAGAAGTGCATACTTGATACTCTTTCCCTATAGTTTTGTATGAGCTCTTTAGCAATGTCTTGAGATATGTTGTATTAGCGCTCAATTCATATTATGCATGCATACAATTTCAAGCCATAAATCCATCTATTACAATAAATCTCTCAATCATTCACGTATGCCAACATTTATCTATTTTTACTTTTAAAAAATGACCACTATCATGATTATTTTCCTTGGATAAGAATGTTGGCACAATCATATCTACCTAATTTCAAATTAACTTCTTGTCCATTCAGAGTACCAAATTTAGAATTTGGCTATTTCTCTTCAATTTATACATTAAGTTTCTCAAATTTAGGGTCTAGGTTGTCATCTTTAAAGAAATGCCCTAGGTCACTAATCATAACAAGGAATGATCATAGAAATAAACATTTGAAGTACCAATTATCCAATAAGTGAAACACTAGAAAAATATCAAATCTTTCATGAATTCTCTCCAAGGATCGGTTTTACATTATTCATCTTCTATATTGTAAAAATCAACAACACAAGGGTTGACTAAGACACGGAGAATATTCACAACTGACCCCAAATGAGTTTCTTAAAAACACTTGATTAAAAATCACATGATTGGGAAGGTGATAGCTTTCCATATTAAGCCACCAAAGGTATTCCTTAAAACACTATCAAAATTCATATATCAAGAGGAGGCAAACACTTTTCATAGGTGTACAAGTCTAATGAGCAAGACCATAGGAAAAAAATACAATTATAGAAAATAAATTAGGATAGGAAACTTAGAGTAGTGGGATCAAATTTGTAAGGAAGCTAAGGTAACTTAATAACTTACTACAGTAAGCTTGAAAGGAGGGTTATGTAAAACTGTCATATTCTTACAATAGTTATATATGATGAACTATAACTGATTGAATGGTTGAAGATGATAAGTTGATGGTCACCGAGCTGTAGAAAGTAAATACAAGACATTAAATCAGTTAATGTATTGTATTGTCATTGATGTCAACTTGATATAATCTGATTGGTCATATACATATTGTCATAGACTTCAAGAAACCAAAGAGATAAAGTTTATGTTATCGGTAAACATATAAAGCTAGTGTACAACAAGTGACAGTAAACACCAATGGATAGTGCACACTGATGGATAGAGATCCCCGAGTAGTCACAGTGTATATCGAGCATAACAACACTGAGCATAACTGAATTTGATGCCCGACGACAAACTGAAGTCTTTCACCGATCAGAACTGGAGTTAGGAAACAACAAAACACTTAGCTGGTAGGAGCCATAAATAGAGTTAACTAATTGATTGCTTTATTTCCATCGACCAGTTGAATTGAAGATTTAAAGCTAGTTTTATTCATAGTTGTCAAGGAGAAATCTACAGAATAAAACTAAAGCAAATCTTTAAAGATTAAAGCAATGCATGGTGAGATTTGTGGATCAAGAAAGCTATCTACGTCAAGAACAAGAAAGACAAGGACAATGAAACTGTGAAATCATATCTATATAAAGAGACAAGTAATTCATTTTAAAGAAAGGAGTGCTGAATATAATTCTGGTGAAGATAGAAGTCTTCATCCAGATATGATCATACGGGCTGAAGAACAGAGCCAAGAATTTTGCAGACACTGAGCAATATAGAAGCAACAACAATCACCGAGCAGAAAACAGAAAGAGGGGAGAAAAGGAACAGAAAAACATATTGATCAGAGAGGTATTATGGACTTACAATAGATCTAAAAATCTGCAAGTTAAAGTTATATAATTGAACAGATCATTTACTGTTTCAGTTTAACCATAGATTTAGAAAATCTCTTCACCGAGTGGGATTTAATAGTCCTTAATGTATTGAGATACTCAAGAGTATCAAAAGTTTTTTCTTGTTGACAACATAGTGAATGCCTAAAGTCAAAATACTAACCAATGGTTTTAAATCCTCTAACAAGGTTGCACTTAATAGTGTGTTTGTAACCTTTAACAGGGGTTGGATTTTCTCCAAGTTCACTTCAGGATTGTGAAAATTTTGAGTTACCGGTCCCAAGTGGTTTTTCCCTTAACAAGGTTTCCACGTTAAAAATCCATGTGTCAAATGTGTATATGGTTCATTTATTTGGTATTTTTCTTTACACATTACTAAAACAAGATTGGTCAGTAAACACTAAGATTACTTACTGTTATTTGGTAAAGGCTAAGAAAAGATAAACTGCTTTTTGGTAAAGCTTGGAAAAAGATAAACAATATAATCACTGAGCAGTATTATCTTGTAGGACTGAAGATAACTAGAGGCATTATATTTCTCATATAAGTTTTGGTTGGATTATTGGATTAATTTTTTAGGCCACTGATTCACCCCCCTCTTAGTTATTCTAACAATTGGTATCAGAGCTAGTGTGCTTGGAAGAGAGTTTAAAGACTCAAGCTAAAGATCACAAGATGATAAAAAGGGATGTGCCTAAGTTGAACAAAGACAACTTTGAATGGTAGCAAAGCAGGATAAGACTCAACCTATCAGGTATTGGAAATGATGTCACACAATACTTGGATACTAAATTTGTTTTACCTAATGGACCTCCGACAGTTGATCAATTGAGAGAGAAACATGAACACAATTCTATGATGATAGAACTTGCTTCCTCACTCTTCGGTGCTGAATTTGAAGATGTCAAATCATGTACCACTGCAAAGCAAATGTGGGACAAACTCAAGCTAGTACATGGAGGAGATAAAAATGTGCTGAGGGCTAAAGCTGAAAGCCTAAGAGGAAATTTTGATGACCTAAGAATGAAAGAAGGAGAAAACATCACTCAGTACAGTAGCAAAATCAAAGAATTTTTCAATGCTATCCGAGGAGTAGGAGGTGTACTTGAAGAAGAAATAGTGGTAAGTAAAATTTTGAGAACCTTACTACATGTTTATGCTATTAGAGTATCTGTAATACAAGCAATGAGAGTAGTAGCAAATAACAATGTTACTCTAGATAGTTTGATTGGTAGACTTATTTCATTTGAGATGAATAACTTCGACAACAGTGTCTTACCAACTATTGAGTCTGCATTCAAGTCTTCTCTGAAAATAAGTAAATCAAGTCATAAACACACTATGAGAAATGATAGTGAAAGTGATAGTGATGAACAAGAACTTGATAAAATTGAAGCACTAATGGACAAAAGATTGCAAAGAGGCAAAGGTAGATACAAAGGTAAATTACCATTGGTTTTTTTTAATTGCAAAGAAATTAGACACTTTTCTGCTAGATGCCCTAACAAGAGAAAAGAAGACAGAAACAATGACAAATCTTATGAAAAGAAGTTTGACAGAAGTGATGACCGAGACTACTGAAGCAACTGACACTCTGACAAAAGAGATAACCGGGACTACAAGGACAAAGGCAAGAAGGATTTTTACTTGGATGAGAACAAAGATGAAAATACTGACACCAAGTCTGATGAAGATATTGATGCAGTATTTGTTGCTATGAAGGATGACTCAGACGAAGAAGAAAGGTATGTTGAAACTACACTCATATCTAAGGCTGGTAAAAATGATATCTAGATTATTGATAGTGGTTATACTCACCAAATGATTGGAGATAAGGAAAAGTTTGAAACTTTTGAATATTATAATGGTGGATCAGTTAGGATGGGTAATGAATCACCTTGTCCAGTTGAAGGTAAAGGAACCATCATGTTGAATAATCTTATCAGATGTGAAAATGCATATTGGGTGAAAGGACTTAACTATAATATATTGAGTGTTTCACATCTGAATAACACATGTCACCGAGTTGCATTTGAGAACAAAAAGGAAAATATCTATAATGAAACATGAAGGTTAATCGTTATTGGTGAACAAACAAAAGGTAACCTATTCTATCTTGATGATATTAAGACCACTTGTTTATTGGCTAGAAATGAAGACATTTAGTTGTGGCATAAAAGGTTATGTCATGTAAATTTTGAAAACATGGTTAGGATAATCAAGAAGAGAAAAGTAAGAGGCTTACTGAGCATGTCAAAGCCTGACCATGTCGTGTGTAAGAATTGTCAAAAAGGTAAAATGACAAAGTCTAGTTTCAAGAGCAAAACCTACACATCTAATGCTATTCTAGAATTAGTCCATACTGACCTATGTGGACCAATGAGAACAAAGAGCTATTATGGTGATAGATACTTCATTCTCTTTATTGATGAATATTATTGAATGATGACTGTTATGTTCTTAAAAGAAAAATTATAAGCATTTAAAATGTTCAAATGGTATAAAGCTATAGTTGAAAAACAAAGTGGAAAAGAACTAAAATGTCTAAGATCAGATAGAGGAGGAGAATTTATTTCTGATGAATTCACTAACTTTTGTAATGAGCGTGGAATCACAAGACATGTTTATGTACCAAGAACACCACAACAAAATGGGATTTTTGAAAGGAGGAACAGATCAATTGTTGATTATGCCAGAACACTGATGATTGAAAAATGCATCACACAAACATTCTGGAGAGAAGCTGTCAGTACTTTTGTCTATACATTAAACTGAGTTCAATTGAAGAAAGACACCAATAAGACACCATATGAGCTATGGTATAGATACACACCTCATGTAAGTTATTTTTGATTTTTTGGAAGTCAATGTTATATATTGAAAGATGATATAAATGGAAAGCTTGAATCCAAAAGTGATGAAGGAATATCTATAGGTTATTCTACCAAAAGAAAAGCTTATAAATGTCTTAACAAATCCTCTAACAAAATCATTGAAAGTGAAAATGTCAAAGTGGATGAATTTGCTGAGAAAAATGATGAGGAAAGTAGAAAGGAATTGGAAGATTACAACAAATTTTTCTACAGTGAAGAACCTGACACCTTTCCCAAGCAATAGTCTATCGCTACTGAGCGACAGAACAATGCAACCAAGCATGAGGTTGCACATACTGAAAATTAAGAAATTTCTCACAATGATGAACTGAGCGATGGAGATAAAAATGAAGGTCAAGATGATGATCATAATGATGAACAAAGATCTAAACTGGTACTTTCCAAGTATGTTAGAAGACGCCATCCACAGGACCAAATCATAAAAGACAAAAGAGTTGGAATGAGAACAAGAAGTCACTAAACACTAGATGTTTGATTTGTGATTTTGAGCCTAAATTTGTTAATACTGCACTTGAGAATCAAGAATGGGTTAGTGCAATGAATGAATGGATTGAGAAGATTGAGAAGAATAAAACATGGACATTAGTACCAAGACCAAATGACAAAAATGTCATAGGTACCAAATGGATATTTAGAAAAAAACTGAATGAGAATGGAGAAGTCAAAAGAAACAAAGCAAGACTAGTATGCAAAGGGTATGCACAAGAAGAAGGTATTGACTGTGGAGAAACCTTTGCACCCATTGCTAGGATAGAAAGAGTAAGAATTATAATTTCTTATGCTGCTTTCAAAGGATTCAAAGTATACCAAATGGATGTAAAATCTGCATTTCTGAATGGAATACTAGAAGAAGAGGTATACATTGAACAACCTAAAGGGTTTGTTGATCCTAACAAGAGGAACATGGTTTGTAGACTACACAAAGCCTTGTATGGATTGAAATAAGCACCGAGAGCATGGTATGAAAGACTTCACTCTTATCTCATTAGTATTGGATTTGTAAGAACAAGTGATAACAGTAATCTGTATTTAAAAGATGATACTGATGATAACATTCTGATTGTTGAGATATTTGTTGATGATATCAGATTTGGAGGTAATGATATGTTATGCAAATCATTTGTTGATGAAATGAGCAAAGAGTTTGAGATGTCAATGTATGGGGAGATCACAATTTTCTTGGTCTACAGATTCTACAATAGGATGCAGGCATATACATCAAAGAAGTTCTCAAGATATTCAAAATGGAGGACTCAAAACCTGTGGCAACACCTATGGAAACCAAATGTAAACTGACAAAGGAAGAAAAGACTACCAAGGTAAATCAAACTCTATATAGATCTATGATTGGAAAACTAATGTATGTTGTATATACTAGACTAGATATAGCACATGCAGTTGGAATAGTTTCAAGATTCTCTACTAATCCCAAGGAATCACACATGACTGCTGTCAAAAGAATTCTGAGATGTCTAAAGAATAACAAAGACTATGATCTGTGGTATAATAAAGAAGGCGAATTTGAGCTACAAGTTTATACCGATGTTGATTGGGCTGGAAACATAGATGATAGAAGGAGCACAACAGGAGGAGCATTCTTTATGGGTGATAGACTTGTCACATGGGTAAGTAAAAAGAAAGGATGCATATCACAATCAACTGCAGAAGCATAATATGTGGTTGCTGCTACAAATTGCTCTAACATTGCATGGATCAAGAAATTACTGAAAGGTATGAATATGGAAATTCTTGACCCATTAATTATCTATTATGATAATACAAGTGCTATAAACATTTCAAAGAACCCTATAATGCATGCAAAGACAAAGCACATTTCAATTAAGTATCATTACTTGAGGGAACAAGTACAAGAGAAAGAAGTTATACTGGAATATGTTCAATCCAAAGAACAATTAGAAAACATATTCACAAATCCATTGCCAAAAGATACATTTGAGTACCTGAGGAAAAGACTATGGGTCCGACCCTTGTCTACTGGTCACTAAGTTGACTAGGAAGCTGCATCAACCTACACATTATCAGAAGATCATTCATGTTGATGCAAGCAGAGATATGGACTGCCATGACATATCAATACAAAAAGGTACTTATCAGAACCAAACACCAGAGATAATGTTGGCTACTACAGAGTTGTATTGCTGATGGACAAAATGGAGAGGAATATATTCATTATATATATTTTATTTGGCATTTCTACCAAAGGGAGAGGAATATATCCATATGAAATATCTATCATGATCATCCAAAGGGAGAAAAGAGAAATATACATCAGGGAGAGGAACAGTCAAAGGGAGAGAGATTCAATGAAGTAAATCATCCATCTAAGGGAGAGAATTGGAAAATTCAACACTGCATATCTATCCAAAGAAGGGAGAAGACATTATACAAATAAGGGAGAGACAAAATCAAAAGTTTCTACATCTATCCATTGAAGGGAATGAAGAAAGAAAGCACTCTGCAAGAATCAAATCTAAGATAGAAGAGCTTACCGAGAGTCAGATACTTGAATTGGTTATAAAATAATAAAGTTTGGTATGATATGGAATATTTCATATTATTGATAAGTATGTTTCCATCAATGCCAAAGGGAGAGATTGATGAACTATAACTAATTGGATGTTTGAAGATGATAAGTTGATGATCACTGAGCTGCAGAAAGTAAATGCAAGACATTAAATCAGTTAATATATTATATTGTCATTGATGTCAACTTGATATAATCTGATTGGTCATATACATATTGTCATAGACTTCAAGAAACCAAAGAGATAAAATTTATGTTATCGATAAATATATAAAGCCATTGTACACTAAGTGACAGTAAACACCGACGGATAGAGAACCCCAAGTAGTCATAGTGTATACCGAGCACAACAACACCAAGCATAATTGAAGTTGATGCCCGAGGACAAACTGAAGTCTTTCACTGATCAGAACTGGAGTTAGGAAACAATAAAACACTTAGCTAGCAGGAGCTATAAATAGAGTTAACTAATTGATTTCTTTATTTCCATCGACCAGTTGAACTAAAGATTTAAAGCTAGTTTTATTCATAGTTGTCAAGGAGAAATCTACGAAATAAAACTAAAGCAAAGCTTTAAAGATTAAAGCAATGCATGGCAAGATTTGCAGATCAAGAAAGCTATTTATGTCAAGAACAAGAAAGACAAGGACAGTGAAATGGTGAAATCATGTCTATATAAAGAGACAAGTAATTTATTATAAAGAAAGGAATGTTGAATATAATTCTAGTGAAAATCAAAGTCTTCATGCAGATCTAATCATACAGGCTAAAGAACAGAGCCAAGAATTCTGCAGACACCGAGCAAAAGAGAAGCAACATTATTCACCGAGAAGAAAGAAGAAAGAGGGGAGAAAAGGAACAAAAGAGCATATTGATCGGAGAGGTATTATGGACTTACAATAGATCCAAAAATCTACAAGTTAAAGTTGTATAATTGAACAAATCATTTACTGTTTCAGTTTAACCATTGATTCATAAAATTTCTTAACCGAGTGGGATTTAACAATCCTTAATGTATTGAGATACTCAAGAGTATCAAAAGGTTTTTCTTGTTGACAACATAGTGAATGCCTAAAGTCAAAAGACTAACCAATGGTTTTAAACCCTCTAACAAGGTCGAACTTAACAATGTGTTTGTAACCTTTAACGGGGTTGGCTCTTCACCGAGCTCAATTCAGAAGAGTGAAAATTTTGGGTTATCGGTCTCAAGTGGTTTTTCCCTTAACAAGTTTTCCACGTTAAAAATCCATGTGTCAAATGTGTATATGATTCATTGCTTTGATGTTTTTCTTTACACATTACTAAAACAGGATTGGTCGGTAAACACTAAGTTTATTTACTGCTATTCGGAAAAGGCTAAGAAGAGATAAATCGTTATTCGGTAAAGCTTTGAAAAAGATAAACATTATAATCACCGAGCAGTATATATTTGTTAGATTTACTCAAATGCATACATCTTGTAGGAATGAAGATAACTAGAGGCATTATATTTCTGATATAATTTTTGGTTGGATTATTGGATTAATTTTTGAGGTCACTGATTCACCCCCCCCTCTCAGTTATTCTAACAATATAAACTTAACAAAAATAAATATAAATAACATGCATACCACAATGATTTACATGGGAAAAATCCTTTTGGGAGAAAAAACCCACATTCTCAAAACAATAAATATATAGTATTTAGAAATTAACAACATATTAAAATATAATTGTAGAGAAAGCTTCTTACAGGAGTATCACCAAATAAAATCTAGAGACAAGGTTGAGACACCATTTTCCTAACAAATTCACCATAACTTTCTACACACATTTTCAACCTTTAGCCCAATTCATAATTAATGTTTGTTGGCACATTAGCTAGTTCATTATGATTGAATAAATAAACAAACTCTATCCCCTCTTGGAAATTATACTTTTACATGTCATTTTAAGTGACTTATCTATTTATTATGTCTCTAATTTATATACTTAAATATTATTCTTAGGACTTGATTAAGGCTTTTAGGGATCTTAAACAACTACTTATGATTTTAGTTTACTTTCCTTAATCAATATAATGACGAGACTCCCTTTTTAATAGTAAAATTTAAAAAATGGATATATTTTATCATGTTTATCATCATAAAAAGAAGTCACATAAGTTGGTTTTCCAATTGGAAGTGAAAGAAATAAACTAAATTTAACTTCTTTTGTTGTATTGATTGAAGTGAGAGATGTCATGATAGGAGACCTCATTAGAGATAATATATTTTACCACAACAACTTAAACACGTGGTACCTAGTGGGTAGTACCTTTTACTATTTGTTTTTTATATTAATAAGAAAGAAAACAAGGGTGTTGTCCCTATAAACAATAACCCATAGGGTGTAAATTCATAAGAAACAATGTAGTTTCAACACATTAGAAACACATTATTAGCATACTAACATAAAAAACTAAATAATTTTAGTAGAATAACATAAATAAAAGTTTTAACTATGAAACCATAGTCCAGTAAGCTATCTAAACCATAAACAGTCTTAGAATAAGGCAAAACAAAAGAGAAATCAACCCTAATGGATATTCTTAATTTTGCAGCCAACTTGGTGAAGCACATTAAACCGGTCATCGCTAAGTCACTTAAAAAGTTCCTTGTAGTTTCCTTCATCCACATCATCATTCCGTTGTATCTTCTCCTGCATCAAGCAAAGGGAGGTGGCAAAATTGTGCATGACCCTCAGGCTGAATTGAGAGACACTCCCCAACTTTCTCTCAATGTCTGTGACTTTGGCTTTAACCTTTTCCAAATCTTTTATAGCGCGTTTACATCAAGAACATGTCCCTTTCCCCTAGGTTTTACAGGCTCCTTGTCCCTTGGTTTTATTTTCTTCCTCTTCCCCCAACATCATGTCATGGGTTAGGTCAATTGGCCTCATTGTTATGCTTTCAAAGATATATGTGGAATTGCCCTTAGTAGATTTTTTTGCGCTATATGTCTCTTACTCCTTATCCCCATCTTTGTCAACTCCCTCACTCTTCCCCTCCTCTTCATTATTTTTCTCAATTTTCCATTCCTCATTGTCCTTAATATCATACTCAACCGAAATTTTTCATTTTCCCTTTCTCCATGGAACAAGTGGTCAATCTATGGTACCTCTTTAGGTTACTTTCATTCTTAGTAATCTCTTACCTCACTTCCTCCTCTTCATTAATAATCTCCTAGATATTTAGTTTATATTTTTTGGCTAAGGGGGAAGAGTTTTTCCCCTTTTTTCTTACAAATACTGGGAATTGGAGCATTGTGGTTAACATCACATAGTTCATTTACAACGATAAGGGGTGTGGAGGTTTCAGGGGTCCCGGGTCAAAAATAAATTTTTGTAGTGCCTAGGTACCAAATACATTTCTTTTTCCTTGGGCTTGGAGTGTCTATAATGTTGGTTTAAGGAGGAATGGTTCACTAAGGGGAATCCTAGAAAGCAATTTTCTTGGGGGCGACACAAGGTAAGGTGAAAATGATAAATGAGGCTTTGGTGAAGTGGGATGAGTTTTTTCCCTGATTTTTCTTTTTCAACCTCCTTAATAGAAAATTCAAGAGAATTTAAAAGAGATAAGGGAAAGGAGATGAGATTATGATTCATAAATTGGTTTAGTAGAGGCATGTGGTAAAATTAATAAATCTTGAACCTACCCTCTAGAGTGAAATATTTTATTATCATCAAACAAATATGGTTCCACGGGGCAATAATTGTTCCCTCTCTAAACCACCATGAAACTTATTTGGGTCCTCATTTCTCCTAAAAATCTAGTTGAGACAGTCGTTATCAGCTAAATATATTGTCTTTTTCCATTTATAGGTAGGGGTTGGAAACCTAGTATCTTGAGAATTAACTTCTTCATTCACTTAAAAAAAGATTCCATCAATAGTCACCCTTCTATCCACCCATGAGGTTGTAAATTGCATAGAAAGGCCCTTGTCATATCTATTAATGCTTTCAATGAATTGCGAAACTCCACCCTCATAGCATATGTTCCAAATAGTGGCGTCATTTTTAAAGTCATTGAGTTTACTTGGATCAATTTGAACCCTATCCCCACTCATTATGTCAATGGTAGAAATAGTAACAAAGAACCTCGCCCAATTTTTGTCTCACCACAATTCAAAATGATAGAGAAAACTAGTGTGAATAACCAAAAAAAAGTTGAAATGATTGGTTTGTGTGCCAACTCCTTCATAATTGTTTCCTAGCCTTCTCATAATAGTTCACTCGTGCAAACAATACCTTTCTTTACATATAATAAAATTGGGCCAGATTACAATATCTTTCACACACTTTCCCCATTTAACAATAATATATATTATTATTGTCATTATTTTAATATTAGGACCCCTAACAACATTTATCTTTTCTCGAGTATATTTTTGAACTTGTTGTCATTGTTACCCCTGCTCGCCATCAAATTTACGCAAAGTAGGATACTCCATAGCTACGAGTTTTTAATCACTTTTTGGTTACTGCTTATTTTACTCTCCCTATAGGAGAGTTTGAATGTGAGGTGGGATGCAATCTATGTTTCTCCAGCATCTTAGGCCCTCAATTTCAAGACCCAAGGTTTTCATTGCATCAACTACCATGTTACCCTATCTGTAGGAATGATTAATTACAAAACGATCAAACCCTACCAAGTGTTTCTGAACTCAATTATTTTTTCAATGGACCAATTATTTTTTGAAAGGCCTTTAACAACATTAAAAATAAGTTTTGAGTCCCCTTTTATTTCCAAAACTTTCACTCCAAATGATAGGGCATATATTTAATTTCCAACATCGTGGTCATCCCTTTCACCTAGTTATTAGTGGGTCAACTCAAATTACTAGTGAACACAAAAATCATTTCCCCTGTGCTAGACCTCATAAAACCACCTGTAGTGGCTATTTCCCTTCTTGTAGCACCATCAAATTTCAGCTTGTACCACCCTAAATTAGGAAGTTTCCATTTGGTGTTTCTCCTTTTTTATTCTCTTTGGAGTTGTCAAATCTAGCATAGGTTTTAGGTGATTCCTATTTTCTTTCCATCTTATCATCAAAATGGTGTTGGAAATATTTAGGTTAGGGACTAAGAGGGGGGAGCGGGGGGGCGGGGTGAATTAGTACCTCAAACAATTCATAACTTTTCCCTATCAATCTCAAACTTAAACTTTTATGTTTACCTATATCGACAACTATTTTGTCTTTTATCGATAATTGCTTCAATATTAACCAATAATTGATAACTTGCAAATTAACAAACATGTAACACATAAATATTCAAACACTTAACATAATTTTTTGGTGTCACAAAAAACCCTTGGTAAGAGGTAAAAACAACAGTGGGGATGAGACCCACAACTTATCACTGCAGTAATAAGGTGCCCAGTTAAGAGCTTACAAACATATCATCTTTTGGATGACTTTACCCTGTTAGGAGTAATTAATATCCTGTTAGGAGTATTGAAATTCTTTTCAAAGATTACTTTGTTAAGAGATTTTATCCCACTTATACAATGTTCACCTTGCTAAAAGATTTACAATAAGTTCCTGAATAAACTTCTAAGTCTGGTTAGAGACTACTCGATTAAGGGATTTCACAATCTTGTTGCTAAACTGTTAGGAATAAATCAACAAGAAATTTGACCTGTGAATGCTTTATCCTAAATATTGTTAGATCTCATTTTACTCTGTTCATTTCCTGATTTACGCTTTGCTAGACTTCATCAATACTTGTTCATACTTTGCTCTAGCTTCTTCTCCTCATTATTGAACTTCTAATAATGCTTTTGGATATCAACTGATACACCCCACTTTCTAACTTTATTCACTATGTTATCTATTGAAACAAACTCACTGACATCAGGATTGATGGATTTTGCAGTAGGGGACCTAACTACCTTTGAATTCTTACCACTAGCCTTTATCTCCTTCTGGCCATCATCTGATTCAATACCTTTTTCCACTCCTTTTATCTTCCTTGTTCCTTTGAGATTTCTTTTGTCCTTCTTTGTACCCTTTTTCCTTCTCCTTCTTCCTCTTGCCAACAACCTTTGTTGTAGTATCATCCTTAGCTTTTGTGGGCTTAGGTTGTGTTGGCTTTACTAATCTTCTCACCAGAATCTTAGTGGGAGGAGAGGGTTTCTCCTTCTTGACTATTGTAGCACTCCATGTCTACCTACCAGTTGGGGCACCATAGATTATAGAAGATACAACTTCCACATCATCATTTCCAATAATTGTTGATGATGTGTCAGCCTTATTAGCTTCATATCTTGTTCTTTCCTTATTAATATATTTTTGAGTGAAACCTTTCTTTAGAGAAAATTCCTCCACTTCCTTACTGATCTTCTCCTCTAGGATTGGTACATTTATTTTATCATGAACTTCAAGGGACTTCTCCTTGTAAGTTCCAAACCTGGGAGTATTGGGATAAAATGGATTAGATAAGAGATCTTCAAAATGTAAAGTTAACAGGTCTGCATCTACCTCGTAGCCCATAGGCATGACCCATGAGGTCCTAGGCGCAACTTCTTCCATCAAACATGTATCAGTATCTACCATGAAGTATATATCATTCTAATACTTCTCAACAATCTTAGTTGGTATCCTCTGTCTCTCATGGATTTTCTTTTGGAAATTATTGAAATAGCCCCATAATTTCTCATTGAAATCATTTCCAAGCACTCTAACACAGTTCCCCATTTGGATAACAACCAGTGTGTCAGCTGACCAAGTAACTTGACCAATATTGGGGAAAAACTTTTGGAAGTATAAAATAAACCCATAAGAAATTGACCATATTTGAATACTTGACTTTTATCTTTCTTGATCTTCTCCATGTTCAGAAAGAACTGATATTTCATCGCACCACACAAGTAATACTTTGCATCTTCCTTCACCATCATATAAGCACTGTGAATCGTAGTAGTAGGCACACTGTTGATTCTTCTTGAGTAAAATAATTTGTATCCAATCACCATGGATACAAATTTGACATTTAGGTCAAGTATATCATTTATGGTCATCACACGTTTGTCCCACTTCGATTTAGTTAGGTCTGCTACATCCTATGGAATTCACCTAAGCTGAGGTACTTCACTAGTAGCACAAAATTCAGTAACAACATGAATTGTCTCTTGGTTATCCTTTAGGGTCGATCAAACCACATAAAATTATCATGAACCCTTCTCAATACATATTTGACGTGTTCTTTCTCAAAGTCAGAGGGAAGGTGTATCACGTGACCAAAACCCTTGTCAACAATCACTCTATGTTCATACTTCAGAACAAGATTGTTACACAAATTCTCATACAGTGAATGAATATGAGATTCACCTATATCTTCAATATTGCAATGGATGTATGACCTAACATCTTCTATGTGCAACACTTCCTAGGGTACTTTAATTAGGGCACCCTTTGGATCATCGTCAACCAACTTATATGGATGGCTTTTGAATTCAGGCCTAGGTTTCTTAGTAATCTCAACAATGGTAGTTGTATCCATCCTTAAAAGAATATATTAAAGCTCAAAAGTCTTGATAAATACCTCTTAAGTCACTGCTCAATGAGTTGCACAAACTCTTGCAAGCTTCTTCACCAAATCTTTCTTCAAATCCTTCTGCATTCATTTCAATCGTTGCCAATTTGCTCAAAATTCACTTCTATCACTCTTGGCTATAGCTATTTGATTGTGTAGGTACACAATAAGACCTAAAATCACCTTTTATCTTCCACTACTCCTTAGGCATTAAATGCATCACCGGTTGATAATAAATAACATATATCTTCAAAGATCTTGATAGCAGTCAGCCAAATCTTCATGCAGTTAAACAAAAATTTATACCAAACTACAAAACAACCATATGCATCTTAATATGCAAGTAAAACTTGTTGTACATGAATCTAGGGGGTCTTCAATGGATTTAACAATGCTTACTCCCCCTAAGTCAAAGATGACTTAGTTTGATGATGAATCCTCCACACCCTGTGAAGATGTGGAACTTCCTGAAGATTTGTCTTCACTCTTCTTTACCCAAGTCATGTTCATCTGATTATTGGTCTCTTCAACATTCACAATCTTCTTTCCTTTTAGTTGTATGATTGATTAACCAGCTGGTTCACCTTGTTCTTTTCTCTACAAAACCTAGCAATGTGACCTATCTTATGACAGTGAAAACATGCCATTCCATTTGATCTCCAAGGTCCAACATTACCTCTATGTGTTCTCAATTTGTAGTTAAAAACCATGTGTGAATAATTGTGACAATGCAAACATGTAACATTCCACCGGTTCTCATTCTAATAAGGACTCTACCGGTTGACAAAAGTATTATGTCAGTTAACCCTTCTTTTGCACTCATTATCTCTATGTCCATACTTGTTTTTGATTAAGGTAAAAATAGGTTTTGAAAGGAACCCAAAACCTTTTACAATAAGCTACTAGAGATAAGCATCATAAGCCCATTACACACATAGAAATCCTGCTACGAACAAAAGGTAGGACCCCGACAAACACCCATACCCAAAACAGGAAATAAAAGAACTACAAAAAAAAACGCACAGATTCTAGCACAATTTCCAGAATAGAAGAAAAGATATTACATAGTTATTTGGTAGGATTCCTCTGCCTCCTTCTGCATTTCTTCCATTTTGTCAATGGAATCCTTCATCTCTAGCATCTCTTTTGGGATCTCTGGGATTTTCCTTTTAAGACCACTTCGGGTTCTTGTCCTTGGGCCCGAACTTCCTGCCTTATCATCAATGGTAATAGTAGTATTTTCCAGCAAACTTCTTTCCAGGTAAGCATATAAATCTTTCAGGTTCTGAACCAAAACTTGAAGCCCTTCATTGCTGTGTTTGAGAATGACACATATCATGTGCCCATTGTGACTTATTTTCATTTTCATTTCCTACATCTTTTCTTCTACAATTGCATTAACTCTAGCAGTGATCTCCTCATCTCTATTACTGTTATTTACCTTAATCTCCATGTTCTTCTCCATTTCCTCCACCTTGGACTTAAAAGGCTCGATAGCTTCCTGCATCTCAGTCAATTGATGCTTCATTATCTTCATCTCTTCACTAAGCCAGTCTTCCATACTCGCCCCATAGTCCTCTTTGCTTTTCAGAATTTTGTCATCAATTTCAAAACCCACCACTTCGGGGTCCCTTCTTTGTTTCTTCTTATTTATGTTTTCAGCCTTCAAAATTGGCTGCTCATGTTGGTCCTCCTTGCCCTCATCCGCATTCTTTTTCTCCTCCTTTTCATCTCCCTATTTCTTGCCTCCCTCAGCTTCCATCTCTTGGTTTCCTGTGTTGTTACCCTTGCCCTCTTCATCAATCATGGGCGTTTCCTCCTCGTCAGTCTGAGACACCTCCTTACTCAGCTAACCTTCATTTTCCTTAACATGATTCTCATCATTTGTCTCATGAACATCCTAATCCTTCACGATCATTTCCTCATTTTCCTCATTCTGGATATCTTCATCATTGCCCTAATTCTCAAGGGTTTCATCATTGGTCTCCTCCTACCTTTCCGGGTTAGCCTTCTTTTTGGTTCTAACCCTCTTCTTTGAACTCAATTTTTTATTTTCCTTCTTAAAATTCCTCACAATCCCTTTTACCCTTTTGGGGATAGGCTCCGGGACGTGGTTACGAGCATACTTTGAAATCAGTAGAATGAGCCCCACATGGAGCACAGGGTTGCTCAATTTCTTTCTATGCTCCATCACGCCATTATGCAACAAGCTCAGGAGGTAAAACAGAAAGGAAACCTTTTTACAGTGCCTAAAGTGATTAGCCAGAACAAAGTGTAGATTGTAGATTTTAGAGTATCTACTGTCCAAAGTAAAATACTCAATCATCACTGTTAGAATCTTCGCCGAGTGGGACTTAATTATTTTTATATCAGCATAGTTCCCTATCCCTTTTCTTAACAGAGCCTCTTCTTCTTCTGTTTTCAGAAATTTTTTGAAAGCTTGACTCCCAACCCTCTTATTATCCCTATAGAATTTCATTCCCTCGCATGGAAGGCCCGTGATTTCAGACATAACCCTCAAAGTTAGAGAGAAATATTTCCCCCATAGGTGAACCTTCCCATCCTTCCAACCCTCTGCAAATTTTTTTGTTATCTCCATATCCCAGCCATGGAGCTTCTCCAAATACTGTGAAATGCCTCCCTTTTTCAACCTTTTCCAAACCTTCTTCTCTTCTGTTTCCATTTTTTACAGTCAATCGGTTCCTCCCTCTTCAGACCACCCCCCATAATGCTCGACATAATCTAAAAATGTAGGTTATCAGAGGTCTGGAACGCTATACCTTGGGAAGCTTTACTGTTGTGATTTCTTAGACTCAAAATGCTTGTTAACACCAATAATCTGTGTGGGGTCACATTATTCATTAATCCCCTTTCCTTCGCATGACAACTCACATGACATTTCATCATTAAGGATGACCTCATCATTAATTATGTATATTAATTACTCCTTCAATGTTGTTAATCCTATCATACTTGATAAGACTAACAATCTCCATTTTAAGATCTGCCTCTCCTCTCCAATATTGCATGACATCAGATTGTACACCCACGTTAGCTAAGCCATCAGTTGTCGTGTTGCCTTCCCTGAAAATGTGGGAAATATGATAATCATCAAAAGTGGACATAATAGAACTGATTTTTTCAATGATGTGGCTAATAGTCCATGAAGCTTCATGATTGCCTTTAATACAATTTATTATGTTAAGAGAGTCTCCCTCCAGCCATATTTTTGAAAAGCCCATTTCTTTGGCCAACGTAACCACTTTAAGAGCGGCCATAGCTTATGCCATATGACTTGTCTGATCTCCCAGCGGGGCAACAATAGCTCCCAAACAATTACCAGCATGATCCCTTATAATACCTCCCACTCCAGCTTTCCCCAGGTTCCCTTTGGCAGCCCCATAGAAATTACTTTTAATCCAGCCACACAGAGGCACACTCCATCTAGTGTTTTCCCTCAAGTTAACTGTGTTGTTTTTCTGCATCTGAGAGTTCATAAGAATGTCAGAGATACAAAGAGAGTTCTTGAATGGAGCGTCGCTAGGGAGCTGATTTTTAAAATTTTCCAGCAAACTTCTACTTATGTTATTTGCCACAATTTGATAGGAAGAGCTTTTTTCTCTGAATATTTTGTTGTTTCTTTCCTTCCTGATTCTCCAAGTGAAGTGGGGCAGAGCAAGCTTGCATAGATCTTTGACTTCTTTACCCTTAAGGGGGCAATGCCATTGTTTAACCATATCTTGGAAGTTATTAGGTTTAACCCAATCCAAGTTGAAGGCACTGAAGATAGAGTTCCAAACTTTACAAGAGTAAGAACAATGAATCATAAGATGGTTACAATTCTCAACTTCAAAGCAGCAAAGGATACATCTATTAGGCATTTTGAAGCCCCTTTTGCAAAGATTATCCACAGTAAGGATTTTATTCTGAACAAGAAGCCAAAAGAACATATTAATTTTGGGAATAAGTTTATTATTCCATACCTGATAGCTAGAAGAGTGATTATCCTTCAGGAGAAGAAGGGCAGGAGCAGAAGAAACAGAGAACTTTCCATTAGCCTCCATTCCCCAAATCAAAGTGTCATGTTTGTTATTTCTAACAAACTAGGGAGTTAGACACTTATTAACCATGTTGAGTGAAGCATCAAAGGAGCTAAGGTCCACCCATTTTTCATTGATCTACTAATCTGAGACCTTCTCTCCAACAATATCTTTACAATCCAGACTCACTGGCATCCATTCCTGCTTATCACTAAGGGCTTCTTCCTTCAGCCATTTATTAGTACAGAAGTTAATTTTCCTGCCATTTCCCAGCTTCCATCTTATCCCTTTTTTGATAAAAACCCTGCCTTTCCTGATACTGTTCCAGATGAAAGAGCCATTGATATCAGAGGGGTCCCTAAGAATTTCCTCCAACGAAGTTAAATGGTATTTACTCTTGATGATGGCATTCCATTCCTTCTCTTCTTCAAAGATTCTCTAGCACTATTTTGCCAGCAGTGCCTTATTAGTGTTTTTAATGCTTCTGATACCAAGCCCTCCCCACTTCTTTGGTTTACACACCACCTCCCAGGCCACAAGACTTAATCTCTTCTTCTCTTCCACTCCAGACCAAAGAAATCTTTTCTAAAATTTTTCAATCAAATCTTCATATTTCTGGGGAATTTTGAATAGACTGAGAGCATAGACTGGAAAATTTTGGAGAGTTGGTTTCAAAAGCTGAACTTTCCTAACTTAGTTGAGAGTAGCACCTTTCCATCCTGCCAGCTTATTGTGGAATCGGTCAAGGATCCCATTCTAGAAAGCATCATCAGGTTTATTGCAGAGAGGGAGACCCAAATAGGTAGAGGGAAGATTCCCTATCTTGCACCCCAAAATAGAAGAAATCTTCCTTTGTCTTTCTTCAGGTGTATTGCAGAAAAAGAGAGAGCTCTTCTCCCAGTTTATAGATTGACCTGAAGCTTTACTATAATTATTCAGGGCCTTTTTCATGTTCCTAGCTTCCAAAACAGAGGCCTCTCCAATCATGATAGTATCGTCAACAAATTTCTCATGAGAGCACTTATGCAAAGCCGAGGAAGGTTGGAGACCTGAGATCTGACCTAACAAGACCAGTCTTTTGATGGATCTTCCAATACTTTCTGCCATTATTGCAAAGAGAATCAGAGAAATAGGATCACCTTGTCTAAGACCTCTTGTTGGGTGGAAGAAGATGGAAGAACCTCTGTTGACAAGCATCGAAGAAGACACTGTTGTTACCAATTGCATTATAATTCTTATAACATCTTTATCAAATCCAAAGGAACTTAGGATTTTAGACAAGAAGGACCAATCCACTCTATCATAAGCTTTAGACAGATCCAACTTCATCAGGAAACCCTATTTTTTGGATGCTTGAAGGGAGTGAATATTCTCATGCACTACCATAATAGAATCCAGAATTTGTCTTCTGGGAACAAACCCATTATGTTGAGGGGATATAAGATTAGGCAAGATTCTCAATATTCTTGACGTCATAACTTTCAAAATGATTTTATAAAGGGAGTTACAAAGACTAATGGGTCTGAAGCCTTCAACCATGTCCACTACAGGTTTTTTAGGTATGAGAGAAATAAAGGTTGAGTAAATTTCCTTGAGAACGGATTTAGTTCCAAAGAATACTTTAACTGTAGAACAAACATTTTCCCCAACAATACTCCAGAACTGCTGGAAGAAGAACATCTAAAACCCATCCAGACTAGGGGATTTCTCTCCTTCAAAAGATAGGACTGCCTTCTTAATTTTAGTTTCTGAGGGAATAGATTTTAGAAGAGCATTGGCATCATGATCCAGAATGCGTGGAATAGAGACAAGGAGATCGTTTTGGTCTTCAGAGTAAAGATTTTGATCTTTTGAAAGTAAAGACGCAAAATAACCCACCATTTCTTTCCTTGTTTCTTCTTCTTTGGTTATTTTCCCTTTCATAGTAGACAAAAAATGAATTATGTTAATTGCCTTATGTTTAAGAGCAGAGAGATGGAAAAATCTGGTATTCTTATCTCCTTTCAACCAAAGAGATCTAGATATCTGTCTCCAGTAAGTCTCCTCTTTCGCTATGATATTATGAAAGTCAGCAAGGGCCACGTTCTCTTGGGTTCTCAGATTTTCAGATAATCCATTCCTTTGAATTTCCTCCTGGATATCTTTCAGTTCACTTTGAGTTTTAATTTTAGCTTGGATAATGTCACCATAACTTTTCTTATTCCAACATTTAACATTATATTTGACATTAGCCAATTTCTTCACCACTTTAAACATGGATGTTCCTTCCACGTAAATGTTCCACTAGTCCCTAATTTTATTTTCTAGGTCAGGATGATCTAGCCACATTTTCTCAAATCTGAAAGGAGCATTTCTTTTCCCAATAAACGGAGTGACATTGAAAGAAATGGGGAAGTGGTCCGAACCAATTCTAGTGAGGGAGGAAAGAGCACAAGAGAACATGGTGTACCATTCTGGATTGATTAGAGCCCTATCTACCTTAACTTGAATCAGGTCCTCTCCCACTCTACAGTTGGACCTAGTATAGTTGATCCCTTCCAGATCCACATCCAGCAATCCTTCATTGATAATGAAATCCATGAAATCAAATATGCTTTCCACTTGTGCTAAATTGCCTCCCTTTTTATCTTCCTTCTTAAGAGGAGTAGTAAAGTCTCCCATTATGAGAAATTTTTTATCTTTTCTACCATCCATTTGATCATGCAGATTCTTCCAAAGCTTGGTTCTTCCTGTCTTAGTATTTGGAGCATAAACATTAATTAAAGTCAAGAAAAAATTGTCCTTTAAACTTCTAACAGCAGCAACAATGAAGTTTTTTTCCTCTTTAAGAAGCTTATAGTCAAAACAAGATTGGTTCCAGAAGATGGCTAGACCTCCCGAAGCCCCTTCCGAGCTACTACCAAAGCACTTCCCATTTTTAATCAACTTCATACTTTCTATCTTTTCTTTACTCATTTTAGTTTCTTGAATCAAAAGAATGTTCGGTTTAGAATCTCTAATTAATTTCCTAACAACATATTGCTTATGAGGACTGTTGAGTCCTCGGATATTCCATGAGATTATTTTCATTTAAAGGTTGGGGTACAAACCTGATGGATAGTGAGTTGTTTTCCATCAGCAATGTTCTGTTTTGCTTCCTCCTCCCTTTGAGTTTTCTCTATTTTTCTTCCTTTTTCTTGTTTTGGGGTCCCTATATCTGCCTTTTGCTGTCTTGTTAGAACTCCTTGTTTTTGGCCTCCTACCTTCTTATTTGATTTACCCATGGGAGAACTCTCAGCTTTCTTTCCAGAGCTTATGTTCATTTCAAAGGCAAGGTGATTTCCTTTAGGGGATTTTGGGCTTTTCTTATTTGATCCCTTATTTTTTTCCACTGTTGACCATGATCTTTCCTCTGCTTCTTCCTCCTTCTTCTTTTGTTTCTCATTCTGGTTCTGATCTATTAGGGATTCAAATTTCCTTTCCCTGATTAGGTTAGTAGCCTTCTTCTCTTCTGACCATTGTTTTTCTATTTATGCCAACTCCTCCTCTTCTTCAGAGCACCTTTATTTCTCTTCTCCTTTGGACGGTGTAGCATTATTTTCTTTTCTAGTTTCATTTTTTTTAGTTTCTGCTATGATTATCTCCCATCTTTCTTCTATTGGCTTGCTTGATATTTCTTTGGGATCTTGCATCACATTTTATTTGACAGCTTCCCCATTTTTCTTTTGCTGGAAAGACTCACATTCTTCTATTTTATCCTTGTTTCCTTCCAGCAAGATTGGGGTTACCTTCAGTTCTTCCATTTTTCTTTTCCATTCCATTCTCTGACCTTTTGTTTGCCCCTGATCCTTTTTTTTTTTTTTTTTTCCTTTTGGGTCTTTTGAGGGCAGTGTTTATCCCAATGACCAGATTTCTTGCAAATAAAGCAGGCAAAAGGCATCGATTCATATTCAATCTCTTGATTCCATGTCCCCAGTTTTGATTTTAGAGATATTACTTGAGGGAGGTCAACATTCTGTTGGATGTTTACACAGATTCTTGCACAAACTTGTCTAGTTCTGGCTTCAGTCATAGGATCTATAGATAAAAGTTCCCCAAAAGAACCTACAATAGCTATTAAAACATCTTCATGCCAATATTCCAAAGGCATCCTAGGAAGACGGATCCAAACCGGCACCGCTGTGAAGAAGCTTTCATTATAGTCTAGACTCATAGTCCATTTTTGTAGAGACAAAGATAATTTCCCCGTCATCCAAGGTCCCCCACACAAAACTTTAGAAAGGTCTTCCCCATTAGAGAATACGAAGGAGAAGAAACCTTTAGGCACGGCCACTACATCAACTTGACCTTTCAGCCTCCATTTTTTGTCAACAAAGGATCTAACTAGATCTATAATCAGTGTAGGGCCCAGAAATTTCCCTACAAGGGTTGAGGCCATGATAGAGACCATGTGGTTGACTAACTGATCTGGTATTTGAATACCAATCTCACCTTTCAGTGGATTAGACAGTATATCCACTTTGGGAAAAATGGACTTGCCCAAGGGTTTTATGCCGAAGAGACCCACCCATTTACCTTTTCCCTGATTAACGGGGAGATCATGTGACTTACCTTGGGACGATTCTCCCCCAACATTTGAATTTTTTGGTTTTTTTGCTCTGGTCCCATTTCTAACCCATTATCCCTACTGGACAAAAGCACCTTAGATCCTCCTTCTTTTTTCGTTGATCTGAAAACATTCTTTGCTCCTTCTGTCATAGATCCTTCAGCAGATCCCTCAGTTCCCTACTTCCCTCCAGATTCAAAATTCAAAATTTGAATGCCCACCTTCTCTCCTCCTCCTCCCTCCCTCTCGCGCTCCATTGAGGTGCTTACTGAGATCGAGAATTATGTCTGTAATTGTTGCAATTGTAACAATAACCATGAAAATTACTTGGTCTAGCATTAGATATAATACTTGGAACACTAGATTTGATATTTGCCTTGCAAACATTAGCAATATGACCAACCTTATGACATTTAAAGAAAACCAGTTTGTAAGGTTTCTTACTAGGACTCCTTGGGGTTACCTTTAGTGAGGTTTTATCATCTTGCATGTCCTTCTTAGTTCTAGAGGATGCACCAAATTCATAACTGGTGTAGCCAAGACCCTTCTTATCTCCATGCATCCTTTGATTCTTGAGTTGTTCATCAATTTTTGCAGAAATTTCATTAAACTTCTTGAGTAAATCATTTGCATCCTTGAACTCACCTTTCAATTTCTCATTTTCTTTCTTGAGATTTTAATTATACCTTAGGGCTTGTTTATTTTCTTCATTTGACTCATGTAGATGTTCATGCAATGTACCAACCTCTTGTTTATATTTGAAGAGATCGTCCACCTCATCTTTTAGGGTTTATATTTGGGTTGTAGGGATTCCTTTACGATTGTCCTTGCTTCTTTTTCTACCTTCCTTACTTCCATTGATTCACCCATTCTGATTGATAAAGGTTCTAATTATCTTTGGAATTTATTCTTATCTTTATGAATTTACTCATTCTCCTAAGATAATTCTTCCAAAGCTACTTCAGATTCCTCATATCCACTTTGTTCATATAGTTGTTCAACAAGCTCTGGTCTCTTGGCTCTTGATTTCTGGAGTTGTTCTTTCATCCTTTCAATAAATTGCTCAACATCTGCAAGTTGCTTCTCAAGTTGCCTCTGATATCTCAAAACCTCCATACCATCCTTAAGGATCCTTCCCAAGTTGTTAGGGTTCTTCAAGGGAACTTGGCGCTGATACCAATTATTAGTATTATAAGGGACTGATTTTGATGTAGAGTCTTCCATAACTTAGGTATCTTATCCCGAAACACACTTCTTGTCCCTTAAGGATGGGGTAAAACATGAAAGACTCCACACCCTAAAACAAGTTCTCCAAACATCCCATTATGTTAACCCAAATCATCCCTATACAACATATGATAGGGATTAGTGGTTCCTTCACAACACTTCCTTCCCACTAAGGCCCTAAGGGCCTCTCTTCACATCAAATCACCCTCAAATTCCCCCTCTACTTAAGATGACTCAAATTCCACGTATTTAGCCCCAAAAAGGTTTGAACCTCTCAAAAAATTCATTAGACTGGTTTTTAAAACTCTTCTATGGACTCTTGCTTCACAAGAGCATGATAAAGCTAGTAGCCCTATCTGACGGGTTTTTAGGACACAATCCTAATTTTCCCCAAAGGTCCCACAAAAAAATTCTAGTTTCTGATACCCTTTTAGGATCTCCACAATCTCCTAAATTTGTTTCTTTCGACTCTCACAAAAAGGGACTCAAATATGCAAATGACCATAGACCTAAAGGGGAAATTAGGCCTAGGTTTACAAAGGGACCACCACCACTACTTGTTGTTTCACCAAATAAAAAACTTGAACATCAAGGGGCATCCAAAAAATCACCAAAACCAAAGGGGAATCCTTTGATTCTACACCCATCTCCAAAAAACTCAACATCTTCAGTTAGACAGTAGGTGACGACATCTAAATGTCCACCTAGGGCATCAAATTTCCATTCAATCCCTGCGATTCCACAACATAAGTTTTTGGAAACTTAAAGTACATGGGCCTAAATTGTATTCCATAGAGAATCATCAATTTCCAATGGTGGATATACAAGTTATGGCCATTTGAATCAAACAACCCTATATTAATGGACTTCTTAGACCAGTGCATAAGAAAAACACACAACTTCTCTTATAAAACAATTCAACTCACCAAACCAAATGAAAATGAAAGGTATGGATGTGCAAAAAATTTCCAAGTCAGTCTGAGATCTCAGATAGTCCGTACATGTCAGTACCACACACTTTTGCAGGAAATATGAACAAGTTTTATTTGCTTTCAAAGCTTCCATTCTGTACAGTCATCCCAACCCTTTCAAAATGACTTATTTGGGATATATATTACCATCCCCAATAGGTCCTGACCACCATTTGAAAGTTGGAAGCCACTAAGATCAAAATGTGAAACTTGACAAGAAATGTTGTCAAAATGCAAAATTGCATTTTTGACAACTTTTACAATGTTGCTAGAAAAGTTGCATCCTCTTAGCAACTGGACCCTCCATGACATGGGTCTTTTCCAACTTATTGAAAACATCAAAAACAGTCCTAGAAGGACTCTAAAATCCCTAAGGACTATAACTATTGCCCCTTGGCTCATATGTCCATGGTGCCTTATAATACATTATTCCAAGACATTGAGTTACATATTGGGGAAAATCCTTATTACAAACATTGAAATGAAACCATAAAAAAACTCCTAACTCTTCTATCTTATCCTTCATGTATTTCTTCATCAATTTGATCTGAGGTGGGTGCTCCTGCACCATACTCCCTATGAGAAGAAATCTCAAGCCCACTTGAGATGAGGTGTTGAAAATATGCACCATGAGCTTTGATTTGTTGTTCGTTCATCCACACTGCTTCAGAATCAGGCTTACCTTTCTATTTTACCAATTATTCCTTGTATTTTATGTTTCTAGTCTTCTTTTCCATTCTAGTTTCCAAGATCTTGTCTAGAATAGGTGGATCATGTTTTGGTATATCATCATCTGCAAGGGCTTCTTGTATTTGGGAACTATCATCTGCATCCACATTACACTTTTATGGGGTTAAATCACAAACATTGAAAATTGGAGACAAACCAAGGTCAGGAGGAAGTTGGATTTCATATGCATTTGGTTGATACTTCTTGATAATCTGACAACGTCCAATCTTTCTTTGCATGAGCTTTGTGTACCTGCCCTTTGGAAGTCTTTCTTTCTTTAGATGAACCCATACTAGATCTCCAACACTAAAGTGAACATCTCTCTTCTTTTTGTGAGCATATTGTTTATACTTTTCTGTAGATTGTTGTAACTGCAACTTTACTTGTTCATGTACTTCTTGGATGGCAGTGGCAAAAGATTACCCATCTGCACTGATAGGATCACCTTGAGGAAGATATCTTAACTCCAATACACCCCTTGGATGTAGACCATAAACAATTTGAAAAGGTGAATGACCAGTGCTTCTGTTCACTGTGTCATTTTAAGAGAATTCAACTTGAGGCAACACCACATCCCACTTCTCACCATGTTGTCTAGTTAGACATCTTAACAGATTTCCAAGAGACATATTTACCACCTCAGTTTGACCATCTATTTGAGGATGGTATGCTGATGAAAAAGCCAAGTTGGTACCAAGTTTCTTCCATAATGTCCTCCAAAAGTGCCCTATGAATTTAACATCTCTATTTGCACAATGTTCAATGGTAACCCATGTATTATAACAATCTGTTTGAAGAAGAAGTTCGCAACATAGGAGGCATCATATGTGGTCTTACATGGAAAGAAATGAGCTATATTTATAAACCTATCCACCATTAAAAAAACACAGTCATGCCCCCTCTTTTTCCTAGGTAGACCTAATACAAAATCCATACTTATGCTTTCCCATGGCCTTGATGGGATGGGTAGAGGTTGATAGAACCCTTCATTAGTAGATCTCCCCTTTGCTTTTTGACAAATCACACATGTTTCCACAAATTTGCTAACATCTACTTGCATCTCTGGCCATAAGTAATTTCTCTTTACCAACTCAAGTGTCCTATCAAGACCAAAATGTCTTGCCATGGCTCCACAATGCTTATCTCTGATAATATTCAGTCTCATGGAGCGTTTGGGGATGCACAATTGCCCCCTTTGAAAAGAAATCCACCATGTATCAAAAATTCAAAGAATTCTACATGATACTTTTCATCAAAGGATGTACATGCCTAATATATTTCACCAAAGTCTTCATTTGTCTCATACATGTTCTTGAAGGTTTCTATTCCAACACTTTCCAACTTGATTTGAGTCGCAGTCAACACTCTTCTGCTTAATGCATCAACCACTTTATTTTTCACCCCTTTCTTGTGCTTAAAAGAGAATGTATATGTTTGCAAAGTCTCCACCCACTTCATGTGCATATGGTTGAGCTTTTCCTGACTATTAATGAAACTTAGGGCCTGATTGTCATTGAATACAATAAATTCTCTTGGCATTAAATAGTGTCTCCATTTCTTTAGAGACTTCACTAAAGAATACATCTCTAGATCATAGGAAGAGTATCTTCTTTTTGCTTCATTTAACTTTTCACTGAAAATTTCTATAGGCTTACCTTCCTGACTGAGTACTGCCCCTATTGCCATGTGGCTTGCATCACATTCTACTTGAAAAATCTTGTTAAAATATTGTAAAGAAATGATAGGTTTTTGAGAAACCTCCTTCTTCAATGTTTCAATAGATTCATCAGCCTCTCTAGTCCATAAAAACTTACATTGATGACCCCCCTTTATTGTTTCACGCATAAGAGCACAAACATGACTAATCCTTTAATAAAATTTCTATTAAAAGTTTCCAATCCATGAAAACTTCTTACATCATTCATTGTTCTAGGGGTAGGCCAAGAAAGTATAGCCCTCACCTTTTCCTGATCCATTTTTAACTCACCATGGGATATGAAAAAGCCCAAATATGTGATCTCCTCCTGCATAAACAATCACTTCTCCAAATTGACCATTAGCTTCCCTTCATGAAGCCTCCTTAGGACCATGTCTACATGCTTTAGATGTTCCTCTTTAAATCTTCTGAAGATTAGGATATCATCTAAGTATACAATGACAAACTTCCCTATGAACTCCTTCAAGACTTCTTCATTAACCTCATAAAGGTACTAGGGGAATTGGATAGGCCAAAGGGCATAAACTTACACTCATACAACCCCTCATTGTTTTTAAAGGTATTCTTCCATTCATCGTCTGGTCTTATCCTAATTTGGTGATATCCACTTTTTAAATAATTTTTTGAAAAGTACTTAGCACCCCCAAAACAATCAAGTAAATCCTCAATCCTAGGTATGGGAAATATATACCTTATGGCGATCTTGTTGATGGACCTTGAGTCTGTGTATAGCCTCCAAGTGCCCTCCTTTTTAGGTGTCAAGACTGCAGGAACTGCACAAGGGCTCAAACTCTTTCCAATCAGTTTTGATTCTAGCAACTCTTCAATCTATCTGGCTATCTCTTCATTTTGTTGGGGTGTGAGTTTGTATGTTGCCTTGTTTGGAAAACTAGACCTGGGGATAAAGTCTATACAATTGCTTATATCTTTGAAAGGAGGTATAGATTTTGGCATTCCTTCTGAAATGATGCCCTTATATTGATCTAGTAACTCCTTCACTGTAGTATCTATTATCCTCTCCTTCTTGGATGTTTTCTCTGCTCCTAGAACCTTGGGGGAAGGGATCAAAGAAAAACACATTCCTCCTTCTGTGATCTCATTCATGAACTCTTTTCCTTCCATCATCAACACCTTAGACTCTTTTCCTATAGGCTCCTCTTCATTTTCCATCAGAGGTAACAACTCAATCACCTTCCCATCTTTGGTTATGGAATAGGTGTTTCTACAACCATCATGGTGTGCCTTGAGATCATATTGCCATGGTCTCCCAAGTAGGATATGGAAAGCATCCATCTTAGCCACATCAAACAACAATCTGTCCTTGTAGGAACCTATTTGGAAATCCACCCAAGCATGTTCCTCTACAATAGCTTGCTGACCTTAGGTGAGCCATGAGACTTTGTAGTGACAATGGTGAGACATTATTTTAATATTAAGCTTCTCTATCATTTCTAAAGACACAAAGTTTTTAGTAGAACTAGAATCAATCAGAACTTTACACACCTTACCTCCAAACTTAAAAGTTGTCTTAAAGAGGGACTTCCTTTGTGGGGGTTCCTTGTTAGGAATCTTCATGGTAGTAATTTATCTTCTAATCATCAGGGCCTCTCCTCTTTTAGGGTAACCATATGCATCTAGAACATTCACACTCTGATACGAAGTAGTGCTTTGACAGTCTGATTCTTGAACCATATTTCTCCTCCTTTCTCCCATGGAACTTATGCTTTCTTTCTCTGGATATCTATTTTCCATGTGCCCTTCCTGATTGCAATTATACCATCTAATAGTTCCTCTCCCTTGTGACCTTCCTCTGAAGTTAGGCCTCCTGCCTCTGAAATTTCCCCTATTGTTGTTACCATGGTTGTTACCTTCACCTCTGTTATGGTCTTGGTTAGAATCACCTTGGAAGCCAAAACTATTCCCTCTTCCTCTGAAAGGACTTCTTCCCCTTTGTTGTCTACCTCTTCCTCTACCATTATAATATTGTCGTCTATTGAACTTCTCTTCCACCTTTGATGCAAATTGATAACACTCATGTACTGTCCCAGGGGTGTGTAGGTTCAACTCTTCTTGAACAGAGAACTTTAGCCCATTATGTATCTAGTCAACTTCTCTCCTTCCGTCTTCTTTATTTTGGACTTCATGCAAAATTTCATTAACTCTTCATTGTATGTGCTTATGTCCATATCATTTTGCCTAAGGTTTTGTCTCCTCCTATGGAGTTGTACCTCATAGTCTTTTGGTACATATGCTTCTTTTACCAAACTCACCATCCTGTTCCAAGTAGACAGTCTATTCTTTCCTTCCTTCTCTCTTTCATCTTGGATGAAATTCCACCATGTCAGAGAAAATCCTTTCAACTTTGACTTTTCTATCTTCACCTTCTGGTGTTCAGGAATGTCTTCACATTCAAAGTATCTTGTGAGGGATTCAATCCAATCCATGACCAAGTCTGGTTCCATTCTCCCACGGAATATTGGAAGTTCTAACTTCCCATCCATAGTCCTTCTCTCCATGGACTTTAGGGAATTTAGGAGGGGTATTTGGTCTGCACAAACTTCCTCTTCTTCCCACCTTGGGATCTCCTCATCATCCCATTCTCTATCATCTCCAGAGTCTTCACCACCCCTTCCTCTCATTTGGCCCCTCATTTCGTCCATCTCTTCTCTTAGCTTTCTATTCTCTGCCACATGCTCTCTTACAATCTTTGCAAGTTCCACATTTTTCATCCTTCATGGAAATCCTTCTCCTTCTCCTTCTGCCATATCTTCTTCAATTTCTTCTTCCCAAGGGTTCCTTTCCCTTTCTCTGATACCACTTGATGCATAGCCTTCCACAACTTAGGTATCTTATCCCCCAACACACTATTGTCCCTTAATGATGGGGTAAAATATGAAAGACTCCACACCATAAAACAAGTTCTCCAAACATCCCATGATGGTAACCCAAATCATCCCTATATAACATAGGACAAGGATTAGTGGTTCCTTCACAACACTTCCTTCCCACTAAGGGCCTAAGGGCCTCTCTTGACATCAAATCACCCTCAAATTCCCCCTCCACTTAGGATGACTTAAATTCCATGTATTTAGTCCCAAAAAGGTTTTAACCACTCAACACATTTATTAGGCTGGCTTTTACAACTCTTCTATGGACTCTTGCTTCACAAGGCCATGATAAAGCTAGTAGCCCTATCTGATTGGTTTTTAGGACACAATCCTAATTTTCCCCAAAAGGACCCACAATTATTTTTCTAGTTTCTAATACCCTTTTTAGATCTCCACAATCTCCTAAATTGGTTTCTTCAGAATCTCACAACAAGGGACTCAAATATGCAAATGACCAGAGACCTAAAGGGGCAATTAGGCCTAGGTTTACAAAGGGACCACCACCGCCACTTGTTGTGTCACCAAAACAAGAACCTGGACATCAAGGGGCATCCAAAACCTCACCAAAACTAAAGGGGCATCCTTTGATTCGACACCCATCTCTCAAAAACTCAACATCTTCAGTCAGACAATAGGTGGCCACATCTAAATGTCCACCTAGGGCATCATATTTCCACTCGATCCCTGCACTTCCACAACATAATCTTTTGGAAACTTAAAGTATATGGGCCTAACTTTTAATCCACAGAGAATCATCAATTTCCAATGGTGGATATATAAGTATGCCCATTTGAATCAAACAACCCTAGATTAATGGACTTCGCAGACCAGAGCACAAGAAAAACACACAACTTCTATTATAAACCACTTCAACTCACCAAAAAAACTAAAAATAAAAGGTATGGATGTGCAAAAAATTTCCAAGTCAGTCTGAGACCTTAGATAGCCTGTACATGTTCGTACCACATGTTTCTGCAAGAAATCTGAACAAGTTTTATTTACTTTCAAAGCTTCAATTCCGTACAATCATCCGAACCCTTTCAAAATGAGTTATTTGGGATATATATGACCGTCTCCAATGCTTCCTAACCACCATTTGAAATTTGAAAGCCGTTGGGATCAAAATGCAAAATTGCATTTTTGACAACTTTTACAATGTTGCTAGAAAAGTTGCATCCTCTTAGCAACTGGACCCTCCATGACATGGGTCTTTTCCAACTTATTGGAAACATAAAAAATATTCCTAGTAGGACTCTAAAATCCCTAAGGACTACAACTATTTACCCTTGGCTCATATGTCCATGGTGGCTTATAATACAAAATTCCATGACATTGAGTTACATATTGGGGAAAATCCTTATTACAAACATTGAAATGAAACCATCAACACACTCCTAACTCCTCTATCCTATCCTTCACGTATTTCTTCACCAATTTGATCAGTGGTGGGTGCTCCTACACCAAATTCATCCCCCTCTCAGTTCCTTATAATACTAACAAAAGGTTCTTGAGAAAGTGTATGAGCCTACTTCTATAAGCTACCTTTGACTATAAATTTGTTGATTCATTGTTTGTTTGATTACTATACGAGAAATTCTAATTACCATGTGTATTATTTGGTATAATTTGATTAAAATTACCCTATAATAAATACATCATATCAATCATGGTGTCAAATCTCATACACATCAGTGTATTTGGGCACAAAGAATGAGCTCTCTCCTTGCCTCTATTGGCTATGTACTCTGTTGTGTTATCACCATCTCTAGGAGGTTCTTCATGCATGCCTAAGATGTTTGAAACCGTCTCTCCCTCTGGAACTTGAGGGGGATACCAATGATTCTTCCCTTATATTCTATAAAAATATCTATGTGTCTTCTCACTCATAGAAAGTTAAAATATTATTATAAAATTCTATTACAGGTTGTAAGTAATAAACTTGCTTTGATACCACTATAATAACCACCTCTGATTTAAAAAAAACAAACTATGAAGATGAAATATTCAACATAAAGAAGAGTAACCCGTTGATTGTTATCTTTCAATAACATGCATGATAATAACTTAATCTATTCAATGCTCTCGATAACAACTAGATGAAGTGGGTATTTGAGCTATCACCACTCAATTAGTACAATACATAGATAATAAAAGAGCAATTAGATGAAGTGGGGCAGTGCCTTCACCACTTAGTTAGTACATTGCATAAAAATAATAACGATTAAATTCAAACAATAAGATGAAGATAGGCTTGGTCCATCACTCTCTAACATCCTTATACCAACATAGGAAACATTAATGCATTGTAAAGAAATATCCTTTCTACTCAATAAGCATGTCTTAGCCCAATAGTAGCATCAAAGAGATAAGCAAATAAAATCAGATTTTATGATAATAGAATAAGACCATAACAAGTACAAAAAATTCACTCCAACTACTCAGGAAAGGGAATATGCAAGTACCAAACCAAAAACAATCAACTTCTTAAACTCTACCAGTAATTACCCCTTATAATGGTGCCACAATATGTAGATTTTAGTCCTCAAAAAGTCTGATTTTTTACCCAATCTAAAAAAACTAGCTAGGGAAACATGGTATGACCTCCTTGAGGGTAATTTGTCTTGAAAGATTAAAATCTTCACTAATCGCTGCAAATAACATTTCAAAATGAATCACCTAGGCTAGAAAAGAGGTATAAATCAATGCTCAAAAGTAAATGTGCCTTTTTTCAGAAGATGTGAGAAAATACAAATTCAACCACTTATAAAGGCACACTTCTAGAAATCAGAAGACTCAAACTAAATTTCTTCCAAATTCACACCACACAGTAGAAAACCACAGTACACATTGAATACCACAAATCCACATCATAATACTATGAAATACTTAATCACTCCAAACCTCAAAATGACCTAAAAGCTTCTAGAACACTAAAAACCTGCAAGTATGAGAACCAACCAGCTAGAGTGAATCTTTCACCACTGAAATCAGTAATTTGAATGAGATATTTGGTCCTCAATCAATCAAGACATGAACTCTAGAATCATTTCGACAACATCATAGAAGATATCAACTTCATCATATAATCCAAATGAGAACTCAAAACATGAATACATAGAGTGAAAAGGAAATTAGGGTAACCTTTTTCCATTTGAAACCTTTTTCCTCCAAAACCAATTTGAAAGCAACTTAAAATCCACATAGAAGTTTGAACCTTTTTGAATTCTCAAGCAAAACATTTAAAATTTAATTTATATTTTATTGTTCCTCCTAAATGTCCCCCTTTGGAAGCATAACATAAGATGAATAAAATAAATATTTCTCCTCTTCCTTAGGCATCCAATTTGGATGTCAAATGACCCTCTTATAATAACAATTTCATGTTACTAGGCTAAGCAGAGATTTTTTTTAAAGTACTTATATGACAAATTATTGAAAAAAATAAAATATATCTCTTCTAAAAGCAATATAACTCATCAAGTCCAATTGGAACCCATTGTATTGAACCAAGAGAGAAATTGATACACTTACTAAAAATAGAAGTATATCAAAAAAAGAAAGTTTGCTGGTAACACTAAAAATCACTGAAAGAGTTCACTTCAAGACACTGAGTCCCCTAACCATATCCACTTACCCTATGAGAGCCTGAGAATAGGCTAATGGAAAACTTGAACTGAGCTAGGTGCAATAAGGGGACATCACAACATTGCAACACCAATTTAACCCTACTGTAGCACTGACATGGACCCAAAGGATTTCAATTTGATCAATCTCCATGCACAAAAAGCCTATCAAAGTCCAAGGGTAGTGGGACTCCATTCCTCTATCTGGCCATCTCTAAGGTCTCATTTAGGTTTCCCATAAATTGGCGCTTGACCAAAGTAGAAGCCATTCTCATCACCACATTCCTTCAATTTCGTTAGGTCTAGGAGGGAAGCCACAAACATGGAGGAAATATTTTTGTCAACCTGATACTTATGTTTAACCATTAGGAAGTCCTCACCCAACACCCACTATATTGTGAAAATATTAGGTTGTGGTGGGCTTTACAAATGTATTGCAAGTGTTTCTCTATTACTAAGCCTAAAAATGACATTTATTTTTGGCTATTTAATGAACATATCAACATGTCCATAACTAATTCGTAAGATGGATAGCGAGACAAATGGTGATGCCACTTTATATGTCTTGATAAATAGGTGATTGAGATATTATAAGCACAATAGCGAAGCATGATGAAACAACTATCACAAATGTTTAATTATTTAGCAAGCAACACATTGTCCTACAAAGCTCAATTGTTTCCCTTGGAAGTGTACCTTCATGATTGAAGTGTCAACATTGGCGCCCTTCTCCAACATATGAATCATCATGATTCCATGTTGCTCCTTGAAGTTGTCAATTACTAAGTTGGTGAGTAAATCCACATCTAAATTAGTTGTCCTGTACACATGGTTTTGAATGAAGTCTTCAAAACACGATAATTGATTTTGAATCATTGCAAGGATTACACTTAATTTCCACAAAAGAGATATTTTGACTTTAATGCATTAATTGTTATAGAAGAGCCCCCTTCTATTTCAATCTTTATAGTTTCATATTGGAACAAATTTGTACACCCATTAATAATGCTTGAGTTCCATTTAATTGCAGTTTTTGGGAGAAGTTGTTTTGAAGCTTTGCATATTAATTCTTTGTTCTAATTGTGGACAATAAATCGAGCACCCAAGGGGCCAAGATTGCCTTTTAACACATCCTTAAAGTTCAATTTGTACCAACTTGGTTGTGGTAACTCCTATTTTACCTCCACTCTCTTCTTGAGGGTCTTAGCACCCCCTACCCCATTAATGAGAGATTTTTTCATCGTTTCTATAAAAGTTTATAATTTTATTTGAAATTTTTATTTTATAAAATAAAAATGATTTCATATTTATTATTATATTAAATATTCTACATGTAAATAAAGTCAAATTGAAGATAAAAGTTAAGATTTTTTTTGTGAAAACAGTAAGACCATACAATTCACCCCTCGTTACCACTATAGAATACCTTTGTATAATATATTTTTAATTTAATTTATAAAATTAATAAATAATCTATAATTTATGCTATCACTCTTTATTTTTTAAATAATAATAAAAAAAAATAAAAAATATTTAAAAAAAATTAAAGAATAATATCTTGTCTTTTGTTGTCTATCTATTTAGTTTTCTTTTTTTGGGGGGTCAACAAACACTTTTGACTAGAGCTATGAACCAGTGAGGCCACATTTGGGGGACTTTGTCCTCGCAATTAGATTTTTTAACATGTCGAGGTATTAACACCTCCTAAATTTGTCTCTTATCTCTCCATGTTCTGGCTTCCTCCTTATATCTCCCAACTCGTGTGCGATTTCCTTATCACTCCATCAACTCTCCTTATCCCTCCATGGCATTGATCCTGTCCACCGACCTCCATGCAACTCCTTATCTTTCCAACACGTCTTCGGTAATCAAGCTCCTTATCTCTCCAACATGTCTCCGATAAGCAAGCCTGACCAACCAACCTACAGACACAATCATTGCTGGCGCCGACAGACCAATCATCGCGTGGGTGAGTATTTTGTCAACAACAGTGGTGGTGTCCTCTTTCCTCAATGTCTGCGGGTGATTCGAACTGGGTACCTATCGCATAAATATGACTCGCTTGCCACTGCGTTGTGGGGCCATCCTCAATCTATCTATTTAGTTATTTATATGTCAATATAAAAAATTAAAAAACTAATTTAGTCAATGGACTTTTGGTTACTGATGAAAGTTGAAAGGTTCTTAATGAGCCCACAAGAGATTAAAACTCTTGCGAGCAAATTTGGTAGATACCCCTTAGTCTTTAGCTCTTAGCGAAAAAAAAATCAGCTTAAATACTAATCTCCATTTAAAAAAATAAAAATACAAATTTAAAGACAAAATAATAAACTGCCTCAGAATAAGTTCCATGGACAATCCATAAGTGGATTACAACTATAGATTTGAAGGATAGCATAAAGTTATGTAATTGCTGCCGGGATAAATTCATTGAAGTTGCGGTCAAGGTAATTTATGTAAATGCTATCCTGCTAAATTCATACAAGTTTTTCTGAACTCCCACACAAATAGTTTGGCCTTGTCCATGTGAAAGTGAAAAAGGTTTTAAGGATGGCAAAGGTGAAGGTGGACAGAGTGGGTTGGAGGGTGGACGTCAATATTTCTACCTCTTCTGCTCACCATCTTCTCACACCGTCTGTACTGATGAACCTGGTTTTTCTCTTTCCCTTACTTTTCTGCTTCTGTTGAATGCTTCATCTATATTTGCCCTTCCATCACAAACAATTTATTCAATGTCAGGAATTAAGTGATGGGTCGTCTCAGCTGCTAGATTTGGACGTTCGCAGGTAACTTACCTTCATCTGTATAAATTATATATTTTAGTGGATGCCATCATTTTATTTATCTCTTGGAAGTTGTTATTCACTTTTTTTCGCCATTTGATTTTATGAAGTGGGCCTCCTCGCTAATTGTCAGCTGTACACATTTTTCCACCACAATTCCCCACCAGGTCCCCTTTCCCCCCTGAATTAACAGCTTAAAATGAAATGTACAACAGATTATTGGATTCTTTTATATTTTCGAGTGAGGGAGAAAATTCTATGTTCTTCAATTTCAATCTACATTGCAGGGCTTAAGAGGCTTCTTCATCTAATCAAGTTTATGCCAATCTCCTGTAAAGGGTTACAATAATTTTTTTAAGATAGACACAATGCCTTCCAATTGAAAATTATTCACGTACATCATATGGCTTCCGTTTGGGAAATTTGCATTTCTGCATAACTTTTCCCTACTGTTTCTCCACTGCAATTATATTTCTATGTTTTGAGAAATGGATCTTAAATTACATTTGAGATCAACATAATTATGTCAGCTTACAAGGTAATTGGAGGAATGTCTCCCTATAGAAATAGAAATGCCAACATTTGGCTTGCCGGGAAGCATAGGCTTAACTGGGCTATTGGAGGAATGTCTCCCCGTAGAATTAGAAATGCTAACATTTAGCTTTTGAAGTATAATAGACCCAATTATAGAGTTATTGAAGAATGTCTTAGCATAATAGAGTTATTGGAGGAATGTCCTAGCATAAAACTTAGAAATGCTTAACATTTAGCTTCCTAAGAAGGGCACAATCAAGTTGGGTTACTGGAAGAACGACTCATTATAAAAATTAGAAATGCAAACATTTAGCTTCCAAAGAAGCATGGACTTAACATGGGTTATTGGAGGAATGCCACCCTACAAAACTATAAATACTAGCATTTTGCTTCCCAAGAAGTGCAGACTCAACTTTTAATGATAAGAGATGCACTCTTGGCTTTGAGAAGCCAAAGCAGCTCCTACCTGAGGAACACAACTCTACTAAACTGACTGGGATATAGTGTCACAACAAGTTGCCTTAGATGTTGACTTCCAGAAAAAATAATGGCAGATGCTGAAAATGTAGGGTTTAAAAATTTCAGCAATCCCTGTTCATTGAAGTGTCCTCTAGTACAAGACAGCAAAAAGAAAAAGGATTGACAAAAACATGATAGAATCCAGCCCATGGCCATGCCCAAAGCTCTTGGCATAGGCACAACATCAAAAGACATGAACATCAGAGCAACTGATTCCTCTCATCCACGACAATTGTGTAGAGAATAAATGACAAAAAACTTATGAACATGGCTATGTGTTATTGTGTAGTTACTTTAGTTGTGAAACTGATCTCTCATGTTGCTTTGGTTTGATTGCTAAACCCTGGGGAAACACTAGCTTTTCCTTGAGCTTGAAAGCTCAACCTTGATTCCAAATAGTCTGGCATAGTCTTTGTTGTCTCACTCCCAATGTTTGTTCAATTGTTAAAATATTGCAAATGTGTGTCTTCTTGGGTCACAAAGGTTTACTGTAACATTAATATTTGGCCTGTAGTGCCATCCGAATTTCATGAAAAGAGAATCCAAGGATGTTATAGACTTTCTTACCTATAAGCCAGAAGTGGTGGCCTCCAAGTGCCTTGGGTGGTTTCTATAAATCCATAACTTGAATCAAGAAGGCAAACGAATTGCATAGATAAATTATGTTTTTCCTTGTTTTGCAAATCAAAAATTTGAAGCATGCTTGCTGATGTAACAAATGATCAAGATCCATTTTCATCCCTGCAAATCACAAGACATTCAAGCCAAATCTTTGCCATTTGACTCCAAGGATTTGCATAGGGTAGGACTTGAAAGGCTGAAACCAAATAAAATCAATTGTTTTAAGTAAATGTCTAAATGATATCCTTAGGGGGATATAGGGAGCATTAAACATTTAATGTAACAAGTCCTCCTATGCCTAGGCTTGTGCACTTGGATGTTGTTTTCTTTACTAGACTTATTTAATATACCTCTGCTACAAATCGTGTCCTTTAGGTTCTATCTCATGCATACTTGGTGGAAAATTGAGCAATTACAGTTGTTAGTGAATTCTTTTTGACTTATCCTAGCTGTTTAGAAGAAATATTCAGTTGTAGATAGTCGCAGTTTGAACTTAAAAAGTTTGGATACCAGACTGCCTCAACCTGGGGAGATAATTTCAATATTCAACCTTCAATCCTCTTAAAGCTAAAATTGAAGATATCAATGCAAAGCTTAATGGGAAAACCTTTCCCATTGTTATCTTTGGTTTCCAGCTTCAAGGAGTTTCATTTCACAAGAATAGCTTTGGTAAGACCGTAAGAGTTTTAGGCAGAGAATTGAGCCTAATTTAATCATTCAATTATAGCTTAATACAAATTGTTTGGGCAAGATCCAAGGAATATTGTTAGCCATAGGATCATGAATAAACTTGCCTCCAATTATTAAGCGTCTCTTGCATCATGAATTAAATTAAGAGCCCTTGTGTTGAAAAATTATCATATAATCTCTCAAATTGAAAAGTTTATAATGACAAGTTCTTCTGCAAATGTGAAATGTCAACAACATTCATTTTTTATAAGACTTAGAAGGCATCATGTCCACCAACATACCCCTTTGAATGTTTAAAATTTGATGTTCAATTCATTTTTTTCTGAGGCTTGCTTCTCCTGTAATCACAGAGACATGAGTTTCATTTTTCTGTTAGGACAGCTGGAATCAGTGCACTGTTATAATCGATGTTGTTTCTAACAATCAATTTTTTTTCCTGCTTTCAAATTCATTTGACCAAACAAAGGTTTAGAATCTTAGATACATATACAAAGAAATTTATTCTGATTTTAAAAAAATTAGAATACAAGGTTGCAGTTTGATAGCATTATATCTGATTGCCTGCATAAATGGGCTTGTTGATACCACTTTTCTTGATTATTCATGGTCTGGTTTGACCCAGGAAGAAAGAATACTGGTTTGGCCCAGGAAGAAAGCCCATTTCACAATATGCTTTACAATCTTCATACTTTTCAGTATTCTTTTCAACTGGGAAGTGAGCCACCTCATCATAACCCCTGAAGATCAAGGATTCACTGTTGTGATAAATGCCCCAACATATCACTAGACCTTAGGCCGATGCATGTTTTAATCTAGTTGTGATACCACTGTTAGGACCTGCTTCTCCTTACCCAAATTGCATGGTGACAAGAGTTTATGCTATATGATTTGCATCCAGTGCATTCCAACTCAACTAAGGAAGTCCAATGGTTAAGTTTAGCAGTTCTTGCAGAAATTGTACAATCCTTTTTCATGGAAATTTGTATGGATAGTCAAGCATCACATGGAGACCCTCCTCTGATGGTTAGTACTAGATAGTGGCAACTGGCTATCCAACAGGTAACTCATTCTCACTGTACTCGCTACTTTCACTACGTAAAGGGTTCCAGACATCTAACCTTGGTGCATTATTGCCTGTTTCCATGAAGATCAAGTTGAGCTTCTTTTTATAGCTGGACTTTTCAGCACCCAGGCATGTTGCAAATTGATATAATGGTCAGTTATTCCTTCATTGATTTTCTAATCTGCATATAGATTCAGTGCAGTCAGAGTTAATGATTCATACATTTGTGTATGACCCATTTTCACAGGCTAGGTCTTCATGCGATTGACATGGATGACACTTTGATCATTAGTCATGTCCATGATGCAGCTGAACTTGATACACAACCATAGATTAGTTTTATTTATGATTCTTTAAATGCATGCTTGACCATTTTTTTGTCTTGGATTTAAAATAAAACATCTTTTATAGTCAGAAACAGGTAATGGATTAGAAAACATGGAGTTTTTGACTATTTAACAGGGTTCTAGGAAAGAAATTTCAATCCCTCGATATTAAGAAAGTGAACAGAATTAAAATGCACCTCATTCACTTGATAAGTTTAGTTCTAACAGAATTCAATGGTACGTTGCCCATTTTAATTTCAACAAAATAAAAATGCACCTCATTTGCAAGAGTCGTAGTCTCTATAGCTACTCAATCAGGTGTCTAGAAATGATTTTTTCCTCATAGAATGGGCATGCTGACAAGCTTCCAAAATTTTTGCAACATGAAACTTGACTTATGCCACAATAAAAATCTACCATTGTATCAAATTCAGCTTCTGATTGTCAAGGTGAAAGTTTTTTGCTCTATTGAACTCAATATTTGCCCAGTTTTTAAAGTAGGTCAAAATCCTATCTAAGGTAGTAGAAACAAGTTAAAATCAAAACTCAAACATTAACAAAGGATGTCATCCATCAATGCTCTTCTTGCAAAAGTTTTACCACTTTGTAATATCTTTTTTCCAGTCCATTTCAACATTCTTGGAGAGTGTCAGCTTTATCAAAATGGTTTTCTAACAATGCTAAAATGTTCCAACAGTCAAGATGAATACAATGGTTTTTTCTTAGTGCAGATTTAACTTTCACAGAGCATTCCACACTTCTTGGAAATTTCCAATATCTTAGGAGAGAACCAACTTTCCTGAGAACTTGGGATGGGTGGATAAAAGTAACTAAATAAATAATTTTAGTTGTTTTAAGGCAATTTTATATTATAAAGGCAATTTATTTTAAAGAAAGGTAGGTGACATAAAGGGTTTTTAAAAGAGGATCAAAAGTGGGGATTTAAAAGGTTGTTTTACTAAAAAATATTAAAAGTGAGTTAGAAAATAAGTATTATAAAATTAAAAGAGTTTGAAATGTCAGTTTTCTTTTAAGGGGAAAATTAAAATAAAAGAAATTATTTTAGTTGCTCTAAATGTGCCTATAAAAGGAGTTGTAGACATAATAGAGTTACCATTTTCTTATTTGTTATTTGCTTTGAGTGAGACGCAAGTTCTCATATTTTTTGGGGATGAAAACCCTCTTGGAATATTAGTTTTAAGGTCGAAAACCCTCCTAGCTAGATTTGTTAATTCCATCCTGAAGTCACAACTGTGCTACAAGCTAAAGTACTGGGTCTTCCCTTGGAACGACGGAGCCTAGTCCAGTTTGCACCGGGTCCGGGTCTAGGTCCGAGTCCTTGTGGGTTCGGATAGGATCTGGCCCACAAATTGTGGGTTCGGCCTTGCTGGAATGGGGACGAACACAGACATAATTTGCTTGCTCGCAGCAGAACCCAGGATGAATTCACCCTTTTTAAATTTGTTTTAACCTTTTGAAACTTTTCTTTTTGCCTAAAAAGGTCAACTTGACCCCCCAACCCTAATTTTGACCGCTAAAAACCCTTAAAATGGTGAACCTATTTCATTTATGCATTTGTGAATTTTTTTTTTTGTCTCCATTGCTAAACTTTCTTTTTTGCTTGCCATTGCTCAAAGAGATTTGAAGACTGATTGTTGCATGCTCTAAGCTGGTTTGGTTGATTTAGTCTCTCACACAAATTGGACTCGATGGCCATTTGTCCATCAACTACAGCGCAGGTTTTAATTTGGATTATTGTAGTTGATGCGTATTGGTCCTTTCGTATTAGATAACTATATCAGCTGCTTGGAGTGTTTAGTCTCTTAGATCAATTGCTTAAGGTTTTAGTCTCTCACAAGCCCGAATCTTTTAGCATTTATGTGTTGAAGTGAAACTAGTGGTTATATCATGACAATGGATTTGAATGGGGATTTGGAGGAGCTCCGATAGATATACTCGATTGCGAAGAGGCCTAGAGTTATTTCTTTGCATTTGGGCGAGATTCGCAACTTGGAGAAGGCTCAACATGCGACAAAGGAAATGCTATTACTGCCATGAGTTCTCTTTAGCAGTTCACGGTTCCTTATATGTATTTATGGAATAAAATAAGCAGTTTGGGGTTAAACAAATCTATGCTCCAAGCCATTCTCTAGCCAATCAAGCGGTGTTGCAACTTTCATACAAATAGAGGTTTGACATGAGTGGTCAAGTTACTAGAGTATGTTTTTATTGTTTGTCAGAGGATTATCATATTTCAATGTCAAATTAGTAGTTAGAGTAGGGAAGCTTCTAAATGAGTTATCATATGACTATTTCTGAAGTATTTTTCTACTTAGTTGTACTAGATGTTATATTGATTCCTAGAATATCCTCTCCTCAACATATTGTTGATTTGAGTGACAAGAAATACGACAAATAAGCATCTATTTCTAGTTAAAACAATGGCAGAAAACATTCAAACTTTGTTACTAACTGTTATACACTAAATTTTGCACCCTGTTAAGTGCTTGAGCCTAACAATCTAGTATAACATGGGAATCACTTCTAGGTTGTGGGACCTTTGCTAACTGAAGTGAAGCCTCCGGGTTGTAGGCCGGTTCCTCTTGGATGATCACCTTATTTGCTCTGTTAACATTAAAGTAAACTTGGAAGGGAAACAGATAGAAGGATAATTGAAGGGAAATGACTGAAAAGCAAATTTATCCTACTAGGTGATACACCGAAGGTAACTTGAATCACAATACAGTGATTAAGACTAACATGAAATCCTGAATCTAGCAGAACACAACTTTCTGAATAGGCTTGCATAAGTATTTCATAGAGAGGTTTAAGATGAAAAGAGGCTATTCAGAGGAAAAGAAGATTTCACAAACAATAGCATATTCACTTGGAATAGACACGGACTATGACCTGCAAACAGACATTCACTCCAGCAAATAGGCACAAAAATGAGACAAAATGACAGGGGACTGAACAATATCCACAAACTCATCTAAATCAAATCATTCACAATAGTGCAAAGAGATGCAGAAAAGAAAGAGGGCCCAACAACTCCAAGATCTCTCTAATATCAATCACTATATTATGCTTTAGTAAGAGAAATACAAATAAGAAGGCCCAGGGACAGAGGAAATGTCACAAAAAGCCTTTGCAATATCTAGAATTCAATGAGATTACAAACACATGAAGAATTTAGGGGCAGAGGAAATGCCACAAAAATCTTGCATAAGCTGAAAAACCTAAGCTAAAAGCTTCAAAAAAGCACTGATATACACCTCCCCTAGCACACAGGCTCGAGAGTCAATTCCTCAATCAATTAGGGCAGAATTAGGGTTTCAAGAGATATTACATAAACAATGCCGAAACCCTACAACTGGTCAAGTCTTCCCATCAATGCATTTGAGAAATATCCCACTCGATCTGATTACCCCTTTGAAAATATCCCATATTACCATAAATTCGAGCAGGTAGATCATCTCGATCCATCTACCCACTCTGTAAGTTGAAAATGTCGCCACCGCCATGAAAACCTGAGAAACAACATTTAAATATTTGAATTCAAACTCAAACAGTCACAGGTGGCGTGGAATGCCCGATCAACGACCCAGATTTGAAACTTTACTAACCTTAAAACACGATCGTCGATCTCCTTTAGGCTTTTAGTTACCCGCAAGCACAAAATCTGATCTGCCACGTGTCACCTCGGCGTGATGGCTTATAGGTTAAACAAATTCATCTTTACCATCAAGGCATTAAGTTGGCCGTTCGATCTTCCTTACTTGCTGTGCCTTTATCTTACCTTTCCAACCCGAAACCCATGATGTCATCTACCACATGTCACCACAACTTAATGGCTTAATCACTAGATTTCAAGCATTTTGTCTTTAAGCCTTTAAGCTGTCCGTCGGATCAAAAAGGACTTGATTGGTCTTTACTTTCATCTGTTTGACCAGCCCGGCTCCACCATGCACACGTGTTGCCACGGCTTAATGGCTTATTCGCTAGATTTCGAGCATTTCGTCTTCAAGCCTTTAAGCTGTTAGTCTGATCAAAAAGGACTTGATCGGTCTTTACTTTCCTCTGTTTGACCAGCCCGACTCCACCATGAACATGTGTCGCCACGGCTTAATGGCTTAATCGCTAGATTTCGATCACTTTGTCTTCAAGCCTTTAAGTCAACCACACGATCAAAAATGACTTGCTTGATGTTTATCTCAATCACCTTGGCGTTGCATTGGACCCACCGTGGACACGTGTCGGATAGGCTTAATGGCTTAAAGATTAGATCGTGCGCATCTCCGCGTTAAGCCTATAAGCCAACTGTCGGATTGATTCTGAACTGCTTGACCTTTATCTTACTGCTTGACGGGCCCATGTTTAGACAACCTTCCACGTGTTGCAACGACTTAATGGCTTAAAGGATAGATCTCGAGCACTTTGTCTTTAAGCCATAACGCCGACCGTCCGATGAAAAGGATCTTGCTGCCGTCTGGGGTAAATAAATTAAGTCGGGACTTAGGAAAATAAACTTAGGAAAAGAAACCCGCTTAGGAAAATAACTTTGGCCCCACTCGACGGATGACTTAAAACACATGACGAATAGGAACCTTAAGTGGCAAAAAAGGTAATGAAGAATTAGAACCGCCACTAGAGACTTAGGGTTTTAACAAATTTCAAAGGGTTTCTTGCATTTAGGGCTAAAAGACATGAACCAGGGGTAAAACCAATGACCTAGAAATATGCAGAAAGCAAGATAAGGACCACAGAAAGGTGCAAAATTCATACAAGCTGGGCTCTACCCTTGTGGGAGCCTCATTTACTCCAACTTGTAGCCAAAATTGGATAGGATATGAAATTTGGGTAACATTTTTGGCGATTTTTGCTAAATGTCAGCCTGCTAGACATATAAAACCAGTGGCCTGTTGACAATTCATTGGGCAAGGAGTCTGCATCTGAGCACACAAAAACTTCTGGGAAATAGGAGGAACAACGAACCAAAAACAGGGAAAATGACTGTACAAGCAGAAACAACAACTGACTGTGCACAAGCACTTGGAGGAAGGCAGGGAAAACTAACCTAGAAAGCAGAAGAGAAAGCAGGAAACTTAAATTACAAAGCTGGACAGACCTCAAAACAAGGCTTGAGGTGAAATCCATTGACAAAGATTGGCAAGGCTTCTCCTTCAAGAGTTGATAGCTGAAAAGCATTATGTTCCTTGCACTTAGTGATCACAAATGAGCCTCCCCAAAAGGAGTCAAACTTGGTATGCCTGCCAGGCCTGGATCTGAATTCATCCCATTTGAGGACTATATCCCCAACATTGAAGTTTCTTGATCTGGCTCTCTTGTCAAAGCTCTTAGTTTGCATTTGCTGAAACTCTACAATCTGCATGGACTTGTCTCTGTTCTCTTCCAACTCCATGAGCTGAGCATATCTTACCTGCAGAGGGTCTCCTTCTTCAAAGAGGACAAGTTGGGTAGCAAGGTCCAAAGCTGGTAATTCAGTTGAAATGGACAATTTAGCTTCCTTGCCATAGACTAGCATGTAAGGGGAATTCCCAATGATCTTCTTTGGGGTTATCTTGTCTAACCATAAGGCAGACTTCAGTTTGGAGTGCCAATCTCTCTAGTTTTCTTGCAGAGTCTTTTTGATTATCCTAATCAGATTCTTATTAGTAGACTCTGCTAAACCATTACCCTAGGGGTAATAATTGGAGTTTGTGTTCAGGTAAACACCATGTTTAATTGCCCATTCAGTGACTCTTAGGCCTGTGAAGGCAAGTGCATTATCTGATATAATAGAGTTCGGGATTCCAAACTTGTGGATTAAGTCGTCATAAAAATTTAGGACAACACTCTCATTAGCTTCTTTTAGTGCAATAGCCTCAGTCCATTTGGTGAAGTAATCAGTTGCAATGATTATCCACTTATGGCCTGCACTAGATGGGGGGTTAATCAGGCCTATGAAGTCAATGCCCCATTTCACAAAGGGTTGATCTGTCTTGATTGGTTTGAGGGGCAGAGCTGCAAGCATTTCCTTACCTGCAAACATAGCACACTTCATGCATTTTCTCACATGATCACGACTGTCCTTAAAGATAGATGGCCAATAGTATCCAGCTCTCATGATCTTAAAAGCAGTAGTCCTAGGAGAGAAATGACCTCCAGAAGGTCCATCATGGAATTCATGTAGGATACCTGCTACTTGTTCTGAATTAATGCATCTCAAGAGAACACCATTATGATCCTTTCTAAAAAGGACCTCATTAATTAGCACAAAAGGAATAGATTGCAATCTGTAATACCTTCTTTTGGCTGAATCCAAATTTATAGGGCACTCCCCTGTCTTTAAAAAATGAACCATGTTAGGCAACCAACCTGCTGCCTTGGCATGTTCTTCTGTTGAATGCACAACTAAGGATGTATTCATTTGCTCTTGCTTCTTTAGAGTTTCATCCTCTGTCAATTGTTCACAATGACCTCTTCCTCTGATCAACTTGGTAACTTGGATATCAATGTCATATTCCATAACTTTGGTGATCCAACCAGCTCTTTTCTCATTTAGGTCCTTGGAAAGCAGGAACTCTTTTACACTTGGATGAGTAACTTTCAATTGTACCTTACTGTGAGTCAATAGATATCTGAACTTTTTAAGGCTCTTTACCACAACAAGTACATGCTTCTCTACGAAAGAGTATCTTTGTTCATACTCTTCCAAACCTTTGCTAAAGAAAGCAATAGGCTGCTCTAATCCTTCTGAATTTTGTTGAGTCAACATGGCAGAGATGACATCAGAGCCTCCGTAAGCATACAAAGTAAAGTCTTTACCGAAATCAGGATTTAGCAAAGCAGGAGCCTCTGTCAAAGCGTCTTTGATGGCTTGGAAATTAGCCTTCCCTTCTTTGCTCCAACTGAATACTGCATTCTTTTTCAACATAGCTGTTAGGGGCTTCAATAAATCTGCAATGTTAGGCAAGAAACGTCTAACAAAATTGATCCTTCCTATGAAGGACTGCAGACTTTTCTTTTGATGTGGGAGGGGAAGCTCTAGAATAGCTGCAATTCTCTCAGGGTCCACTGTGATACCTTGCTTGGACACAATGTACCCCAACAACTTCCCTTCATGGACTGCAAACACACATTTCTTGGGATTAAGGGAGATCCCAAACTCTCTACATCTTTCAAATATTTTCCTCAAATGTTTGATGTGACCTGCTGCATGTTTAGAATAGACAATGATATCATCAAGGTAGATCAGTACAAACTTGTACATGAGGCTTTTAAAGGCCATATCCCTAGCCTTTTGAAAGGTAGCACCTGCATTTGACAAACCAAAAGGCATCTTCTGATAAGCCACGGTTCCCCACTTGGTTGTAAAGGCAGTCTTATATTGATCTTCTTCATGAACTAGGATCTGATTGTAGCCTGAATAACCATCTAGCAATGAAAAGCGTTCTGATCCAGAGACACTGTAGAATCTGCTCCATGGATGGTAACGGATGGCGATCTTTTAGGGATGCCCTATTAAGGTCCCTAAAGTCAACACATAGCCTTAGTTCCCCATTCTTCTTCTTAACAAGAACAAGGTTGGACACCCAACTAATATGCTTGATGGGGTAAATGATAACACTCTATTAATTTGAGAACCTCCTTATGCATGAGTGGCTCAAGTTTGGGGTTGACAGGCCTTTGCTTCTGTCTAACTGGTTTTTCATTTGGTTCTAGTTCAATGGTATGTTGAGCAAGTGTTGGGTTAAAGCCTTTGAGATCTTCATATTGCCAGGCAAAGACATCACTGAATTCCTGGAATAATTGAGTGTAAGCCTACTTCTCTGAATCAGTGTTCACCTTCCCAAACTTCAAGCTTTTACCTGGCTCGAGCTCTAGTTCAGTGCAATGTTCTTGCTGAACTACCAGGCCAACTTTACTCTTCTTTGCTTGATCATCCTTATTGAAGGTAGATTCTAAGGTGACAAGACCCTTAGGCATCTTATTAGATTTGAGTTGCATCACTTGGTCACCATAGTTCTGTATCAACCTATCTTGATTATGCTCTGAAAAGACATCTTCTTCAAACAAGAATTGCAGAATTTGCTCATCATTATCAAATACTTGCCAATTAACATTATTATCAGGGATGGAAGGCCTGACAATTACTTTGATATGCTGCTGATCCTTTTCCATTGAAATGCTATTAGGAATGTCATATTGGGATCCAACCGCAGCTAATCTATCTGCATTGTGATTTAGTTTTCTAGGGATAACAATAATGTTGAAAGCATGAAAATCTTCTATAGCATCCCAAACCCGATGCTTGTAAGCTTTCATTGTATCATTCTTGGTTGCACTTATCCCTCTTACTTGGCTAACCACCAACTCACTGTCACCATATACTTTTAGGGCTTTGATACCCCTTTTCCTAGCCCACTCTAGTCCATTTACTAAGCTCTCATATTCAGTAGTGTTGCTAGTGCAAGAAAAACTGAATCTAAAGGCTATATAGTATTTCTCACCTTTTGGAGAGATCAGCATAGCACCACCACTAGACCCATGTCTACTTCTAGCACCATCAAAGAATAGCTCCCAAATTTCATTGCTCTGCTCTTCTGATTTCTCAGTGTCTCCTTTAAAAAGATTTGGCTCTGCGAGACCATCCTCTTGTATCATATATTTTCCCAAACCAACATCCCAAATAACATTGGCTTGGGCCTCTAAAGACCTTTCTGATTCCAATTCATCTAGATAGATATCTGGGATGTTTTCTATCTTAGTGTTTGTTTCTCTGATGATTGGAAAGTCATTACTATCAAGTGCAAGACAACTTGCATTGAGTACATTAGACACATAAGGTTCTATATGGTTAGCCGCTAATGACTTAGACTTAATAGTTACCTTTGTTCCATACCTTGTATGAAAAAGCATGTGAGACTAGTCAAAAGAAAGATAGCCTCCTATCTTGGCTGTGAATTCTCTCGATAGACATATGGCAAAGAGAGCAGGGAGATCTATGATGTATATGTCAAGTAAGATAGAGAAATTGGGGCTTGCATGGAGGATCAAGCTTGTATGCTTGGCCAGACCTATTGTGTTTACTGATGAATCATCAAGCTGTGTTACCTTCTTTTGGAAAGATTCATATTTAAGTCCCAATTGGTTAGCTATCTTCTTGGGCATGACTGAACTAGTAGCCCCACTATCCACCATACAATTATGTACTAGAGAATTTCCAATAATTAATGATACATAAAAGGGGGGTGGCTTTAAGTTCCTACCTTGGATGGTATTTGCTTTGATGTTGCTGTTTGGAATTTCCTTCTTTTGATCAGTGTTGACCAACACTGGCTTAGCTACATCTTTTGTGAGCTGCTGAGGGATTGCTTCTTCAGACAATGCTTTCTTCAATATTTTAGGTTGCCTTGGAATAGCTAAGGAGTCCCACATGGTCATAGTCACATTCATTTTCTTCATATTGTCCACAATATTGAAGGGGACTGCTGAGTGCACTCTTTGGTGTGTCCTTACCATCGTGGGCTCAACCTCCTTAGGAGATTGACTCTCCTTGACTGGAATGGTGGGAGGCTTCTTTAGTATGACAGGAGTAGACAAATGTGATGACTCTGCAGATGTAGTAGCCTTTCCTCCATCTTTTGCTCGCTCCATATCTTGGGCTCTTCTTTTAGACCGAGTATTGGCAGCAATTGAAGAATCGTCATTTACTCCATTGAACTCTTGCTCTTCCCAATTAAAGAGGGCAGTCTCATTAGACTGTGCATCTTGCTGAGGAATTGACCCACTAGAAGAGGCCTCTGATTGGGTATGTGAGGCATTCTGTACCATTAGTGCTTGGTTCATCCACCCATTCGAGCATGTAGCCTGATTGTGGGGTTGATTGCAAGGAAAACACCATTCATTGTCTGAGGCTAGGTTGTTCTGACTTGGAACCAACTCCCTGGTTGGATTTGCAGAGTTGAGGGGTGCGGGATTATAAGGTTGGAATGGCCTTTGATTAAAATTTTGCCTTTGACCCTGATAATTCCCTTGATACGATGGCCTACTCTGCTGATAAGATTGTCCTTGAGCTTGATATTGCTGGCTAGGACCTTGATTCTGCTGAAAAGGTGGTCTAGACTCCTGATTCTATTTTTTCAAGTTGGTCAACTCTTTGGTTAGAGTTTGCAACAAGTTTTTCATTTCTTGTTGACCACTCTGTAACAAGCTATTTGTTTCTTGTCGATCACTTTTCATTGTTTGCAGTTCTTGGGAAAAGCCCGCTCTTGATTCCTCGTTACTAGAACTAGCTTGAGGTGCTATGACAGTGGGTATAGGTGTAAATGAAGGAATTTGCAGAGACATATTGGGCTGGATGTTAGGAAAAATAGGCATGGGTGGCCTTGGGGCTATCATACCTGCTTGAATTAAACAATTCTCAGCTCTGACTGCTATGTCAAAAGCCTGAGGTAATGAGGTACCTCCCATGGATTGAATCATGACAGAGATGTTGCTATTCAGACTTTTCAAGAAGTATAGGAAAGCATGGTCAGCTGAAGGCCTTACAGAAATAAGAATCCTATTCCATGTCTTGAGAAATCTATTATTAAAGTCTGTCATCTGCTCTTGAGGAGCTCTTTTTATGGTTGTGAGTTGCTCAACCAGGGATAGATAGTCTGGTTTATCTTCAAAGTATTTACTAAGGGATTCCCCTAATCTATCCCATGAATCAATGGAATCAACAACTAATGTTCTAAACCATTCTAAGGCCTTACCTTTGAAAGAAGCTGCCAACAACTTAGTAGCTACGTCCTCTTCAGTAATATGGTGAACACTGCAAATAGTAGCCACATCTCTTATGTGTTCACAAGCCGTTGTCTATCCTTCACTTGTGAAATCAGGTAGACTTTTGAGTGCTGCTAAGGGCACATCATGATGTTGAGCAAAATTTAAAGGACTCCCTTGATTGAAGGGTACAAAGGCAAACTGCCTGGCCATTGTAGGGACTGTGATCTGTTGAACAACAACTGTGTGAGTTGTATTTGAACTGAAGAGTGGAGCTGAATCTTCTTGTAACTCTCTAGTTAGAGATCTTCCTCTCCTTCTTGAATGGAAAGGTAAAGGTCTCTCTTCTGAGGCAGGTGGTGTAGACTGTGTACTCTCCTTGTAGGGGATGCTCTTTGAGATGCTCTCCCTTTTCTTCTTGTTGGAGGCAACTGCAAAAACTCAGAAGGCTTTGAACTCCTTGTTTCTATCCTTCTCATAAACTTGAATAGGACTGGATCTTCTTGTTCTTTTTTACCAATGGAGTCGTCAGATATACTTGAAAGAGAAACCTCTTTTAGGTCAGTACTATGCAATCAACATATCAGAGATAACATAGTCTTGAAAGATGGACTTCTTTTTGTAGTCCCACCGGGCGTGCCAGAATTGTTGTACACTAAATTTTGCACCCTGTTAAGCGCTTGAGCCTAACAATCTAGTGTAACATGGGAATCACTTCTAGGTTGTGGGACCTTTGCTAACTGAATTGAAGCCTCCGGGTTCTAGGCCGGTTCCTCTTGGATAATCACCTTATTTGCTCTTTTAACATGAAAGTAAACTTGAAAGGGAAAGGGATAGAAGGATAACTGAAGGGAAATGACTGAAAAACAAATTTATCCTACTAGGTGATACACCGAAGGTAATTTGAATCACAATACAGTGACTAAGACTAACATGAAATCCTGAATCTAGCAGAACACAACTTTCTGAATAGGCTTGCATAAGTATTTCATAGAGAGGTCTGAGATGAAAAGAGGCTATTTAGAGGATAAGAAGATTTCACAAACAATAGCATATTCACTTGGAATAGACACGGACTATGACCTGCAAACAAACATTCACTCCAGCAAACAGGCATAGAAATGAGACAAAATGATAGGGACTGAACAATATCCACAAACTCATCTAAATCAGATCATTCACAATAGTGCACGGAGATGCAGAAAAGAAAGAGAGCTCAGGAACTCCAAGATCTCTCTAATATCAATCACTGTATTATGCTTCAGTAAGAGAAATACAAATAAGAAGGCCCAGGGATAGAGGAAATGTCACAAAAAGCCTTTGCAATATCTGGAATTCAATGAGATTACAAACACATGAAAAATTTAGGGGCAGAGGAAATGCCACAAAAATCTTGCATAAGCTGAAAAACCTAAGCTAAAAGCTTCAAAAAACACTTATATACACCTCCCCTAGCACACATGCTCGGGAGTCAATTCCTCAATCAATTAGGGCAGAATTAGGGTTTCAATAGATATTACATAAACAATGTCGAAACCCTACAAGTGGTCAAGTCTGCCCATTAGTGCATTTGAGAAATATCCCACTCGATCTGATTACCCCTTTGAAAATATCCCATATTACCATAAATTTGAGCAGACAGATCATCTCGATCCATCTACCCACTTTGCAAGTTGAAAACGTCGCCACCGCCATGAAAACCTGAGAAACAACATTTAAATATTTGAATTCAAACTCAAACGGTCACAAGTGGCATGGAATGCCCGATCAACGGCCCAGATTTGAAACTTTACTAACTTTAAAACACGACCGTCGATCTCCTTTAAGTTACTCGCGAGCACAAAATCTGATCTGCCACGTGTCACCTCGGCGTGATGGCTTATAGGTTAAACAACTTCATCTTTACCATCAAGACACTAAGCCGGCCGTTCGATCTTCCTTACTTGCTGTGCCTTTACCTTACCTTTCCAACTCGAGACCCATGACGTCATCTGCCACATGTCACCACGGCTTAATGGCTTAATCACTAGATTTCAAGCATTTTATCTTTAAGCCTTTAAGCTGTCAGTTAGATCAAAAAGGACTTGATCGGTCTTTACTTTCCTCTGTTTGACCAGCCCGACTCCACCATGAACACGTGTCGCCATGGCTTAATGGCTTATTCGCTAGATTTCGAGCATTTTGTCTTCAAGCCTTTAAGTTGTCCGTCGATCAAAAAGGACTTGATCAGTCTTTACTTTCCTCTGTTTGACCAGCCCGGCTCCACCATGAACACGTGTCACCACAACTTAATGGCTTAATCGCTAGATTTCGATCACTTTGTCTTCAAGCCTTTAAGTCAACCACAAGATCAGAAATGACTTCCTCGATGTTTATCTCAATCACCTTGGCGCTGCATTGGACCCATCGTGGACACGTGTCGGATAGGCTTAATGGCTTAAAGATTAGATCGTGCGCATCTCCGCATTAAGCCTATAAGCCAATCGTTGGATTGATTCTGAACTGCTTGACCTTTATCTTACCGCTTGACGGGCCTAGGTTCTGACAGCCTTCCACGTGTCGCAACGACTTAATGGTTTAAAGGATAGATCTCGAGCACTTTGTCTTTAAGCCATAACGCCGACCGTCCGATGAAAAGGAACTTGCTACCGTCTGGGCTAAATAAATTAGGTCGGGACTTAGGAAAATAAAATTAGGAAAAGAAACCCACTTAGGAAAATAACTTTGGCCCCACTCGACGGATGACTTAAAACACATGACGAATAGGAACCTTAAATGGCAAAAAAGGTAATGAAGAATTAGAACCGCCACTAAAGACCTAGGGTTTTAACAAATTTCAAAGGGTTTCTTGCATTTAGGGCTAAAAGACATGAACCAGGGGTAAAACCAATGACCTTGAAATATGTAGAAAGCAAGATAAGGACCACAGAAAGGTGCAAAATTCATACAAGTTGGGCTCTACCCTTGTGGGAGCCTCATTTACTCCACTTGTAGCCAAAATTGGATAGGATGTGAAATTTGGGTAACACTAATCGAGTTAAAAAATTGACTCGTACCAACTATATAGTATTGGGAGTCATAAAATTATCACAAATTGTGAGTATAGGAATTTCGCCAACATTCTGCTAAGAAAGGAGGAGAGACCTGATACTGAAGCTGATGTTATGACAAGCTTCATCATGAAGCCTTGCTGATTCCAAAGTTGTCTGCTGGAGATGAGTTGATTCATGAAGTTCGCAATGTAAGAATTTTCTGTAGACTTGTTGTAAAAGTTACGCGACAAGTACCAGACCATGGAGGCAAGCAAATCTCTATTCTTGAAGAAGCAATTGTATTCATCTCAATTGCAAGAAGGAGGCCCAATTGTAGATTATCTCATGCAACTCAAGGATTTGTGTGATATGTTAGCCGCTATCAAAAAGAAGATAGGTGATGAAGACGTGATCAACATAGTATTACGTGGTTTTCCACACTCTGATTTGTGGAATCCTTGTATCTGATTATTGAAACACAAACCCTCAACTTCGACAAATTGTTTGCATTGCTTCTATAGAAGGAGAGAAGACAGATGCATGAAGAAGTATCTAGTTCAAGAAGCACATAAAGTGCTTTTTAGACAAAGTTCAAGGGAAAGCAACAAAACGACTATTGGAGGAAGTCAGACTCTACTAAGTCTTTTTATAAAAATACTGAGACTAGTAAACTGTAAAGTCTCAAATGTAGCAGGTAAATCATTTAAACCAAGTGTGGTTTGTTACATTTGTGATAAGCACAGACATCATGGCAATATTTGGTGGCATAACCCCCAAAATATTTGACCTAGAAAGCAAGCTAATTTCGCTACAACAGAGTCTGATGAACATGATGAGGAGTTTGCATTCATCACATCAAAAGAAGGCTTGCTCAGAAGATTGGTATGCTTCTTTTGGAGTTTGTTCAGATAAAAGAGAAATTGTTTTTCTAGGTGATTGTCCGACATGCTTTGTTCAAGGACATGGTGATGTATGTATAACATTAGATAATAATGCTACATGCACTTTAAAAATTCTGAGATATGTACCAGATATGGATAAGAACTTGTTATTTATTAGTGAAATTACTAAGAACCCACATCTCCCAATGAGTTTTTAGAATACGAGGTGTTAAGTCTCTCACATCAACAAGTTGATAGCTCTTGGAGTTGGGGACAATGGTTTGTACAAATTTGTGGACACAGGTACAACACACTCATATGCCTTAGCAACAGAAGATGATAGTGATGTGCTTTGGCACAAGAGATGGTCATCTAAATTATCACTATCTAGCCAAGTTAATTAAAACTAGTATGGTTTGTGGTCTACCTACAATATAGAATCAACAACATGAATGTGAAGGTTGTCAGCTAGGAAAGTAAAGTTGATTTCATTTTGCAAAGGAGTCAGCCTCAAAGACCACAAGGTTGTTTACCCGCTGGGGTAACTTAGTTAATTGCAGAACTCAACAGACATAGCATAATAGATAATAAGCAAATGACAAGTATTATATTCATTCCAAACAAGTGATTACAACATAGTTTGTACATGATGCTTTACCCGAAGGTAAGACGAGTATAAAAAGGTCCCAAGGGACGCGACG
>MU227179.1:3075629-3095683 GCA_018584345.1 Thuja plicata
TATTTTGTGAAGGAAAATTCATTCCCATTTTTGTGTTAATATTATATTGCTATCAGAATGTATATATAAATCTGTGTATATATATGTGTGTATATACACGTGTATATATACATGTGTGTATATATACCTGTATGTATATATACATATGAGTGTATATACACACATGTACATATATAGTATAGATACATGTATGTATATATACACACGAGTGTATACACACATGTATATACACACACATGTGTATATACACGTGTGTATATGTGTATATATACACACATGTGTGTGAATATACATGTGTATGTATATACATGTGTGTGTATATACTCGTGTGTATATATACATACATGTATATATAGTATATATACATGTATGTAAATATACACACGTGTATATACATACTCATATCTATATACACATATGTGTGTATATACACGTGTGTATATGTGTGTGTGTATATATGTGTATATGTGTATATATATACACAAATGTGTGTATATACACATGTGTGTATATGTGTGTATGTGTATATATGTGTATATGTGTGTATACACACGTGTGTGTGTGTATATATATACACATGTATGTGTATACATGTGTATATATACACATGTATGTATGTGTATACATGTGTATATACATACATGTATGTGTATATATATATATGTGTGTGTACATGTGTATATATACATGTGTATATACACACACATGTGTGTGTATATATACACATGTGTGTGCATGTATATATACACACACATGTGCGTATATGTGTGTATATATACTCGTGTGTGTATACACATATGTGTGTATATATGTGTATGTGTGTATATGTGTGTGTATATATGTGTATTTGTACAAAAACAAAATTCCAATTCCAATTCTAGTTGTGTGGAACCAAACACAGAATTTGCATCTTCTCAGTCATCTTCCAGGTGAACCAAACAGGACAGCCATATTCTAGAATTCATTTTGAGAATAGCACAAACCTAGAATGGATTCAATTCTAGAATTGGCAATTCCAGCATGCACAAATTCCGCCAACCAAACGGGCCCATAGAGTTTGTCCAAACAACTATAAATCCTCTTATCTCCCTTTTGATAATTGCACCAAGTATACCAAATATCTTTGTTCTCACTCTTGCCAGCTAGGGGGTCAAACAATCTCAATTTTTATCATCTTGTACCAATAGAATTTCTCATTCGATTTCCATTCAAATTTCATACCCCTAGTCTTGCTGTGGGGACTCTATCATATTGCAGTCCCCCAACAATCTACGGGAGCTCTTCTAATTGTGACATTCAATTCCAGAGCTCAATCCTCTCTCTAGGATTATTAGGAGCATATGTTGAGCACACACCTATCTTATTGCCTTTGTAATCCAAGATGCACAAGACATTGCATGGTGAGCAGCCCCATTTCTAGACTACCTTACTCCGTCTATTACTAACAAGGATGGCTGCCCCCCCTTTACCTTTGGAGTGTTTAGTGACAAAGTGGTTGGCCTCTCTCCAAATACATTTCGATATTGAACTGCTTTTAGTTCTTGCAAGAGGAGGATATCAGTGTTTTTCTTTATCATAAGAAACCTTTTGACCACATATTTCCTATCAGGGGATTCTAGTCCTCTAACATTCTCGGATACACAGTCAGCTCTATCTATCCTTAGGGAGTAGTGTCCATTGGAACTTGAAATCTATTATATCATTTGGGCATCTGCCCTTTTGTAGTGTCCCCCATTGGAATTTACTTTAATTTAATCTTATCTTAATTTGGAGCCAAGTGTTTGGACGAAATGTGAAACTATTGTACAGTTTATTACTTGTAATTTTGAAAGCTTACGCTCCCAATTAGGACTATATTTGGAGATCCTTGATTACGAGTCACAAAAAATGTAAACAATTATGAGTGTATTTATCCTGAGGGTCATACTAATCTTCTTTTTATGCTGTTGTAAAATGGATGACTTACTTCTGAATCCTATTGGATTTCTGGATTTGATACTTATGTAATTCTCTTGGATAGAATCCTGCTAAGACGCCTGGGAATGTGTATTCACATTGATATGAACAAAGAAACACAAGATCACCGTTGGGAAGGTGCTATCACAAAACAGTTAGTAATATTTGCAATGGTAATCATCCTAGATTTTTTTAATATACTCCCTTGACCTCTGCGTAGATTCTCTTCCTTCATCCTTCTTTTTGGCTTTGTCAACAATGTAATGTCTTGTTGTAGATCGTGGTCCCTAATTGTTATCTCTTTTATTCTCTTGTTCCTTGCCCTAGAGATACTTTCTTCCACTCAGATGAAAATAATTGGTTTTCCATTCGCTAAAAATGTTGACTGTATGCGGTATTCAGAATCTGATTGGAGTTCACTCCTTATTCATTCCCCGTGATTCCATGTCTCCCCCTCTCCCGTGGTTTCTCTCACACTATGTAGCCCGTGGGAAAGTCGCGACTATGGGTGTCGCTTCATTAAATTTAATTTGTTTGTTCTTTATCATATTTAATAATTTCATTAATTAGATTTATATATAATGTTGTTTCTTTGCATTAATCTATGTATATATATATATTTTTATTTGCTTATATTTCAATATAAATATTTATAAGAATATTTAATTTTCAATTAATTCTCAACTCTATTATTTGGCATTACAATTTTTATCATTATAATATTATTATTTATTTTATATTTTAAATCTATTTAATATTATTATTAATTGTTACTATATCCCTTTTAATTTTATCCAGATAATTATAATTAATTAATTTAATCTTATATTTTAATTAAATTCCATCTCGGAGAAGGGGACATTACAACTTTATGGTGAGATTTTCTTTGATTACTGGCACCAGAGCCAGGAGGCCTCTCTGTTTTCCTCAAGTCCAGGTTCATGTTCGGCCTTCAAGGTAGAAGTACTAGTTTTGATTTTCCTGGTACTCTTCTTAATGTTAGCTATTTTGGATCCTATCTCCTTCATTGCTTCTTCTAATACATCCTCATTAGAGAGCCCCTTATAGGGCACAATAGCCCATTTGTCTGCTTCTACCCGAGAAGTGACTGACACTGACAAAATCCCACTATCTCCAACAACCCCAAGCTCCTTAATCTCCAAATCTCCCCAAACAACCTGCTGATTAGAGCATTGGATGTTGGGGGAATCAACGCCATGAGTACTAAGAGGAAAGAGAAGAGGGGGGTAGCAGAGCTTTCTGAAGCCAAAATCACATCTATAAGCGGAATACTAGGATCATAGGCTTTCTTTATGATGAAAAGGGCCTCATCCTTATTATCTTCCAAAGAAACAGTCTTTTCCACTAAAGCTATAGGGATCACTCTCCTATCCCCTTCTCCACGAGACTTTGAGTCACTAATGGGGCTAATACCCTCACTCTCCAAGGCTTCAACAAGCTCTTTAAAGGAGGTAACAATAGGCTTCTCCTTGGAAGGGACATCATCAGAATTGGCTCTATGATTCTCTTTGGGGAGCCCAGAATAAACCAAATTCTTGACTATTTTTCTAATTGAGGCTGATCATCTCGATAGCAAGTTGTTGGGCATTAGGCTTGTAGTTTTTGGGGATCAAAGATGTGGGGGGGGGGGGGGACAGCCTTAAAGACAAAGTCCACAGGCAAGAGGGGGGAAGCATCATAAGAAGCGATCAGAACAGGTCCAAGAGGGGTCGAGACAGAGTGCAAAGGCAAGGGCATGTTATTCAGTAAAATTTGGGCATGTTATTCATTAAAAGGCTTACTTATCTTCCAGATTTTAAGAGGAATTCACCTTAAGTTGCAAGATTAAGCCATTTTGTTAAAATCAGAACTTGGGAATTGCAAGAAGATAGAGGAATTTGGTTTTAAACTCGAAAGAATTCATGATAAAATTGCATTTTGCCTCCATGTTTGATGTTGATGCAATGTAATTTTACGAAAGAATTCAATTTTCTTTCATTCCATTATTTCATGAACTTAATGCATTTTTATCCTTTGTTTTGCAAGGTAAATATGGAGCAAGGAGAGGCTTGGAAAGCGAAAGATGGAAATTCAAGACTTCAAGCAAGGAGGGAACAAACTCAAGCTCGAGGACTTCAAATGGGAAGGAAGTGCAAAATCAGATTATCGAAGGCAAATTCGAAGATTAAGATCAAGATGGAAAGATAACCAATGTACAAGCCTACAAGCAAGGGAAAATTTTCATCAACTTGAATTTCATTCGGAAATCCAAGTTCATTGTGAAGGATCCAAATGCATGAAGATTTTATCACTTCAAGAAGCTCAAGATTCAAGTTTGCAAGTACAATCAAGTTCGAATCATGGCACCCAAAAATTTCCCAAGAACAAAGATGGAGAAAATTTGAGAAGACGAAGCAATTTGGGGATATGCCATCACAATCGAAGACTTGGTAATGTTGAGTATCAAGAGATATTTTCTCATCACATAAGGATTGATCAAGTCTACAAGATAAGGACGTTGAGGTGGTGCCTACTTGTCTTGTACCAATCAAAAAATTCAAGTTACACAACACAGTCAATCATATTATGCGAAGTGTACAATTTTCTCATTGACTCTCAAGAGTATTGTAATTTTCTTATTGGCTCACAAGGTGGTGCCTTCATGTAATTGGTTGATAGTGTGGCAACCCTAATTAGGGTTTGTAATGAATTAATCTTGGCCCTTCATTGTAATTGAACACCTATAAAAGGCCAAGGCCTTCTCATTTGTAACAATTAGTTAGTCATTAGGTGTAAGTAGAACTAGAGGAGACTTGGTGAAATTGCTACCATAATGCTATCAAAGTAATTGATGATTCATTGTTGGTCTTCATGGTGGATTACTTCATGTTGCTTTGAAGTGTTGCATGGTTTCTTCAATTCCTCATTTAGAATTTCGTTTCATGTTAAGTAGAAGTAGAAGTAGAAGTAGATTGGATGGAAGATATTGTTGAATGGTGAAGCTATTGTCCATACCTTTTGTTACTTGCTGATTGTAAGTAAAGGTGTAAGGTTAGTCTGGGCCTAAATTGCAAGTGTTTAACTTCTATTGGACATGTTCATTTAGATTGCGCCTTCATAGGGTATTTGGATGAATATTGACAATGTGAAAATCATTCCTGCATCCTTAGAAGCTAGCACCCTCATATGCTCAGTTGATATGGTGAAGCAAGAACTGGTTAGAGGCTCACCCCATCATCAACATTGTCTTACATCCCTAGAGTTAGAAAGCTTTTATTTCCTTGCGAGTTATTTGGTTGGAGGTGATTTCAAGTTGTTAAAACAATTGATATCCATTGAATGAACAACTTAAGTCCCTTTGTGGTAACCAGCATATCACATTATTAAAACTGAGCGAAAGTCCACAATAAGAAGGAACCTTGAGGTTGTCTAATTTGATCACACAATCCGAATACATTGTTTAGCATGTGAGCATCCTTATTCAAGAGAGGATTGAGTATGTAAGAGCCATGTTGGCTCAAACTCTTCTCATCCTAGCAATTGTCTGTTTTTGTTTATAGTTTATGGTTTATGGTTTTATTTGTTTTTTTGAGAGTATATATAATATATATATGCAATCACTGATTGCAATAAACAAATAAACTAAACAATTCTTCCAGCATAAATGCAGATACTTTTATTTATTGAAATATTTACAATGCATAGGAAATGACTTATTAAAATTCTGAAATATATATGAATGCAACTGGTAAAAAACCTGGCACCACGTATGGCTTGATAAGAGATGATATTCACCAAATTAAATCTGCAAACTACTAATGCTGAAGAAAGATCAATTCTGAAACCACAAGTAGCCTGGGAAACCCTAGATGTAGGAGCTAGGAAGCTCACGCCTGGCTGTTGTGACTCACATGGGCTGTAGGAAATGTACGACAGCCTCCAATTCACCAATTTAATCAACAAAATGCTGCTAACCGCAACTACTGATCAGCTATGGATATTTCTTGTGAATTCTTTGAAATTTCAAACACAAACTTCTACAATTTCACACAATCTGGACTCTTGGATGAAGCCCACTGATTGGCAATAATTCAGCTAGTCTTTCATAGCCTCAAAATTGCAAACACATTGAAGAATTGTCGCCCTCCAATGCAGATGAATTGTAGAAACCCTTGTTTCTTCCCCATTCCCAAGACAAACTCCAACCAAGTCAAAAAGCAATCAATCACATATGCATAATAATGAAATCGATTTCTTCCTTGGCGTTTTATAATATTCCCCATAAGTTCGATCCACAAGGCTTCTACAATAAGTCACATTAATGACTTATTAAATTGCAATGTATTGACTTTATAATATCAATTAATAATCTCCTTGGAATAGACACCCAATTAAATTAATCAATTAATGCACTTTAATATAGAGTTGGCCCCATTCACTTTATCATTCATAATTGACCATTTATAATATATTATTAATAAAGTATGACTTTATTAATAATAAAATAATCGTAAACACATGCTATAAAAACTCCTCCAAGGAATCAACTATAGATCCAGATATATATTGCCAATGCCAGACATCCAAGTGCCTTGCCACAAATAACAATTGCGCGAAATTGACTTACTATAAATAGTAGGTCCCTGAATAACTACTCAAGGCAAGGGTGTCAAATCTCAACACTGCAACACATGTCCAGGGTCTCTGTTAAAGATAGAAATACTGACTTTCCTGAAATAGATACTTACCATAAATAGTAAGTGTGCCAAACTGAACTAAACGAAGAGCAATCTTGAACTCTCCTGTCCTCTGGAATGGGAATTGGCCTTCGGTTTGGCCAACTGAGACCCCCTAAACATGCACCACTGAACTATGTATCTAAAAGAGGTCATGCACATGAGGGTCAAAAGTAAAACCGCACACTTGGCACCATGTACACACTCTCAAACTTCTCTGAGAGCCCTGTCTGAAATCCCGATGCACTAGAAGGATCTCAAACTCTGAACAAAACCCTGCCAAGAAGTACATCTTCAGACTTTTGCTGCTCAACTCTAAACTCAACTTCACCGTGCCCAAAGTGGTGAAGCCAATCAACGGGACCCACCCAAACTGTAGTGCTAGCCCTATCATCACTCGAGTCCCAACACACATTGAAAACCAATCCACACTGTCACGTTAACAAATCCTTTGCGTGTGAAATAAAAAAGTAGAGATGAGTATTCTTTCCTATGCAGTCACGATAAAAAGCCCCCACCTCGGTCAAGCGTTGATTGTCATAGTACTGAATATAACCTTTGTCATCCGAATCATCACCAACATTTGCAGTGGATGTAACCATAGGAGAACCTGATGCAACAAGTGGTTTTCTGCTGCTCTCAACAAATGCACTCATCCCAACTATATTGGCTACATCTGTAACTAGGGTAAATGTGGCCACATCCTCAACTTGCTCAAAACCATAATCCATGGACATGGAACATCACCAACTGTTGCTATAGGAAATTGAATTGTGTCTGCAGATGGTGAAAACTGTGCCAAGCCCAACTCAGGTGAGTGATCAGCATCAACCTCAAAAAGTGGATTGTCATATGACAATGTTGTATCCATCTCAAACAAAGGATTGTTCACAAAGTGAACCTTGCCACTGTGCTGATCTGTACTATAATATGACGATGTATCTTCATCACACACCTCATAATCAACATGTGTGCTATCATCGGTGCACACATCAACATCCAAGGGCGAGCTACTAGGTATCTCAACGGACGGCTCATCTGGTAAGATAGAAGTTGTTGATGTGACAATATATTTACACACTTCTACCAAAATAGTTGCATGTCCATCCAAAACCCGATCCTGGGACCTAGTGTCAGACATCATTTGCCCGCCACTATGTGAACCAACTCTTCTTGCAAATAAGTCACGAGCTATCCTGTGATATTGCTTCTTTGTTGAACCATGCATACCTTATAGCTTTGGATGAAATTCCATAAAATGGTAGAAAGATAAATCTTTCTTAACATTTTGAGGAAGAGTGTTATATTCCTCAAACATGCTAAGCACTGCATTCCTTCTGACACTCATTTCATCCTGTGGTGTAACCTTTATTGGTTTTCCCTTTTTAATTAATCTCTTGATTATTTCCATGGCTGACACAACTGCCATCTGTATGGATACTATAAAAAAAAAATTTTTTAAAATTTTTCCAACTACTTTGATACCACTGCAGAGAGCCTTGTTGCGCAAACTCTTCTCAACCTAGCAATTGTCTGTTTTTGTTTATGGTTTATGTTTTTATTTTATTTTTTTGAGAGTATATATATATATATATATATATGCAATCACTATGATTGCAATAAACAAATAAACTAAACAATTCTTCCAGCATTAATGTAGATACTTTTATTTATTGAAATATTTACAATGCACAGGAAATGACTTATTAAAATTCAGAAATATATATGAATGCAACTAGTAAAAAACCTGGCACCACGCATGGCTTGATAAGAGATGAAATTCACCAAATTAAATCTGCAAACTACTGATGTTGAAGAAAGATCAATTCTGAAACCACAAATAGCCTGGGAAACCCTAGACGTAGGAGCTAGGAAGCTCACGCCTGGCTGCTGTAACTCACGTGGGTTGTAGGAAATGTATGACAACCTCCAATTCACCAATTCAATCAACAAAATGCTGCTAACCGCAGTTACTGATCAACTATGGATATTTCCTGTGAATTCTTTGAAATTTCAAACACAAACTTCTACAATTTCACACAATCTGGACTCCCCACTGACTGGCAATAATTCAGCTGGTATTTCACAGCCTCAAAATTGCAAACACATTGAAGAATTGTCACCCTCCAATGCAGATGAATTGTAGAAACCCTTGTTTCTTCCCAATTCCCAAGACAAACTCCAACCAAGTCAAAAAGCAGTCATTCACATATGCATAATAATGAAATCAATTTCTTCCTTGGCTTTTTATAATATTCCCCATAAGTTTGATCCATAAGGCTTCTACAATAAGTCACATTAATGACTTATTAAATTGCAATGTATTGACTTTATAATATCAATTAATAATCTCCTTGGAATAGGCACCCAATTAAATTAATCAATTAATGCACTTTAATGAAGACTTGGCCCCATTCACTTTATCCTTTTATAATTGACCCTTTATAATATATTATTAATAAAGTATGACTTTATTAATAATAAAATAATCGTAAACACGGACTATAAAAACTCCTCCAGTGAATCAACTATAGATCTAGATATATATTGCCAATGCCAGACATCCAAGTGCCCTGCCAAAAATAACAATAGCGCGAAATTGACCTACTATAAATAGTAAGTCCCTAAATAACTGCTCAACCCAAGGGTGTAAAATCTCAACACTGCAACACAACATGTTCAGGGGCTCTGCTAAAGATAGAAATGTTGACTTTCCTGAAATAAACACTTACTATAAATAGTAAGTGTGCCAAACCGAACCAAACGAAGAGAAATCCTGAACTATCCTGTCCTTTGGAATGGGAATTGGCTTTCAGTTCTGCCAACTGAGACCCCCTAAACATTTGACTTAGCCTACAAGGGCCACTGATAGGCTAATCCAAACCACCGACCATGGTGAGCTAAAAAGGGGACGTTACAAAGTATCTAAGTGTTTCACTTTGAAATATTGAGTATTCAGTTATGTATGTTGTAGTGGAACAAAACTCACTCAAGAAGTAGGAACATAAATCTGTTACTAGACATTAAGGAATTGGTAATAAAAATCACCTTTCTATGCTCTTTTTCATCCTGGGTATATTTCTGGAATGTATACAAGTATATTGTTTGCGATGAGTATAATATCTGCTGCAAATCAATAGACAATTCCATATAGTTGTTGGCATAAATCTTTTGATAGAACTTATGATATGCGCAACCTAGTTGACATATTTAGCAACCATGGAAGATAGTGAACTGTTTGTTGAAATGATAGAACTTTGAAATTTGGAGGAAATATAATTCTGCGTTGCTCTCTTTCATGTTTGGTTCTATATATCTTGCCTTGAAAATGCAAACCAGTAGCATATTCCATTACATTTGTAAACTGAAACGCATAACCAACATTCCTACAAATCGTTTGATGAAATTAAGAAGATTGGAAAGGTGGAAGTTCGACTTAGATCCTTAAGGGATATTACAGATTCTTTTGCTTCCTCTACACGCAGATTGGAGAAAGATTCTAAGAAACAATTGGATCTTTGATCAAATGGATACTCTTGGGAGTGCTCCTTGGCGAATAATGGCTCATATTTTTAGTTGCAAGCTTGTTGATTGGGTGTAGTCGGCATACAATGCCTATTGTTGTGTTTGATATTGATTATCCGTCAATGTATTAATTGTCCGTTGGTACTCCCGGGTAGTTGTAAGTGTCGATTAGTTGACGGTTGTGTTTCTCCTGGCAACTATTGGGTCCTTGAAAATGTTGCGTACCGCCAAGGAAGGTGGTATGGTATTGTTGGATGAATCGTAATCCTTGGCCAACCATCTTTGGTCTTCTTCTCTGTAATGAATTCGTGAGCTAATAAAGATAAATCTTACTCCTATATCTGGTACACACTGACATTTGTATTATTATTTCATGTATGTGATTTACCAGGTATAGCAGTAAACATTTGGCGTTGTTGCCTGAAATGAATTCAGGTCAGCATTGTGTGACTCATGCCCTTGGATCCCAATAAAGGCAAGAAGAGGCCACAATGTGGTCAAGACCAGGTGATCAGGCGATCTTTAAGGATTGTAGAACAAAGAGAATGGAGAAGAAGATTATGAGAAATTACCAGAAACTTACCACCCCTGATAAAATGTACCTCTGACCAAGCAAGACAACCGTCTGTACATCATCGTTAGACGAGGAGTACAAAGAGAAAATCTTGAACTGATAGACATATTGCATGACATTGAGAATCCATCCAGTTTAGGAGAACCCATCATTAGAGGATCTAATCTGAAGACCCTCAGATGGAGGGAGTACAAGTACGAGTCATCCTGAAAGTACCTAAGATGTTGGGGATGCTGGAGATGAAAATGTAGAGGACGTGCGTGTGGCTGGGAGTGCAGGGAAAGTACTGAAATGTAGTGGCCAGAACAGTCCACCCAGGTTTGACACACAAGGGAGCAAGCAGGCGAGAAAGATGGTGACTCCTTTGATGAGTGCAAAGGTGGATTAGCAGAAATTGTCAAAGTTCATAGGGAACGGATTAGAAGATCCTACGAGGCACTGGATGACATGTGAGACTCTATGTGGGTAACAAACAGTTAGGTTGACAAGGACTATTGGCTAAGATTGTCTCTAACAACACTACGGGGTACAACCATCGACTGGTTCATAAAACTGGAAGCTTCATCAATAGCCTCTTGGGACGTACTTGGGAGGGCGTTCAAGGCTGAGTTTAAACTGCTACAAGACGACAATGAGATTGTCGTCGAAATTTGTAATACCAAACAAGGGAAGAATGAGAATATACGAGCTTATAATCACAGGCTCAAGGAATTGCTAGGCAAGTTGGAGAATCAGTCAGTTGACGGGTTGAAGAAGAGGTAGTTCATTGAGGGGTTGATTCCCTCATTGCACAAAAAGATGAAAGTGGTGCCTCCAACCTCATGCGTCGATGCCTATAATCGAGTGATGGACATCGAGAGTGAAAACAAGACATCCTCCTGAGGGAAGAGGAAGACAGATGATAACGAGAGCACCAAGTAGTAGCGATAATGAATCGACAACAATCCAAGCCCTACGGTGGGACATGATGAGAATGATGAAAGAATTTAAGGCCGAGAAAGGAACCATTAAAGAAAGTAATGAACTATGGTGTACTGAGCGTGAAATTGAAGGGCATAGGAAAGGTAACTGTCCTAAAATGATGTTCTGTGAGATTTGCCAGGTGATGGGTTATTCAATAAAGGAGTTTCCATATAATTTGAAGACTAGAAGCACGAAAGTACTCTTCACATAGGGAGAGTCTACTGCATTGAAACAACAAAATGGCTCACTACGCAGTTATGGAAATCAATGATGAAATCAAATATAGTATGACTCCAGAGGACATCCTATCATACAATGCCACAAGTGCAATGAGTGGGGTCACTTCGTGTGGGACTATCAGAGTAGGCAAAACAATGGGAGTTCTTTGTGCAAGTGGTGTGGTCCTAGGAACCATGAAGACATCAACTGCCCAAAATAGAAGGGAGTGAACATGTTGGACGTAAAGGAGCTAGAAATGAGGAAGTACTGGCAATCACTTGACTCGAAATGAAAAAAGCAGTATATCCCGACCCCCGTACGGAGAAGGAAAGACTTCAGAAAGCGAAGGTTGACTTTGAATGGGCAATGGTGGAGGAGAGAAGGGCCTCAAATGATGACGCTGGATCTCCACTATGGTCGGAGTCAGAGAAAACTCTCATGAGACAGTTATCAAATGATGTTGCAAGCTATCGTGCTTGTACAGGTATCCAACCATTCGCAAACCATGCCACAATTGAAGATGGACATTACCAACATAGTTGGTGAACATGACAAGCCTACTGAGAAGTCAACAAACAACTTGGCCACTGACCTTATGTTGCTGACGGTGGGCATTGGAAGGAAGTCGGTCGTCGTTGAGATGGAAATAATGGGACAAAATTTGATAAACACCATCGTCAACGGAGGTTCAGATTTGAACGTACTAGTGGAGACATGGAAGGGACTTGGCAAGCCAACACTTTGGCCACCAACTTTGCATTTGGTAGGTACCGACTAGCACAACATCAAACCACTCGGGACGCTTATGGCACAAAAGCTCACCATTAGCACTTAGTATTTCTTTTTGAACTTTTTCGTCATACTGCGGAAAAGAAGTTGTATGATGGCCTAGAAGGGGTTGGTTGATCACTGCGAAAGCAAACGAGGGCGGAGAGTTCAGGATGGAGAAAGGACAATGGAACCCGATAATGAAGGGTTGTTGGAACTTGGAAGCTGCTTGGAGGATGAAACAAGCTCTTTCAACAAACTATTGCATTGGCAAATGGCTATGAGGTATTTGGGCCGACGTGTAATTTTCTTGAAGCTACAACTCTTGGTAAAGAGAAATCGATGAAAGCATGTTAAGTTATGGACAATACATCTAACAGTATGGAGATGGAAAATGGAAAGAAAAAACATTTGACAGTACAAAGATAGAAATGGAAAGCAAAAAATAATGAGGACTATGCAGAGGCCATTGTTTAATTCATATTCTGGGAAAATTTATAAATCCCACTCTCGGCTTGGGTATGGTTGTTTTATCTTGGCAAGCACCTGGCAATAAGAAGTGGAAAGAAGAGAACAAATTAGGCATCACTCACAGGTTGGAGAAAACATTCCTGTGGGATTCCACAGCAACAATTTACTCCCTTCGGCGTACGGTCTCAGCGAATTATACATCATACAACACATTCGGTACAACGGTCTGGAGTCAATTATTTTGTATGGCACAATCCTTGGTCTTGGTAAAAACCTCCATATTGAATTCTCCTGTACAACACCTTGGCCAAACCGTATGACAACTCGAACACCCTCATGCATGATACCTTGATCAACCCGTACGACAGCTTGGACACCCTCAAGTATGGAACATTGGACAATTTTGGCACCTTGCATGGAAGACCATACATCACCACATACAACCTACTAGACCATTCTTGTACCCCGTGTGACACTTAAATCTTCATGTATGGTAGTTTTTGTCTTCCATACAACACTTGCATCTTCATATATGGCATTTTTTTGTCTTCTGTATGGCCTACTGTGCATTGTCCCGTCTGGCACATTGATTTTACCATACAACATCTTTTAATTGCCAAACTCGCATCGTATGTGATTCGGGTTATCATTCCTTCGGGCCCTTGTCAACACCATACACCATATAAGATCTCTTACAAGCCATACGTTTTTTCTAGTCTGATCAAGCTATATGCGGTACCAATACATGAATGCCACCCTTGTGTACAACATCAACAATTCCTCAAGTTATATTATTTCGTTCGACAAGTAATAGGTTTGGTAGGGTTGAGAATTGCACTTTCGAGCTTTATCAGTATTGTTTCCCCCATCTTAAAAATTCGAGAAATAATGTGCCTCTTGACCCCGGTGGGGGCGTTGCCCCCAGACACCTACAAGGGGCACTGCCTCCAGACTCCTGCAAGGGGCATTGCCCCTTGACCTCGCTGGGGGTGTTGCCCCCAGGCCCCCATTTAATTTTTGAAGTACGCTACAATGTTGAGTTTGCATAGTACAAGTCATTGTCTACACTCTTGCCATTAGTCTTCCCGGATATCCTAGATGTATACTTTTAATCTAGGAGATGACTTTTTCTTTGGGGGGGGGGGGATGGTGTAGTCGGTGTACAATGCATATTGTTATGTTTGATAATATTGGTTATCCATCAATGTACTAATTGTCGTCAATGTATTAATTTTTCATTGGTTTTCACTCTTGGGTAGTTGTATGTGTCTGTTGGTTGACGGTTGTGTTTCTCTTGGCAACTGTCAGGTCCTTTAAATATGTTGGGTACCGTCAAGGAAGGTGGCATGGTATTGTCGGATCAATTGTAATCCTTGGCCGACCATCTCTAGTCTTTTTCTCTGTAGTGAATTCATGAGCTAATAAAGATATATTTTACTCCTAAATCTGGTACACACTGTCATTTGTATTATTATTTCATGTATGTGATTTACCAGGTATAGCAGTAAACATTAGTTGCAGGTGAATCACTTCATTTCATGGTTTGGTCTCATTCAAGGGAGTTGGCACACTATTCTTTGTCAAGGAAGTGGGGTTTTTCAGTTGGTGATTGCTTGGAAGTGTTTCCTAAGCACTTCTGAGTTGAATTGGCACAGTCCTATGCTTTTCAGGCATGCTTATGCTTGGGAAATTCATTGGTACTGTTATTGTCCTCTATGTAGCGCACTTAAATCAGAATGTAGTTTGCTGATTGCAGTCATGAACAGTATTGGTTATTGTTTACTTCGGACCTTCCTAATTCAAAGAGTTTATCTTATGAAGGTATGTGTTGTAAACTTGGGTAGTTTTCTCTCAGTGATGGTTCAAGGCAACGAACTTCCACATTTTTAATTTCATCTTGCAAGGCCTCTTCGAGTTGGAACAATGATAGGTTTCATAAGTCTTCATGGTTGTATCAATATAGTACAATGGAGGCATGTTAAAACTTTGTGGTCCTATGATAATGATCTTGTTGAACTCTTTCAAAGGATTGCTTTCCTTTTAGCAAGAATATTGGGGGAGTTTGCATTTGCAGTTATGACTCTGTGACATCTTGACAAGGTGTACTAAGAATTGGAGTTGTGGGGAAAATCCCAATCAGTATTGTTGTCCACTTTTCAATCAGCCTATACACGACTTCAGTTCTTGGGCCATAAATGAGTTAAATGACTTCTCTAGACCAGCAGTTGAGTACTTTATGGTTGTTGCTGGCTGGTACAAGTGATTTGATCACAGGAGATGACTCTTCAATTACTACCATATTCATAACCTCTACTTTCAGTAGATTTTCAGATTTATTACCACTAGCCTTACATTTTCATGTTGGTTATCGAGACATCTTTTCATGAACAGATGGTTGTTGAGCTTTGACAGGCTACAGACAGTTAGTTGAGTGTTCTTCCAGATACAGTTTATTTATTTGTTGCTTCCACTCTAGTAAGTGGTGGTCACTACAGATACTACATGTAGATGGTGTGCATTCTTTCAGGTGATGTTTCATTGATTACAATAGTTTGGGTGTTGGTGTGTTCAGAACCCTTCCTTTGACACTTGGAGGTTAAGTGTCAATGTTATGATTTCGATTCGAAACCACAGAGGCATTCCCTGGTTGGTAGATTGTAGAGTTGTGACAGTGATTGATTTGCTTCAATTTGGGATGTCATGAGGGGATATCTTGAATTAGGTTCTTTATGGCAGAGCAAATTCATTCCGTCGTTGCCCAGGATTGTGATTGGCAGTGAGTTTGGTAATGTGGTTATCACTGAGATGCCTAAAAGGATATATTACATACTATTGATTTCAACCCTCTAAGGTATTTCAGTATGGGTTTTGGGGATGTTTACTTTTTGGAGTTCCAGGAGAGGAGAGTTTGGTTTGTTCACGATGGGTTGACAATTTTGATCAGAGTAGTGCAGCCACACCATGGTGGTGTTACCTTCTGAGATTGATTTGGGACTTTGGGATCATCTACGACTTTAGTTTTGTGAACATACAGATCTTAGGGCTAAGTTGGAATTGTTTGAGGACAAGCAATTTCAAGGAGGGTGATTTGTAATAGCCCCATTCTAAGCCTATTTGGCATGGAGAGACTGTTAGCCTATTCATGAGATTCCCCTAGGCTAATGAGTGGGTTTAGGGAATCCTGTGGGTGTTGACAGAAGCAATGTCTTGTTCAGATGTGTGTACGGACCATAACGCCCTTTTCTGGAGCCTTTTAGACACTTTCTCTTATACTTACTATTTTTAGTAATTTAGTGATGAGCATTGACGGAGTCAGTTGCTATTTTTAGTAATGTTGGTGGAGCGTAATTTTAATTTATTTATTGAATAAAGTCACTATAGAGACCAAATATTAAATCAAAGGTGATTTATTGTAATGAATGGGCTTTTATCATTTAATGCTACATGGGAGATTAAAAAGGGAAGTGATTCTTATTGAATAAAAGCAAAAAAACCGCTCTTGAAATAATAGCAACAAGTGCTCTCAAAATAATAGCAAAAAAGCAGTCACCAAAAAATAGTGGAAAAGAGCAGTCCTGAAAAAATAGTGAAAAAGGTATTCCCAAAACAATAGCGAAAAAGCATTCTCAAAAAAATAGCAGACCTAGTAATTAGCGGAAAAAGCAAAAAGGTGTTTTTCAAAAAAAAAAAAAAAAACAACTAAAAAGCTATTGGAGGAGGATTAGGGCTCTCATTTGAGCATGTTGAGTTTATGAATTTTGATATTTCTCTCTAAGGAAATCCTTTGTGGTTTTGGAGTTAGACTTGGTTCAACTTGAGGGTTGTGAGGATGAAACCCCTTACAAGCAACATTCTCTATGTTGTTGAGAGACAATCTCGAGAGTGTCTTGGTGATTTCATCTCAGAGGTCACAGTTGGGCATACTTGTGGAGTTTATTTCAGTTTTCACAGAGGCTTTTTGCATATTGAGGCTGATTGATGAAGAATAAAAGGAAGGGCTTGTTGACTGTTAGCCTATTCATGAGATTCCCGTAGGCTTATGAGTGGGTTTAGGGAATCCAGGGGGTATTGACAAAAGCAGTGTCTTGTTCAGATAGGTATAAGGAGCATAATGCCCTTTTCTAGAGCCTTTTCAGACACTTTCTCCTATACTAACTATTTTCAGTAAGTCAATGATGAGCATCGATGAAGTCAATATCTATTTTTAGTAATGTTAGTGGAGTTGGGTTTTGATGTTTATCATGAGATTTTATATAGTCTAGAGTTATTAAATAACGATAAGTTATTGATTTTATAAAGTTAAATTAAATATTTATCTTTATTGTTATTTTAATTTATTTATTGAATAAAGTCACTAGAGGCCAACTATTAAATCAAACGTGATTTATTTTAATGTATGGATTTTTATTATTTAGTGTTACATTGGGAGATTAAAAAGAGAAGTGATTCTTATTGAATAAAAGCAAGAAAGACACTCCCAAAGTAATAGCGAAAAGTGCTCCTGAAATAATAGCAAAATAACATTCCCAGAAAAATAGGGAATAAGCAAGCCCGAAAAATAGTAGAAAAAGAAAAAAGGTGTTTTTTTGAAAAAAAAACTGCTAAAAAGCTATAAAAGGACTGGGGCTCTTATTTGGGCATGTTGAGATTATTATTTTTTATATTTGTCTCCGAGGAAACTTAGTGGTTGTGGAGTTGGACTTGGTTCAGCTCAAGGTTTGTGAGGACGAAACCCCTTACAGGGAACATTGTCGACGTTGTTGAGAGACACAATCTAGAGAATATCTTTGTGATTTCATCTCAGAGGTCACAGTTGGATGTACTCGTAGAGTTTATTTCAGTTTTGACAGAGGCTTGTTGCAAATTAGTTTTAGAGACTGATTGAAGAAGAATAAAAGGAAGGTTTTGTTGTTCATTTGTTTCTTTTGCTAGTTGTGCATTTCTAAGGAGGGACGTGAGCTTTCTAGAGCTAGTTAGCTAGGATTTTGGTGTCTTCTTCAGCAGTTTGGGGGTGCCTAGAGTGGGAAATTACATTGTTATAGTCTTCTTTATCATTGCTGGAGTTTTCTAGAGTTTGACATCCATTTTGGGAGTGAGTTTGCGAATTTCATGAACAGATCAAGCTATTTCAATGCTGCATTTTATGGGTATGTTTGAATTAGATATGTCATGTTATTTGACGATTTGAGTTGCCCTTACTTTTGGCAAAAAGTGTATTTTCAGATCAGAAATAAAATCTGGAATTTTCAGCTTCATATTTGTCAGTTTTCCAAGTTTTTAAAATTGCTGCAAGTTACTTTATAATCTGCACTTTGTTTATCATCTCAAAACCATTGCAAAACATAAAACAAAACAAAAAAACAAAGGCAAAACAGGGCAGCATATTAGAGAATTCGGAAATTTAGTGTAACAAGGCAACCTTTTTAGAAGTGAATAATCAAGCAAACGCCTTGTCAACAAGTGTATCAATTTTTTGTTTGTCATTCTAAATATTCTAACTTGTGATATCCCCTGTCTGTAATAAGAATTTATTAATGACTATATAATTACTAGTATACATTGATTGATCATATTAGTCAATGCAATTATCAAATAAACAATTAAATAATTAATAAAATAAATATATTAATTATTAATCATTGAATAAACAAATAAGTTAATGAATAAAAATACATTTTTAATAAATTTATTACTAAAATTTTACATATTGTAGTAGACTATCGAACATGTATAATTTATTATTAAAATTAACCATATAATAATAAATGAATAAATAAATAATCTTAAATTATAATACTTTAAACAATATTAATAAGTACATCCATAATATCAATGAACAGTCATGTTAATTAATATATAGTAATGAATGAAATAATATAACGATTGAAATACTAATTTAATAATGGAAAGCATGACCATTGTCGATTAAGTAGTAGCTCCGACGAGAACCAGTAGACATTCAACGCCGACCAAAGGAAAAGACAAGAATGAGTTATATGATCGATTCAGGAAGACCGGCGGTCAATACATAGAAAATATTATCATTCACCAAATCAGCATTTGGACATGATACGAAGATCAATCTTTGACAGTTGGCTATGGCCAAGGATTAGTCAATGACAAATGATACCATGACCACTAAGACTTGTGACCGATCATTTAAGAGTTTATTAATAGTTACACAACAATTAATTTGCCAATGAAGAGATGCGGTTCAGGAACCAACACAGAATGTGTCGATTAGCCTAAGTGGCTGAATGTTCCAAATATTATAAGTAGACATCCCCATCAACGTGGAAGGGCATCGGTAAAATAGCAGAGAGAAGAATTAAGACATAAGAAATCAGATGGTAAGTCTGAGACCCAGGAGTGACTAAATCATACTTTCTGAAACCACACTGTTGACGGGTCTGAATTCCTAACACTGTTCGGTAAAGTGGAGATACCACCATGTAATCAGTAATGCATGAAGTCATAATTATGTTTTAATCTGTTATATTGGATGTTGAGAATAGTTATATATATATCTAGGATACCGGGGTCGGCCCCTGCCCCATCTGGACCCTGCCAAATTCGAACTGGTCCGAAATTTGGGTCCGGTTCGACTGTGGGTTCGCTTTTTCCTGGCAGGGTTCGGTTTTTTCAAACGAAATTCGAAAATGCAATTGTGGTTCGAACCTGGGCGAATTTCGCCGAAAAACTCGAATTTGGTTCGAATTTGACTTGAATTTGACCCGCGGTTTCACTTAAAACGGGATTTTATTGCAAATTTTATGAAAATTTGGCGTTCACAACCCTAAAAGGTGAGTTTAAAGACATTTTTGTTGCTTCTAATGCTCATT
>MU227179.1:3123111-3136874 GCA_018584345.1 Thuja plicata
CTAGTGAAACATGGAATCAACCTCCAAGCTGTGGGACTTGAACTACGAGGTTGAATCTCCGGAGAAGGCCGGCTTCCTCTACTATCAGGATGCACCTAAAACTATCTCTTGCAAGGAAAAGGGAGAATGAGATGCAGAAACCAAATTACTTGAAAAGGGAAAGGTGATACACCAAGATAGGGCCTACTTTCTTCTGCCTTGAAACTGCACTACACATCCATATAACTCAACTAACACAACTTCTATCACATGATTCTTAGCAAACATGTGAAGGTAAGAGACTAAAATTACTACAAGGGAAGAGAAAACTTCACAATACAGTAATCCAAGCGAAATAGACACAACACACAATGAACCAGAATCAGCTTGATCAATAAGGGGTAAAACATCTACTCAGTTATTGATTGCAAAAGAGGATAAACATGAATTACACAGAATGAGGCACAAGGTAATTACAATAACAGCAAGCTGTCATAGAACCAGAAGAGAAGTAGATGGATGAAAGAATTAGACACAGGAGCAAAAATACTACAAATATCAAACTACCTTCCAACCCTTTGCAATTGCAAATTTTCTGCTATATATAGGGCTATGACCATCTTGGGATCCCTTAGGATGCAACAAGCTTCCGATGATCATGAAAACCCTAACCCTAAAACACAGGAGAGAGGAAAAGAGAGAGAGAAGGTGGTCGAGAATGACCGAGTCAAAACAGATATTCATGGATATTTTCCTGACCTTCTCGATCTGGCAACTGGAAATCAGATTTGGTAGACAGCGGCTAGCAGCATTTATGTTCAGTCTAAATAGTCATGCACACCTGTTCACCTATACTCCTCTGCAATAACTGCCTCTCTTGTCCGTGAATAGTGCATGGCCATGTGTTCTCCTTGTCACCGCCTAAGACTTCTTCTCCTTTCTCTTGGTACTTCTGGAAACTCAGTCATAACTCAGTTCTGTTCTGAAACACACTGAATCTCCTCCTCTTTCACTGACATTGCAGCAAATCTATCCAAAAGTCGGGAAACTGCTCTGTGCATGACCCCAGCTACTAGAAACCCCCTCTGATCAAAACTGGAACACAAGCACAGAGAAACCATGGCCGTCAAGCGTTCACAGTGCCAAATCTACCGCCAAAAATTCAAATTCAAATCAGGCGACCACGCGACAACGGCTAGTCTCTAAGTCGCAGAACTCAGTTATTAATCATGGTTATATCTCACGACCTAGCGACACTGTGCTTTTCTTAACCCCTGGCCATGTGAGTTACCTCTGGCGATAAGGCGACCGTGTGAAATCGAAGTCACGAGTCATTTTACTTAACTCATCATCTATCTAGCGACCATGCTACTAACTGTTACTCCTTAACTGTCACGGCTTGTCGCCTGATCGCCAGATGCTCATGTTTCCTTTCCAGATAACACGACAACCCCTAGTCGCTGAGTCGGGTGATCCTGAGTCTTTACCTTTAACTTGAAGCACGTGCCCTTTTTCGTATTTAGCAACAATCCGACTGCCCCAAGGCGCTGAGTCGGGAGAACTTTCTCTGTAGGGCACTTTGATCACCCGACCATGCGTCCTCCGTTGGATCACATTACTTCTTCATCGAACGGCTGTCTTTTAATCGCCTTATATTTCCCTATGCCCTTAAAACATCAGGAGACTTCGCGACTGAAGGAGAACATACCTTAGTCTTGTTATCGCGTGATCCTCCTCCATCATCAAGCGATCAGGCGACAACTATTAGCTTTGTGACAGATGTCATCTTTTTCTTTGTCCATGTAACACTTTCTGAACAACTGAGTCATCCCACCTTATCTAGCGACAACCCGACTGAGTATTTCTACTAACATCAAATAGTTAGTCGCATGGTTGTGACTGTTATCTCTTAACCACCATTTAATCACGAGACCACGCGACTGAAGAAAGAGCCTAACTGTTTGACTGAGCTGATCCAGCGATCACGCGACATGAAGTAGGCGCAAGGTCGGAAGACATTTCTTTGACTTGCTAAATCTTCACGCGATCACCCGATTGAAGGTGGGTCTCGTTCCCTTTAAAGCTTATAACATGGAAATCAAGTGACAACCCGACTAAAGAGAGATCGCTAAGTCTTAAGAAGCTGAAGGAATATTCCATTTCTTAACGAGACTACGCGACACAAGGCAAAAGCGAAGTCAAGAGATGATTTAGCATATTCAATTCTGGTAAAGCGATCAAGCGACCTGACTTATGGCACATGTCTTAAGTGACTTAAAAAAGGTAATGATGAAATAGAACGAGCCAAGGCTTATGGTTAATTACATCGTTTAACACTTGAGAACCTAGGGTTTTTAGGGTTCTGAGGGTTTACAGGGGTTAGACATGAAACCTGAAAACAAGACAGAGGAAACAAGAAAGGGCAGACCAGGTCCATACACAGAATGGAAAATTGGGCAACAGTAACACCTTCCTCATAGTCCAAGATGAGCATTGATAAAGATGATATACCGATTAAGGGACATATATACTTGAGCACAATGAGCCCCAAGGAGATGATAGAACTTTCTATCACGATTAAGTCAAAGGATAAAAAGGAAAAGATGCATAAAGATGTACAAGTGATTCTCACTGCCAGAGATATACTTTCAAATTTACTGGGAAATGTGAAGTATGATGAGACTGCTACACTGATAGAGCAACTAGCCCATGTTTGGTCACTGTTATCAGTTGGGAAATGGAAATTTTAGAGGATGCTAAAACTTTGAAAGAAGAGAAGGAATATGAGAAGAAGAGATCAGAGAAGTTAGCACAATCAATCATTTCAGACAAAAACACACTTACTTAAGCTATCAATCGGATAAAGGATGCATTAAATTAAGGCAGTAAGATTCTCAAATCTATCTCTGACTTTTCCCTTTTCTTGAAAGATTTAGAGAGGGATGGATGTGAATCTCAACAGGATCTTAGATTTCTTGTTGCAAATTTTGATCTTATACATGAGCATGCTACTACCTTTGTTGCTAAGGTTAGCAATGTAAATCACAAGTTGAAATCATATAGGAATGAGCAAGACAAGACGATATCTAACTTAATGGAGTTGCAGAGTTTTTTGATTCAAAAGTTAGACATTTTGCTACATGGTGTGAAGGAGGTTGAGAAGGCTCTAGCATTCCTAGATGTGTGCATAGTTGATGGTTTAGAAGAACTAGCATTTTTGCTAAGAGGAGAGATTGTGATTGTGGAGAACTTACTGAAGACTTGGGATAGTGATCTACAGATTTTGAAGGGTAACTACAATGATGTTTTCATTAGAATGTAACTAGGTTTTGCTACTCTTACATAAATTAAATTTTGACACTTTTTGAAATACCTTATTCATTGTTTTCAAAGGGGGAGTAGTGTAAATAAGGCTGAAATTTGGCTAAGTCCATGAAAAATGCAATTTAATGATTAAGGGGAGTAGTACACATGTTTTTAATTCCTAGGGGGAGCTATTGAGTTATCAAGAATTAGTTTACTGCTTTGCAGTGTAATGCATTTTTTATTTATGCATTAGCTAGACACTTAGCAAATTTTTCTAAGTGTTTCCATTAATGCTAAAGGGGGAGATTGTTGGCATTTGATGAAAATGATATGGGTTTTGATCATGTGATTGTACTGTGGTGTTTTCTTTGCTGGAAACGTGATCTATTGGAGGCATGAGATTTGTTTTACTGATGGTGTTGAAGGATCAAATTGGAGAATTGACTAAGTGTTCAGTCAACCGAGAAGAAGATAGTATGCAAGGTACAAGAGACTGGATTTGGAGTTGGAGATCGAGTTAAGGTGTGTGGTAATACATTTATCATCTACAGAGGTATTTCTAGCTATATCTACGACCGCATCAGTTAGATTGAAGAATTGAGAAAGTTATTGAGGATTGAAGTGACACTGGAAGGAAGAACAAGAGACAGCTAGAGTGAGATCAACTAACCAGTCAATTTAGTGTTAGAAAATGTTTTATTTACGACTTGGTTAATGTTGTGTTTAATTTATTGAGTTGACCAATGCATTTTGGCGCGATCAGATTTTATTTTTATGTCAGTGGGTAAAACATTTTTTTGACAAAGGCCGACTTGGAAAAGTTGTTATAAAAGAAGGATGAAATCAATTTTTAGGTTAAGTTCTGATGATGTGATAGGTGTAACACCCCAAAATTGGCATCTTGCAACCCTAACCAATTTTGTTGCATTTGTCAATCTTCTGAATCATCAAAGTCCTATTGTACTAGGCAATTCTGAGTTTTAACTGACTCTACTCGACCTAAATGTCAAATGCAGAAAATCCTAAATCTGTATTAATCATACATTATGTTTAATTCCTAAACATCTATTGGCTAAACAAACCTTATGATCAAATTAATTTAATTATAAAGTCCTAGCACTTTAATTAGATTAAATTTACCCTCTTTAGCTAAGACACATAAAAAGGAATTAAATAATATTTAATTATTAAATAAATATCCTCATTTTCAATAATTGAATTTAATTATTCAGATAATTGAGAAAAAGAAATTATGAGGTCATATTCTATTTTATTAATTAAATATTGTCAACAAAATCTTCTCTCCTATTCAGAATTGGAAACTTCTCTTTAACTATGCTTTAAAGAGAAAGAAAAAAGATAAAATCAAATAAAACAGTTAAAATCAAAGAAAGAAAATAATTAAAGCAAAGGGAAAACAATTTATTGTATTCTTTTAAAGAAAGCTTTCTATTTTAAACTGGCTTTTCTATCTGTTTTATTTCAAAAGAGGAAACTTTCCATTCTGAATAGTCTCTGAGTCTATAAAAGAACTCCCATTTCTCATTCAAACCCTTCCTGAATTTCTAGTCATATGCATTGTTAGAATACTGAATTGTCGCTACATTCTTAGTTCATAATCTCATATAGAATAATCTTATTTTGCAATAGATTAGTTTCAATTTCTAGAATAATCTCATTGAAATCATGGCATAGTCTTAATCTCATTTCTAGTTTAAATGGATCATTTAGATTAATCTTGCATGTTTCATTGCATTGCATTCATGGAAGCATAAATCCTTCATTCTAGATTGGTCGATGGTTGTGAGACTCTCGTTCTGAGAGCTATTTCAAAACCCCGTTTGGATAGAAGGCAACAGGTCGAATCATACAGACAAGCAAGATGAATAATCTCATATTCATTCTTGTGTGTATCTGATGAAGAAGGACTATGTTGAAGTGTATGGTTGATTAACAAGGCCAAATCTACCACATACATTTCTGGCGCCCACCATGGGGCAGAACATCTATTTCTGTCATCACATTTGAATTATTTTTGAAAAATCTTGGGATCATGTTTGTACTCTAATTTTGCAGGTAAAACAACGCATTTCATCTTTTTTTTAGCATGGAGCAAGTTTGAAAATTTCTTCTATCTTCTGTCTATTATTCTCTTAGTGTTTTTGAAGCTTTTATTTTGAGCCAAATCTGACTACACCATAGCGTTCAGAACATCGTTTCGGTTGAAAATGACTGTAAACATGCCTATACTTGTCAAAAGTTGAATCTGTGGCAAAAAGATTTTGAAGACTATTTTTATTATTTAAATCCAATGAAGAATTTTTTATTAAGGTAAATAGGAAACAAGGGTCCCAACCTATACAAAAACTACCAAAAGGATCTAGATAAAATTTTTTATAATGGACTATAAATTGCAAAGAATAAATACTCACAAGAGAAATAGGATCAACCACAACCAAGTTTTCAAACAAGATAACATCATACTTAGACAAGTTCAAGTCAAGAGAGATTTGATCTATCACCCAAAACACAAGTATGATATTGAAAGTTTGAGAGATACACATCACCTATATCCATGCAAGATGAGTATAACACTAGGTACATAGTTAGATACAACAGTTTGGATTTCAAATGGGTGTGCAATGTTTTTCATTGTAAGAATAGGGACTACACAATATTGGCATTCTAAGAACATGTGTTAGACAAAGGCTTTTCTTGAGCTCCTAAAAGGTTTTTTTGTGCAAATATCAATGAAATTTGATTCTTAGCACATATGATCCAATCAAGTGATCACATGATATGAAGAAGCCAACTACAAACTTTCGATAGAAGTTAGTACATTTTAGAAAGTTGTGCACGTATGTGAGATCATGAGATTTGTTAAGATGTACATGTATACAAGATTGGTTGATTATTAATCCTAGGTATTGGATCTATGTGGTACTAAAAGATGTCTAGTGGAGATATATTTTAGCTTTTGTTGTCACAACATATACAATACATGTGATACGTTCTCCATGTGTTCTTTCCTAAGTCCCATTAAATGAGTGTTCCATCCAAGTAGAGAATGATGATGGAGTTAGTGAAGGTACATATGAGTTAGTGAAGGGTCAATCTAGACCAGAGCATTGGTTAACCCAAGGAGAACAATAATTCATTTATGAATTTATTCTTAGGTTTTGAAAGAAAAATTCCATATGTCCTCAATCTAGACTATTACCTAATGATTTCATAGTTAAAGGTTGATCTTGGTGAAGTATTGTGTACCTTAAAGTTGGTCTAATAGGTCATCAATGCACAATAGAGGAGATTTGTTTTGCATTATGATCTTTTTGAATGCGTGATAGTCAATACATAGGCTCTTGTTGTGGTCCCTCTTATGCATAATAAATATCAAAATAATTCATGGTGAAGAGATAGGTTGTGTCTTACCTTGATGGAGTAACTCTTGGATTTATCACTGAACCTCATTATTCTCTCCAACAGTGCTACAATACTACAATTTATTTGGAAGAGGAAAACCAATACCAAATTAATTTACTTTTGTACACATGTTGTGTAAGAAGACCCTCGCATTACTTGAAGACTTCTTTATACACTACAATATCTTTGTTGAGCATGTTTTGTATTAAGGTTGGCACAATAATGCACATTGATGGTGCTTGTGATCTTTCCTATGCAAGTGTCTATGTATACTATATGAAATAAAAATTTATGCATGTCAGAAATGATCTCAAGGTGCTATTCAGTAGATACCAAAACTAGTTTGTCTTTTAATTTAGATTTATGGAGGCTGAAATTTATTAATGAACATGTAAATTGTGATTGTTCACATAAAGTCTTCCAAGTAAATATCACAAAATTGTAAAGATGTGATGTCGCAAGTGATAATCTCCTGCAAAATATTGTTTGCATACTTAAAATTCTATTATTAAGTTATTTAAAATTCATTATCATGCTAAAACCATCTTAGAGAACAAAGGTTTGCATGCATGGCGATATAGAGACCTTAGTGCCTAGCTACTTCAAATATATGATTTTATTTCAACTATTTAATCTTTGATGACATCAATAGATTCCACATTGACCCAAAAATTTATATGGAAGGGACTTTCACATTCCTTTGAAGCAATAATGGTCATGGTACTAGTGTTGATTTTGTAAACCTCTCAATTAGTATCCTTAGCGAAGTCATAATTTGATGTGGTTTACACAAATAGGGACTATTGCACATAGAACTTAATGTTTCCATGAGAATTGGTTGCATGATGATGGAACCACATATTACCTTTATGCAACTTATTACTCTAGTCTCAGCCTAAAGAAGTTGTTGGAGATGTCTTAGGGCTTTGTGTTATTGAATTTGTGTATCACAATTGCATGTGTTCAAGAGATTGTTGTCTACATAGTGTTTACTGTTGCTATGAGATTAAATGCCATGATGATGACACCATATATCACCTAGTTATAACTTCTTACCCATTTCTCAACCTATAGAACTTGGTGGAGATGTCTCTGGATTTGTGCAGTTGATTTGGAGTATCACAATTATTTTTGTGTAAGAGAGTGCTATCTCTACAAAAAAATCTTATGCATAGACTCCTTCACAGACTTGTATTTATGTGGGGAGAACTTTCTCTTAAGCTTCACCTTAGCCTCAACTTTAGATACATTTACATTATATGATGCTCGTCCCTAAGTGTATAATGTTAAGAATTCTTGTCACTAGATGTTACTAAGGAAATTTTGAGCATTCACTAAATGTCTATTGTGACCTTTGGTATGAGTTCTTTGAACATTTTTATTTGATTTTTGGTTGAAAATTCAAAAATTAAACCAAGTGTATCAAGCTCCTTTAGTTGTTATGTGCATGTTTTCACTAGCATGAAAGAAGAGTTTTAGCTCTAATACTCATATGATAACTTGGGTGAGCTAGTGGATAATCCTATTGAATAGCTAATAATGCAACAAGATCATAGAATGCATGAAGATAAATGTATATATAAAGTAAAACACATTTGAATGCAAGAGGATTTTAGAAAATATACCACTTGCATGTAGATTGGAAAGGGGAATATACATAGAGGTAAGATGAGAATATATGTATTCATCTTCTACTCTACACAATGTAGAAAGTAGGTATCTGTACAAGTAGGTCATTAATAGGGCTCCATATAGATGTTTTAAAGTGTCTAATGTACATATGGTGTGTTGCTTATGTGGATAGGATGACAAAATATGTCAAACCAATATTGTGCTAGTTGGATCATTGTGACATGTGGCACAAATGCCATCATGTATTAGATCTATATAGTTTTGGTTGTGGCATGAAAGTCATCAAGAAGTGCATGTGTATAGAAGCACAACATGTGGTCATTCATGTTCTATGTCACACACATATGGTCTAACTAAGCAACAAAAGTTGTCATGTTTAGGGTCGCACTATACATATAAGTAGTGTTGTGCAATCGTATGGGAGAATTGTATATGAATGTGTGACGGTAGTATTGCATGTAGATGTGTGAGCATTGTGTTAAGAACATTGAACAATGGTGAGTACATTGATGTAGAGGGAATCCAAGGATATGCTCATATCACACTCCTAGATATTTTTAGGAATGTATCTCACATGAAAAAATTAAGGAAAATAATGAATAATTTAATTAAATACTTCACCATATAAGAAACCCACACACTCAAGAAATACAACATATAATTACATAATCAATCCAAATAATATTTATAATATAAAATATTAATCACCCAACAATAAAATATCCATGTCAAAATTAGAACAAGATGGTCAAAATAATAAATCAAAGTGGTTAATTTAAACTAGAAAGAAATTAAATATGATATTAGCATAATAAAAAATGATGGAAAAGTGATGTTCTAGATGTTAGGAACCAATTTATCAATGTTTTAGATTTTTAGGGTCGAGTTAAATGAAGATCTTTAAATTTGAAAATTGTTTTTTCCTCTTTATTCAGCTTCAAAAGTGTAGATCTAATCTCCATATGCAAATACCTAATTGTTTCACATGTACCTGAGTTGATAGGGGGTGGTATCAAGTAATTTTCTCACCTTAATTTTAATGATTTTTGTAAGGATGGATGGTGTTTGTAAACACCTTTAGAGAATTTGTTAGATTATTAGGTTCATGTTCTCCTTGATCATGCCCCTAGCAGATCAAGGTTATGAATTTAAATGGAAGGTTCAAAGATACAAGCAAATGTGTAAAGGACCTAGGATGACATGTTATGAAGGTTCTCTAATAAATGTTTGTAAATGTTGTCATAATTGTTCAACTAATAAAATCCAGCATGCTCCTTTTTATATCCTCAATCTCACCTCCTTGTAAAATGAAATAATGAATGCCCTTAAATACACCAACCAAGCACACAAATCAACATTATGTACACTAAATCAATTCATAAAGATTAGTGAAAGGGATGGCAATATGGGATATGAATTTTTAAAGGTTCATATCTACAATTGGAATATCCCCTAGCTCAAGTTTAAAACCATATATCTAATGTGAGATGACATATAATAGGTGTAAGGACTAGGAATATAAATTTCAAGACAAATAATGAGAAGAATAAGAGTATGGGATGTCATGAGCTAATTTCATGTATAAATGTCGTAAACTAATTTTTGACATAATTATTCCATTTATTAATAATTATTTTATTTACTACAATCTTAATCAAAACATATCTAATATAGATTTTTCACCGTTACAATCATAAATATAATAACCATTTAATTAAGAAGAAATTTGTCCCAAAAGAAAAGAAAAAAGTCAATCATGATAAATGGAGGAAATGACCTACTAGTTGCCCATGTTGCATTAATCGTCCAACCCTTGCCTGCCTAACCCTCTAATTGCTATCTCTGGAAAAAAAAAAAACACAATGATTAAAAGCCCAATAGAATACCAAACATGTATTTCTATGCCTAGTAGTTAAAATTTGAATATTAAATTAGGAGAGTTGTGGAATTTTTTTGGTACCTATAGCACACAATTACTAGGATATTTGTGCATAAGTATTAGTCAAAATATTTATTAAAGGATTATATATTGAATCCATTATGCAATTTTTTTAAGGGTTATAACACATTGTTATTGAAATGTCTATGAATATCTATGAATGTCATTTCTAAATAATCTCTCTTTGAACATAACAAAAGTGTTCACATTGCCACCCAAAATCTAAAACAATAGCTTTAAATCATATTTGGAAAAAATGTTATCAAAATTTGATATACAAAAACTTGAAGTATGAAACATTTAAGGTAAGTGAGCACTCACTCGTTGCCCCTAATCCTCTGAATGTCCACCACCGGTTCAAAAATATAATATCTAAAAAATCTAGTTATTTTACAAATTCTATAACCTGTCTCTCAAGGATTATTACTTCAAGGATGCACAGTAACTTGAGGCCTATTTAAAAACTTCTACCTTTCCTTTTGAAAAGCGAAGCCTGCACAGATAATTATATGTTGTACAAGTCCATTTTATTATCACACATCCTTGTCCTTGGGGTTTGGTTGGTCTATAAAGAATGTCCCTTATCCGAATTTCAACCATACATCCTTACACAATCTTATCCATACAACACTTTCCAACATATTACGCTCTCTGCACTGCCTGCAATTCATCGACAATAGAGGCCTCTCTGCACCAAGCTTCATACAAGGTGAGAATTCGTTCATTGATGTGCCCTTCTTTCTTTCCCAGCTATAATTGGGTATGTTTGCATTCAATGGGTTTTGATATTTCAGTAGTCGGAGAGGACAATCCAGACTGGTTTTCATTAATTTCACATTTCAAGGTCCTGATTGCATCCGGGATAAATATCTCTTTTATGAGTTTGATTTCTTAGAAAATGTATATCTTTACACAAAAGATAAAAATTTCCCTGATGAGGGTTTTTTAATTAGTCTGGTTGATCAAAAATTTGGACACCCAAGATGAAATTTTATCATTACTGCCCCAAATAAATTATATATTTTTTACCCATTTTTGGATGAAAGCTATACTTGTAGGGTTATTCTAATGTCCAATTTGTGCAGACAATTCAAGATGGCAGCAACAGCAGCTGCAACCTCAGCAATTGGTTTTGTTCCATTAGGGGCCACCCCTTACAAGTCTCGGTGCTCCAGGATAAACTGTAGCAAGGTGCAGTGTGTGCGAAGCTCCATGTCGTCTGCAGGCTTTCAAGCAGACAACAAATTGATGAAGATGGGATTAGCCCCCACTGCTAATGAGCAATTTGCTTACAAAGGTTTTAAAGGCAGGAACTGTGATGGTAGAAGACCAAGAACCCTTGGAATAAGCTACAGTGTGGGGGCAGAAATAGCAAGGATAGTGCCCTTAATGAGTGGTCTGGTTCTCATGGGAATTGCCATTGGCTTTGTGCTTCTGAGGGTAGAAGCATTTGTTGAGGAGTCACAAGAGTAGAAACCCTACTTTGTTTAAATTTAGTTATGTTTCTTGGTGTGTAATGATTTCTCAAAATTGAGTGTAAGATTGGATTAAATAGAAATTCTAAAGTGAAAAACAGTTGCCCATAACTTCCTCATCAGTCTCTTTGACCAATAATTTTTCTTTCATGAATGAATGCAAAAGGCTAATGCTATTGGTAAATTGGGCTTTTAGGTATTATTGGTTTTTTTTTAAATAACTGGATTTGTTGTTTTTAAATTCAATTGTGTGAACTTTTGCATCAGTGTTTGGATCACATTTTGAAATGTTGATGATACAAAAGAATTTCACATAATTAAATTCAGAAATGACACTTATTATCAGCAACAGTGGAAATTTAATGTTTCTGAATAATTAGATTATATATATAGATATGGGTATTTTGATATTCTATCCTATCACACTTCAAAATGTTGATGTAAAAAGAATTTTATATAATTGAATTCAAAAATGCATTTGTTATCAGCATAAACTAAATATATAATAAACATACATCTAAACTAAAAATCTTCTTTAGAATGGAATCAGAAATCTTCTTTAGAATGGGATCAGTGAGGGTTAGACTGTCTCCAATTACAAATTTCTGAAGCAGAAAAATTCCCCAGAGAAATTCTGAGGCTTGGTGATACTTGCATTGCAATCCCGATGAGTTGGATTGCTTGGATTTGATCTGTTTTGCACGAATTTTCCCATCCCCATGAATAGTAAAAACCCTCAAGTCCTACCTTCTGAAAGAGGGAGGGTTTGCCTTCCTAATATGGGTTGCAGAGTGTTCAGTTGCATCACTATAGGACCACCACTTAATATCACAATACCGGCTTCCAGATTAACCAGACAACTTTACTGTTAATTTTACTTGGGAAAAAGCTAATCCCCCTATTTTTGCTTCTGTCATAACCCAATTTTCGATTTTTTAATTATTGGTGAAAAAAAAAATTGGATTTTAAATTCAATAATAAAAATTAAAAATTTCATTCACCTATCTTAGTTCCGGATATGAATGAAACAGTTATGGAAGTTATTAAATATATCACAATCCAATTATGGGGCTCGTGGATGCTGGGGAAAGAATATAAAAATCTCAAAACCGTTTCTTGAAGGAGGTTATTGGGTGGGCTCTTTAGAGTGATGGGGGGATCTAAAAAAAAATACTGGAAGTCGATAAGGCGTAGGGGGTTATTATTGACAGGATTTTGAAATAATGGTGATGGCTCTAGACTTGTCTCGGCTGGCCCTGCGTCCATATCCATCCACACTTCCTTCTGCATCAAATCATTCTCTCTCCGCTTTTGTCTTCTACAGAAATTCGAAGCTGCTACTTCCTCAAAAATCATACCGTTCTTCTAAAAGATGTGAAATAATTCCCATGGTCGCCTTTAATCCTCAAGGAAATATCGATTTTCCTATGACTGATGACCAAGAGACAGATGGCTGCCTTACTGAAAAGCCTCGCCTGGATGCTCCTCCTTTTCGGAGTGCTGAGTGTTCTTGCAGTCTCCGCTTTGGGAGAAGAAATGGTTGTAACTCGGTCGCCTATGGGAGACGGAAAAGAAATGTATCTAGTTCAGAACGGAAAAGAGCTGATCTTTGATAACACTTGGGTTCTCCCTGCCTATCTGAGAGCCAGGGCGTGGGTTGAAACCTGCGAAGTGAAGATTATTGGCCGAAGATCTGGCGAAATAGGCTAACGAAGCCTTTGTGGATGAGGACTTCGAACAGGCCATGGACCTTTATTCGCAGATGTTGTAGCTGATGCAAACGGGGAAATAGAGTTGGATCCGTCTGTATCAAAGCATATGGCGGAAGGGTAATGCTTGTTTCTCATTGGAGGAGTGTTAGTTTTGGTAGCTTTGGACAGCTGTTTGTCCATTTGTAATTAATTAGTAAATAATTGTTTTACTAACAAATAAGTTAGAGTAGGGACAATTATTTGTTAATTAATTGACTCCTTTTAGAAGCAACTAGAAACCAACTTGGTTAGGGTTGT
>MU227179.1:3139178-3157184 GCA_018584345.1 Thuja plicata
CTCGACAGGAAGGAAGATAAAGGTTCTTCGGTCAGACAATGGAGGCGAGTACAAAGGAAATGACTTCCAGGATTTCTGTACCAGAGAAGGAATCAAGAGAGAGTGGACTGTTCCTTACAATCCACAGCAAAATGAAGTTGTTGAGAGGAAGAACCGTTCTATATCGGAGGCAGCAAGGGCTATGCTACATGACCAGGACATGCCCCGCTACTTATGGGCAGAAGCGTGTAGTACAGCAGTCTACATTCAGAATTGGGTTCCACACAAGGTACTAGGGAAAATGACACCAGAGGAGGTTTTCACGGGGAAGAAGCCAGATGTTCGTCACTTCAGGATATTTGGGAGTTTGGCATATTGTCTTATTCCTGGAGACACACGTACCAAGTTAGATCAGACTGCAGAGAAGGGATACTTTGTTGGGTATAGTGAAACTTCAAAGGCATGTAGGATGTTCATTCCAGGGACCAGAAGAATTATTGTCAGACGTGATGTCAAGTTCATGGAGGACAAGGCGTTTAGAAGGTCCAGAGATTTGCCAGCAGATGATCGGAGTGAGCAGCCAACAGAAGCTCCAAGGGTAGCTCAACCGAGTCAAGGGTAACAAAGCTCAAGTACAGTTACTAGTACAAGTGTAGGCTCAGGTGGTGAGAGTTCGTGGAGTATGGAGCAACTGGTGCAGCAGGAAATGCATCAAGAAGACATGGAGGTTGATATTTCATCCTCTACAGTTGGCAGCTAAAACCATGAGGTTCAACAAATGGATACTCAGGAGTCTGTGGGAGCTCCTAGGAAGAGTACAAGACAGAGGAGACAACTAGCCAAGTTCGATGACTATGTGGCATTAGTCAGCCAATTGGTAGATAGTGAACCTTCCAGCTATCAGGAAGCTGCAAAGCATCAGGTATGGCGAGATGCTATGGTTGAGGAATATAACTCAATAATGCAGAATGATGTATGGGAGTTAGTGCCTAGACCAACTGATAGAGCAGTAGTTGGATCGCGCTGGGTCTTCAAGATAAAGCACGGTGCAGATGGTAACATCGAGAAATATAAGGTGAGGTTTGTGGCCAAGGGGTTCTCTCAGAAGGAGGGAATAGACTATGAGGAGACATTTGCTCCTGTGGCCAGGTATACTTCTATACGAGTTGTAATCTCATTTGCAGCGCAGATGGGATGGCAGATCCATCAAATGGATGTCAAGACAACATTCCTTAATGGAGAATTAAAGGAGGAGGTATACATAGAACAACCAGAAGGCTTTGTAGCACACAGCAAAGAGACCCACGTGTGTAGATTAAAGAAAGCCTTATACGGACTCAAGCAGGCTCCCAGAGCGTGGTATGAGCGCATTGATACATACTTGCAGGAAATGGGCTTTGTGAAGAGTGAGGCTGATGCGAACCTCTACTACTTGGTGGTTGGGGGTGAGGTTCCCGTTCTTGTTCTATATGTGGATGACTTTTTTCTTGCAGGTGCGCTAGGGGTCATAGAGGATTGCAAGAGGGACCTTGCAGAAGAGTTCGAGATGAAGGATTTGGGACTTATGCACTACTTTTTAGGCATGGAGGTGTGGCAGACTGATGGAGAGATTTTCCTTGGTCAAGGGAAATATTGCATTGAAATCTTGAAGAGATTCAAGATGGAAGATTGCAAAGCCATGTCCACACCCATGATCACTAATTGGAGGAAGGTATATGCATCCAAGGAAAAGGATGTTGATCCCACCTTATACAGGCAGCTGATTGGTTCGCTCATGTATTTGGTCAACACCAGGCCAGATATAGCCTTTGCAATAAACTCTCTTAGTTAGTTCGTGGTGGAGCCAAAGAAAGTACATTGGACAGTGGCTAAGCATGTGTTGCGTTATCTTCATGGTACAGTTGAGTACGGGATCAGATATGTTCGAGGTGAAGGTATCAAGTTGATAGGCTATACTGACGCAGATTGGGCAGGCAGTACAACAGACAAAAGGAGTACTTCAGGATGTTGTTTCAGCTTGGGATCAAGAGTTGTTTCTTGGTTCAGCGAGAAGCAACAATTTGTGGCCTTGAGTTCATCAGAAGCATAATACATAGCAGCTAGCATGGCAACATGTGAAGCTATATGGCTTCGGAAGTTGCTAGTGGCCTTGTTTGGTCAGAAGGTTGAAACTATTGTGATACATTGCGATAATCAGAGTTGCATCAAGTTGTCTAAGAATCCAGTGTTTCATGATAGGTCTAAACATATAGATATCAGATATCACTCCATTAGAGATTGTGTACAAAGGGGAATTGTTCAACTACAGTACATACCTACAGAGGAGCAGGTAGCAGACATTCTGACAAAGGCATTGGGGAAGGAAAAATTCATCTTCTTCAAAGATAAGATGGGTGTCGTGCAGAACAGCTTCCTCGCTAAGAGGGAGTGTTAGTTTTGGTAGCTTTGGACAGCTATTCGTCCATTTGTAATTAATTAGTAAATAATTGTTTTACTAACAAATAAGTTAGAGTAGGGACAATTATTTGTTAATTAATTGACTCCTTTTAGAAGCAACTAGAAACCAACTTGGTTAGGGTTGTTAAGTTGTTTTTAATCTCTACCGTTGATTCAGAATCAATCTCGGCCGTTGGTTTTTCCAACAAGAGTAGTTTAAAAGGGGGTCAGGGGGCATTTGGAGAGAACAAGTTTTGAGAAGAATTTGCAGTGATAGAAAATAGTCTTGCAGTGTTAGCAAGAGGCGCAGTGATAGCGTTAGTATAGCAGTGGAGGCTATCAGCAGGAGATATTAGGAGTTTGTTGGAGTTCTACCAGTAAGAGGCAAGGAATTCTTTTGTAACTATTATATTGCTGAAGATTAATATATTTTCCATTTGTAGAACTGGTTTTCCCTTGGGGGTTTTTCCAGGGACGATTGTCCAAAAATATTGTGTCCTTGTGTTGCTTATTTCTTTCCGTATTTTAGTGAAGTTGCAGTTGTGTTATTTTTCGATATTCATCTATAAATTTATTTTCAGCAGTTAAATAATCTTTATGAGATAGGAGATTAATAATTAGTGACTGCAATAGGAATTTTCACAAGGAGTATCAGACTGCTAAGGCTGCTTTCAAGGCAGGCTCTGCTTTGGATGTGGGCAATTTTCAGCTTTTAAAATCTGGATTGAAAAAAAAATGATGCTTTGTCTGGTTGGTAAGTTCCTTTTGATTTTTTTTTTGCTTGTTGTGGCTTGCCTAATTTAAAATTACATGTTTATGTCTTTTTATACATAGAATCAGTGAGATACATGTGAATTTGTCGGTCTTAAAAATTGTGAATAAGATAGGCTCATTGCTATACTTTCGACTTGAGTTTTGAATTATAATCCCCTCATAAAAGAGTGTGACTACTACCAGGTGGTTGCATGTGGCAAGCCTCCATTTAATTTGATGGTAATATTTTTTAAAATGGTGCCCTGTTTTAGGTAACTCTATTCTTAGTCTTTACATACTAGGGGGCATATTGTTTTATGAAGGCTCACAAAATCTGCAGTGAGGATGCAATGACTTCAAAGCTTTTGTGTTTGGAACTATGTGGAGAGAAAAAGAGTAAGAGACAATTGATCTCAAATAATCTAATTATCTATAGGAGTGAAGAGAAGCAAGAAAGACCTCTGAGAACTGGAAAACTAATTGTTGGTGAAGGCCTAGTGAGAGGAAAGTAGATTATATAAAATCCTTAAAGTTTTTCATCTATATGTTTTCTTTAGGGTGTTGGCAATTTTTTTCCAGATAAGCAAGCCTTCATTGGCTGGTTATTTAAATCCTTATTATTAGAGAGAAGTCTAGAATTATTTTCTTTTTGTATCAGTTGAGATTCTGAAACTAAATTTTATCAAACACAGAAAATGAGTAACCATCTTTTTCCTTGGGAATTCCTCCTATGAAGAAATGGATTGTTCAACTAAAAATCTTCTATTTTCTGTTATAAGATAGATCAGATAAATTAATTATTTTTATATCTAGCTTTCCACTTGATACTTCTCGAGCTGAAATGAAGGAGAAATATAGCTCCAATCACTTTTATTAACTGCGACGTTAGCTATGCTGAGATTTTATTAAGGATGTAAATGACACAAGTTAATCTTTGCAAAGCTATCAAGTTAACATGTTCATACTTTTAACAATAGTGAGGCAAAGCCAATGAGTGTCCTATGACCTTATAAATGGAGTCCTAATAGGAGCATAATACCCGTTCTTTTTGCAAAGATTGTGTTTAGTCTACTTACAGAATTTGATTGATCTTACATCTGACTGTCACACATTTATGAACTCTCTAATGTTTGATTTGTTCCAGTCAAGAAATAAATGTTCCTATCTATTTAGGAAATGTTACGAGTCTTTGTTACTCCCTATGATGTTTTTAAAGCACATAGGCCTTTACAAAGTATTGTGAGTTGACAACCCCTATTCTAAACACTAAATGCATAGTTGAACTTCTTGAGTTATCTTTGATTTTCCTATATGAGTTGGAATTGAGAACTTGAGGTGTTATGTACTGATGTTAAAACGGTGATGATTCTATTGTATAACTATTATTGGGCAACATGATAGCTTTTGTTATCTTTTGTTAGGAATATGATAACTTCTGCATGACTGAGTGTTTTTTTGTGGATTTGCATTTGGATTCCATGAACGTTGTTTGATTGTCCTATCTTAGTTATGAAAGGAATATTTCTATATGGGAAATGTTTTGGATTCCTTGATGTACTTATATGTGTAATTCAAAGACAAAGAGTATGATGCTTTATGAGTTTCGGTAATTCTCTATTGTAACACTGATTGCACAGTTATGATTTTGGAACCATCTCTGATTGTTCTATATGAGATGGAAATGAGAACTTGCAAATGTTTAGACTACTCAGAGAAGGATGTTGTTTTCTAAGGCATTGGAATGCTTTAATTCATTATATAAAGTTTGTAAGTTTTTATGCACCAATTCCATTACTCCTCTCAGTTTTGCTTGTTTAGACTACCTCGAGCTGGGCTGGGTATCTTTCATGTAAGGAAAGATTCTGGGGAAGCGTAATTGCTTCATGGTAGGGTGGAAACGCACTCCTACAATATTCTCGCCCTCATGTTTGTGTGTAGCACGTCTCTGGAGCTCCTGACAGGAAGATCATCATGTATAGCATATTATGAATCTTTATATTGGCCATTGGTCTATTGTATTTATATTACACTCTTATGGCAGTCAAACGACGACTCTTGTAAATCTTTGCTTCTTTGTAAGTTAAGATCTTATGTTGGTTGCACTTCGATAGTTTGGTCGAAGTCTCTCTTTTTCCTTTGTTAATTCGACAAGTTGGTCGAATTCTCTTATGTCTTTAATGTTTTATGACATGTGATGTATTGGGTGTTTTCGACAGTTGGTCGACACTCTTCTTTATTATGGACTCATGTGTCGCATAATCTATTCTACAGTGTTTGGTCGAACCTTGTTTTTCTTTCTTGAAGTTAAGGAAAATCATTTGTTTTTGTCGACTTGTACAGTCGATGTTTGACTTAGTTGACCGACTCCTGTGTCTTGTGAATATTGCTGATGTGGCACCTTTGTCGAGGTCACGGTCCTTACATTCTCTCACTCCAACAAGTTGATTTGCATGTTCAATGTGGTAAACAAATTAATGATCAATTATACAATTGAATATTTAAGAAACAAATCAGTTGTTAATTGTTTTTTTTTTTTTTTGAATTAATGTAGATTGAAGTTTTTTTTCATTTGCAATGGATAATGTTTTACCTTTAAATAGACAGTGTTGAGGAGAAATGTTATCTATGTAAAGGAGAAATTAAAGCATGACAGGGTAAAATTTTGAAAGATAATAAATTATATAGTCATATTGAAGAATATGGAATAATAGTTAGTTATATTATTAAGTTATTTGTAATAGTCAAGTATTACACTATAACTTTTATAAATCTTGATAGCTATATCACAATTTGATTTGTTGTGGAAAATATATCCTACTTATTAATTGATGAGCTTAAGGGACTTTCTAATGAATGGTTCATAAGGCACAACACTTGTTGAAGGTTTTGCAAATGAGTTGTAAGCAAAGTGGGTTTAACTATGGAGGAAACTTTGTACTTAAGTGCACTTGAGTTGGAGTAGTATTGGGATGGGTGACCTTTCAGGAAGTCTCAGTGCTTCACCTCTGTAAGCATCACCTAGATAATGAGTGCTAAGTGTTCCATTCATTATCATGAGAGATGGGTTCGTGTGAACCACTACTCATGAAACATGGGTCAATGAATTTGAATTGAAAAATACGCAGTTGAATCCTGATAACAATATCACAATTTGACTTGCTGTGGAAATATCTCCTACTTATCAACTTTTATAAAGTTTTTGAAAATATAATTATCTAAATTACTAATAATGTATATAATATTAATTAAATATTTTAATTATCAACATCATTAAATTATGAAGGTAATTTTATAAAAAATATAAATTTTATTTTCAAGTACCTTTTTCTTGAGGTTTATGCTATGAAAAGAAAAAATATGCTAACCAATCATAATCTCATATTCTTCACAAGTTTCTATTTGAAAACAATTTTTGGATAGGGAGAATTCCAATAAGCTACCTTGTAACCCTCGTATAAATTTAGCTCATGTGTTGAATTTTTGAGCACTTAGATTCCACCTCTCCAAACTCCTAAATTAAAGATCTATCAAAGTATTTAACAACCATCTATATTGAGGCACATACATAATGCCCCACTAAGTTGCCCCATGACCCTCAAAAGAGAATATTTCCCATTACCTACATACTCCTAAACTTTGCGGGTAGCCGTCCTTATTGAATTTCACCCATAATACATTCTTTCTTGTCCTCAATGTGAGGACTTCTAAAAATGGGTAGTCATTGCCACAATTAACATCTATTGGATCTTCAATAATAACATCTAAAAAATCCTTAACAAATGCTATATTAACTTCATAAGATTTGTCTTTGAACTTGCCTTTTAGAACATGATTGTATTGAATTCTACAATTCTAAGGTGCGTGACCTATTTTCTTGCAATAATAACATTCAAACTCCACGACCATTTTCATGGATTATGGCCTAGCCTTCCTCTTCAACATGATTGGGTTACTTGTAAACGGGAACCTTTTTTATCAGGTACAGTTCATATCTTTCCAATGGCAAAAGGGTTTTTCATTACAAAATTTGATTTTGCTGAGGATAGAACTAAGATCCTATGTGATAACTTTTTTTGTTGGGTGGATGATAAATTTATGCTTATGCTAAAGCCTTGGCACATGGATTTTAATCCCTCATCTGAAATCTTCAGTAAGATCCCTATTTGGGATAGACTCTCCAACCTCCCCCTTCATCTTTGGCATGATTCCATTCTTGAGGAAGTGGGTGATGCTTTGGGGGATTTGTTGATGTTGGATCATGATTCCTACAATATATATCATTCAACTTATGCCCGCATTTCAGTTGAACTTGACACTTCATTGGGTCTTCCAGCTGAAATCAAAATTGATTCAACTTTAGGATCTTGGATCCAGCAGCTTCACTACGAGGGAATTCCCTTTAGATGTCAAAAATGTTATAAGATTGGTCACATTTCAGCCCAATGTGGCTTCGACCCCAAGAAAAAGAAATCTTCTCCCTCATGGTGGAAGGGTGCTTCATCATAACATTACACTGTTCTGAAAGGTTCCTCTCAGCCTATGAAGAAGGACGATACTATTTTGCCTCCTATTGTCCCTGCTGGGTCTATGGTGGCTGTTGATTTTGGCTATGTTTATGTTGGAGCTGAAACTGCTCTTTCGCCGTTGGATACTGATGTTGGTGGGACTGTTGGTGGCATTGTGTCTGCTGGAGTTGATCTTGCTTTATTACCACTGAATGCGGTTGTTGGTGGGTATGTGGGCGCTGATCTGGATAGTCTTGCAGGTGTTTTGGCTTTTGCTAGCCTTGGTTTGACAGATCCTTTAACTAGTAGATCTTTGGTTGATGCTAAAGTTGGCCCTGTGCTGGAAATGTCGTTGGAAGATCATATTCCTGTGCTGGGGGTTGGTTCTTCAACTTTGGTTTCTTTGTGCTAGTAGGATGAGGCTTCTAGAGTTGAAGATGGTTGGGTCAATGTTAAAGGAAAAAAAATTAAGAAATCATCTTCTTTTGACATGTCCCTTCAATCCCATAAGAAAGGGACAAAAGGATAGCTCTTTCTCTTTTCGCTATTGATTTCTAATGATTTATTTTTTGTAGCGGTTGGGAAGTGTTTCTTCTTAGGTTTTGGTTAGTGTGTTTCTCTTAGGCCTTTTGATTAGGCTGGCTTGTTGGGTTACAAAACTTTTATTGTTCTATCTTAAGTTCCCTCTATATACAGGGTTTCAGGTCCCTTCAAAACCTGTTGTTACCTTAATAAAAAACATTCAAACTCCACTCTATATAAATCTAATATTCTATACTTGTTTCATGAGTAAAATGTGTTGCAAGGTGTGCACCCTTGGTCTCGGTCAGGCCATGCAGCGGTTGGTGAATAGGGTTTAACAACCTCCTGTGGATTCTATAAGTCTAGCGGTTGTATCATGCATTAACAGTTTGAGATTTTGGTGCAACAACAACCACCCAATCTAACAATTGGTATCAGAGCTAAGGTCATAGGTTCCAACCTTATGCATGTCCTAAGGGTGGGATTTTTTCAAGGTGTGTACCCTTGGTCTCGGTCAGGCCATGCAATGGTTGGTGACAAGGGTTTAACAACCTCTTGTGGATTCTATAAGTCTAGTGGTTGTATCGAGCATTAACAGTTTGAGATTTTGGTGCAACGACAACCACCCAATCTAAAAAAATGTACTCTCATGATGAGAACCATCTTATTGTAATAATCACACATCTCATGCCATGCTTCCAACATCTATGCTAATCCAACTAACCTCAAACAACTACCCTTATGGTTGCTTTTATAGAAACAAGCTCCCACACAACCACCAATTGGTAAAACGGTGCATTACCTAAATCAAACCCCACATCTAATATTGACTACTTTATTAATTTATTTTTTCTAATATTAAATATTTACAATATAATATTATAATGTTAAAATACAACATCAAGTGTAGTGAAAACAATATAGATGCAGGGGCTGAAGCGGGTGATATTATTTTTGAGACAACAGAAAAAAGGTGTGAAAGCGCAAGGCATGGCCAAAGCCAAGGCTCATGTCGAATCAAAGAAGGGTAGTAGTCATCTTGAGAATGGTGAAGGGCGTAAATGGTATACTCTTTGTTCCAATTCAACATTAGACATTGTTCCACATGTTTCTCCTCTGTCAGTGCTTGCCTTCGTCCCTTTGGGCTCTGTTGAGAATAGGGCTAATCTAGATGGGTCTTTACCTTCTAGTTTGGATCAAGATATCCTAGTGGCTTGCAAAAATAGATCCAATCCTTTTCATGAGTGCAGTTATTATTGCTTGGAGCAGATTCGTCAGGATAATCCAAGCCCTATTCCTTCCAAGTCTCAAGTTGATCAACCTTCTCCTATTTCAAACCAAGGCCATCAAAATGGTGACTCTATCTTCTCTATCAGGGATTCTAAGGTGGTTTTTCTGACGATCCAATGGATTTCTTAATCTCATATGACAATATTAATGTTATTTTTGCTGACATTGGAGATCGATCTTTGATTATGAGATTTTTGAGGGGACCACCGTCTTTTGATTATGTTTTGGAGTAGGCCAAAGCTACCTGTATTAATCTATCCACTCCTGTAATCGAATCTTTAGATTTTGGTTTCTTTCTTCTTACTTTCAATTCTGTTGTGGATTGTGCTTTCGTGATTAAGAACGGTCCATGGTTTTTTAGGCAATCAGGTTTTTTTATAACTCCATGGACCCATTTCTTTGACCCTACCTCTGCCAAGATTACTAGAGTTCCTATCTTGATCAGGCTTTAAAATGTGCCTTTGGTCTTGGGTAACGCTGATCTCATTTGTAATTTGATCAACCATGTGGGATCCTTTGTTAAGATAGACTTGAAAGAGGTGGTTCCATGTAGCAGGTATATTCGGACTTGTGCTATGGTTGACATTTCTAAACCTCTTTTTTATTATATTTGGATTCACTCTTCTTTTGGATTATGGACTCGGTTTTTAAATTATGAAGGACTTCCATTCAGATTTTTTTGTTGCAATAAGTTGGGCCACAAAATCGAAGCATGCAACCTTCAAAGTGTGTCTGGTTTAAGACACATCAATCTCAAAAAATGGTCAAGAAGCTTGGTTCATCGGATGTTGATTTCATTTGGAGAAATCATGGAAAGTTTATGGAGTCTCAGTCTTGTTCAAGGTCTGTATCTGAGCATCTTCTGAAACCTTCTTCTCCAAAGCGACCTGATGAGCCTTTACCTCCCCCGGTTATCCATGTTCTTGAAATTAATACTGACAATCTTTCAGAGCCCTTGTAGGATGGTTTTGAGTCAGAAGGTACCTTTCCTTTTATGGATGATTTGGATGATAGCAATCCAAATTATTTTGAGCATAACTTTTTGGTGAATCCTCCAAAGAAATATGGAATTTTTCAAATAGTGTACAACAAATCTAAACCTGACTGTGGTACTTCTAAGAAGAAAAATAGGAGGAAGTATGAGGCTGAAAAAATACTCATCAAAGGCAAGGAAGCGGTTGAAGCGGGATCCCAATGGACAATGGATGCTCTCCTATCTTGTAATAATAGAGTTTAGTTTCTCTCTGGATTTAGAGCATGCTGGTATTGTTTTTTTTTTTGTAACATACTTTGTCTGTAGATATTTTTCCTTCTTTCTCTTTCTAGTAGCTCTTTTTAGGCTTTCTTCTTTTAGTCCTTTTGTTTCATCCCTTTCTCCTCTTCTTCTTCTTCACTTTACTTCTTGGTGGCAGGTCTGATGTAATGTGGTTTCCCTTATGTTTTAATAAATGGGAGGGGGCCCTTACCCCACAACTTACCCAAAAAAAATACAATATCAAGTGTCCCTGAGAATATTTTAAAAGAATCTCTACATATTGTACATCCATCTAGGTGCTCTTAGGTATGACATACATAATAAATATTAAAATTACATTTATAAATATTTTAATGCAAGGTGTACAACTCTAATTTTTCCAACATTTTGCCACTTGTTGTATACATTACATAAGGGATAATAGGTAACTACAAATTTGAACAAGGGAACAATCCATCTAACCACATATACTATAATAAAAAGTGCTTCGTGTGCTTCATCAAGATACTTGCAACAAGAAACAAAGTGACCATCATCTCATACATGAATACTCTCACCCTCCATTATTTCATTGCCACTAGACATACATAAGAGGTCATCCAAAGAGATATACATACAATGTGTCACAATAAATCATAAGTCTTACCCCAATTGATATCTCAAACACAAAAGGTATCAATATGCATTGGTAGTTGTCAAGAACCAATATCCGTAGTTGAAATAACACCCATAGAAAGTGATAACACATTCAACTATTTTTACCTCTAAGGTATACAAAATATATCAAGCGAATCTCGCATCATCAACATATACAACCCATAACATGCAACCAAAATCTCCAATTATGACGCACTGCAAGGCAGGGAGAATCCCCAAAGGAGATGTCCAAGCCCCTAGCTGAACAACCACACAATGGAATCACAACAGGAAACCAAGATTTGATAACAATCTAAAATCTTATTGATAAAAAAACTGATTACATGCAATGGGTCAGGTTGTAAGGCCTTCCCAGTTACGACCAATTACAAAGAAAATAACAGTTCTGCAAGATCCCTCAAGATCCAACTCCCCTAACCCTAGCTAGCCAGATCTATAACAAAAGGGCACAACAATCTGGTAGAAACATCAAGCAAGATCTAAACTTATGCACATAGACCCACAAGCAATCTCATTGTTCCTAAGCCTCAGCCACTAGCTCTGCTCACAAATTTGCAACTTTAAGATGCTCCTTTGCTCATCTACTCATCCCTTTCTATTTCTCTCTCTCTCTATAGCTAAGTGGAAGAAAACCAGATCTAAACTTGTGCTCGCAAGCCTCCAAGCAATCTGTTGTTTCTATCTACCCACTTACAACTATCTGCAACAACTCTACCCCAGACCTCCTTATATACTAGCACAACCACAAGTCGGCCTGTTGCAAATAGAAACATCTAGAAGAAAACTAAATACAAAATGCCTTAAGTTGGCTTACAACACTTATTAAATGCACATAGGATAAATATCTAAGACACAAATAGGTCCACACACATCCCCATGATCGATCCATGTCACGATCACATACTACGCATATTAAATGCATCAAGTCAGCCTCCCAAATCTGCAAGAACACCAGTCGGCAAGCCAAACTGTCGAGTGCCAACAACCACCAGCCAAGCATTGTCGAGCATCAACAAACCAACAAGCATCATCAAGCAATTGTGATGACCAAGCTCCCTCAAGAATCCTTGAGCCACAACACATGCCAAGAAATATCGTATAAGCCGAGCAACATAATGTGTTGAGCCCTTCAGCGATTGAGCTCCTCAGCCAACACTACACCCAATAACTACTGAGCATCCACCCTTCTTTGACGGAGTAACACTCCAAGTACTCTCCAAAGAAACTACCGAGCACCCCTCTAAGAACTCCAAAGTAGTCACTGAGCAAACCCACAATGCTCCTGCATCAAAATCCCCAGGTAAATAGAAAAGTGTGTACCACACTTTGTTACCACAAGAAATCTCAGTAGCCAACTTCATCTTCACCAAAGGATTCCACTCCATCAAGGATAAGAGAACCAATCTATAAATCATCAACATCTTCTTCATCCATCCAAACACTAGAAGCGTTTGTATCACCACTAACCAATCAGCATGCAACTTATCACCACAACCCATCTCAGCAATAAGAGTATCCAACTCTACATTCACAGTAACAACATGTAGATCCAAAGCCAAATCCACATCAAAAAAATTATAAAATCCCTCATCAACACAAGCCAAACTCACAACACCAGCAATCTCATTGCTCACAACAAGATTCTCTGCAACATGTAAATCATCACCCACAACATCATGATTATCCACGAATAGGTGCTCTACAATTTGCATGTCAGACACAACCAAGTGATCATGAAAGCAAGTCTCCATCCCAGCATAAACAAGGTTAGGAATCTCCTCAGCAACGACCACAAGTTTCTCTGTAGGTTTCACATTAGATTCCACAGTATGATCAACAAAACCAACCTCCACCTCGACCTTATCATGCTCCCTTCTCTCTCGAACAAGTCTTCTAACCGGTCAGACAACTCGCTTCCAGATCGGTAGACTCCAGCTCCAGAAACCTCTATGAAACTCAACTATTCCTTCCTTAACTTGATCGGACAAATTGGCTTCCAACCGAGAAAACATCTTAGAAATCTTCTTCTTAACTACATCACGGATATCTTCAATCGCCCTCGGGTCCAATCTTCTCGGAGGTATCTTCCAAGATATTTGCAAACCCTCTGCAACAAATCTCCAACCAGATCCAACCTTCACTCAACAAGATCAACCTTCCATCTTCACAACCATCGATCCATATCAAAGATCCATCTGCAAGTCCTTTGCTATTGTAAGTCATAACTACGATCTGCTACCTCACAACAAAGATATATAGGACTCCAGAAAGAACAATCCACCACAAGATCGAACTCTGCTCTAATAGACTTCACACAACCCAAGGTCTTGGTGCAAACTGCCTCACCCTCGGTGATCTGTCCACACACTCAGGAACTTCAAGCTCTGATACCACCTGGGGTAGTGCAAGGCCGGTACAATCCCCAATAGAGATGTCCAAACCCCCAGCTAAACAACCACACAATGGAATCACAACAGGAAACCAATATCTGATAACAATCTGAAATCTTATTCATAAACAACTGATTACATGCAATGTGTCAGGTTGTAAGGCCTTCCCAATTATGGCCAATTACAAAGCAAATAATAGTTCTGCAAGATCCCTCAAGATCCAACTCAACCCTAACCCTAGCTAGCCAGATCTGTAACAACGGGGCACAACAATCTGGTAGAACATCAAGCAAGATCTAAACTTGTGCACACAAGCCCCCAAGCAATCTCCTTGTTCCTAAGCCTCAGCCACTAGCTCTGCTCACAAATTTGCAACTTTAGGCTGCTCCTCTGCTCATCTAGTCATCTCTCTCTCTCTCTCTCTCTCTCTCTCTCTCTCTCTCTCTCTCTCTCTCTAGCTAAGTGGAAGAAAATGAGATATGAACTTGTGCTTGCAAGCCTCCAAGCAATCTGTTGTTTCTATCTACCCACTTACAACTATCTGCAACAACTCTACCCCAGACCTCCTTATATACTAGCACGGCCACAAGTCGGTATGTTGCAAATAGAAACATCTAAAAGAAAACTAAATACAAAATGCCTTAAGTCAGCTTACAATACTTATTAAATGCACATAGGATAAAGATCCAAGACCCAAATAGGTCCACACAGTTCCCCACGATCGATCCATGTCATGATCACACGCTACACATATTAAATGCATCAATTTGGCCTCCCAAATCCGCAAGAACACCAGTCGTCAAGCCAAACTGTCGAGTGCCAGCAACCACCAGCCAAGCATCAAAAAACAAACAAGCATCGCTGAGCAAGTGTGACGACTGAGCTCCCTCAAGCATCGCCAAGCCACTGCATATGTTGAGAAATACCGTATAAGCCAAGCAATAGTATGTGTCGAGCCCTTCAGCGACCGAGCTCCTCAGCCAACACTACACCCAATAACGACCAAGCATCCACCCTTCTTCGATCGAGTAACACTCCAAGTACTCTCCAAAGAAACTACCGAGCACCCCTCCAAGAACTCCAAAGTAGTCACCGAGCAAATCCATGATGCTCCTACATCAAATTATAATACCTACCACATGCAGACCCAGAAACTCTCACTACATTAGTAATACCAAATCTAAAAATAATTAATATATCCCAATGATCCACTTATAGCATCATTTAGAAAGTGTAAGCATAACCAAGTAGTAACAACGAACATTCACAATGATATGCATAATGTATAAGCCAATAACTTGCAAGTACAACTCTCACAACAAGTTTCTAATGCTCTCCCATGTTCTCCACAACCAAAACAAGAAAGAGAAAAAGGAACTACCATGCCATATCCCACATGACAACACATGAACACAAACTATTGATCACATGGATCCAACCAACCTCAAATCCAATGTAACATTTTTTAAATCAAACATCTAGGAAGATAACCAAGACCAAAGAGAGAAACACTACAAATCAAAACCTATAGCATGTCCTTATACATACCTTTAATTGTGTCAATTTTGATCTCCATAAAATCCCAAATAAGAAGCCATAACAACACCCAAACTTGTTCAGTTTCTTAGACCAAACCAACATGTTTATTGTGTAATCAATGTAAGAATATCATAACATAGAAGATCAAACCAATCGTGTTCCCAATCCAAGGGAATGATCCCTATTACCTATCTCCCAAACTCAATCATTAATGAATATCGTCATAGTAACACCTCAAATGCATATGGATTTAACCAATATCAAACATCTCTCAAATTAAATCCTCCAAAACTAACCATCTATCCATAGCTCAAGATCCATATCTATGAAAGATAAGCATAAGCATAATGCACTGGAAAGGAATATAGGGCAATACCTCTCAAGTAAAAAATCACCAAATATACCAAAGAATGGAGAATGGTAATGCTCGTCAAGATATCCAAGTCAACATGAATCATTAACTTGGATGAAGAACATACTCTTGATGATGATGATTTCAAAGTTTATAATGCAAATGATGATGTTCATGCTAGTGATTCTGATGATATGTATGACCTTTTGATGTTAATCATTATTTACTAGATAGATTTGTAAAATAATTATGTATTAGTCCTAGTGATGAATAGAGTGACTCATCCTTATAGCATGGTCCTTGTTTGGAACTGACTATTGTTCCATTTGTCTTGCTTTATTTTGATCTCCTTGTGTACTACCCACCTTCCCTAAAAACTATAGACCAAGATGGATAACATGAAATATGCTTGACTAGGTCCTCTTATGTAGTGGATTCTATTTTTTCTTGTTGTAATGTGTCTTCCTTGTGATGTGTTGCTTGTTATATGTTTTGTTTAAATTTATTTAGATGAACCCTATTTCTCTGTTGGTGAAAAGTGATAAAGGAATCAACATGTTGTGACATTTCTCTATTTGTATCTCACTTGTATATGCCATTACATGTTATGTTGTGCATGTTCCACTGTTTGTAAATGTGCCTTTGTGATGTCTGATTAGGGATGACGCAAAACAATAGCTACCTATTCTTTTTTATCTTCGTGATGTCGACCCAAAAAGACTCTTCTTTGTGACTCTTATGTGTTATTCTTCTATTGTGCTTGTAGTTCTACTACCTTTGGGGAATGACAACATTTCATTTTGATATAGACGATTTATCATAAGATCATACTGACCCCTAAGTTGGTAGATCCCTTTTGTGCTCTCTTTTGTCATGTGTTTCATTTCCCTTGGTTTGTCCTTTCTTGAGGGCATCTCATAGTGTGAATGTCTCTTGGGGGTGCACGTATGCTCTGCTAAATTTATTGCTCATGTCAAGGCATTTTTCAATTGCTTTATGTTAGGAATAACAGTCCACAAGACAACTGAGAGGGGGGTGAATCAGTTGTAGTATAGATTATTAAACTTTAAACTTTATTAACCATATCAACAAATGTAAATAATAACACAGTAATAGATAACACCATAACACAAGATTTTTTGTTGAGGAAACCCTGTTAAAGGTAAAACCCCAGTGGGAATTAACACCCACAAATAATGTACTGAGAGTATAGTATCCCTGTTAAAAGATATTAGCCATGTTAGGAGCTTGTTACAACATTACAGTACACAGTCCCTATTAGGAGACAGACCCTGTTAGGAGTCAAAGGAAATAGTAGGCTCACTACCAAGGCACACTGCACAAAGAAGGTTAAAGCCACCCTCAAGGATTTACAATCCGCATCAAGTGTATACAAAAAATACACAATCCAGTGAACTGTCTGATAGCAACTATCTTTGCTTGATCAGTTCCAATGAAGTGTCAACACTTCTTTCTATCCAGAAGTCAAGCTTCGCAGCTTCACAAATCTCTGCTCTTATCTTTCTCTACCATACTTTTCGCAAATGAAAAGATCACTCATATATACCCATTTACAATAACTCATTAGGTCAGCCAGTTAAGCTTTCTTAATACATAATTAACTAGGTCGTCCAATTAAGGCTTCCCATCATACAAATAATTACATAAGCCCTTACTAAGATACACACGGTACCTATAACAAGTATACAACATTTAATCCACCCTCATAATTAATTTCCACATGTTACAAGTCTAAAGTCGGCCAGGAAATAGCTCTTCTCTAGAACACACGCCGCAACTAACGTCATCAGCACCCAAATAGAAATAAAACTCAACCCATTTCACTATCATATGTCGGCTCTCTATCCATAAGCTTACAAGTTATGAAACATCTTCCTCAGTGAGATATACCTGAAACACAGAGACCTTCTCTGTCCAGAATCACAGTTGCAGTCCAGAAAAATAGTCTTCACCAAATGAACTGTAACATCCACATAATGTAACATAAAGTCAAGCAACCTTAGGAGTAAGGTTAGGACACAGCCTTCTACATAAATCCAACTTTGATCCTTCTGAATCATCCATAAAGTGTCTGTACACTCATTCCAGTTAAGTAGTTAGTCTATCTTCTCCATAGAAATATATGTTGACATCAGTGACAAAACATGAATATCAACAGCATGATCAGTAACCTAAATTGCTATCATCCAACAATCTCCCCCTTTGGCATTGATGGCAACATATGGGAAAATCCATATGCATCAACCCAAAAGTACTCTCTCTCAATACAATCTTCTCAATATCCTCAACATAAATTTCCCAAAATAG
>MU227179.1:3157234-3170253 GCA_018584345.1 Thuja plicata
TCTCTCAATACAATCTTCTCAATATCCTCAACATAAATTTCCCAAAATAGTAGGGATTTTCTCATAGATTCCTTCCCCCTTTGGCAGCAATGGCAAAGGGTGCCATAACTCATCTATAGTCTTCAGTAGATTTTTCAAATCTTCATGTCCGATCAAGTGCAAGATCACCCAAATGTGCTCCATAGTGTTCTCATGCGATCACTCCCCCTAAGGAGTAGGTCCATACATCAAGTCCAAAGAATAATATAGCTCTGAGATCCACTGGATTGATGCATATCTGCATCATTTTAATTACCACTGGGAGGGGCCATCACCCCAAGCATGCCTTTGAGGTATTCAAAAGCATCTTTTGGAAAAGGTTTAGTAAATATATCTGCTATCTGTTCCTTTGTGCTTATGTACTCCAGTTTAATCTCCTTAGCAGCTACCTTCTCCCTCAAGAAATGATACTTGATAGAAATATGTTTAGTATTTGAGTGCATTACAGGATTCTTTGACATGTTTACTGTACTTGTGTTATCACAATGAATAACCACTAGCTCCTTGAAAATTATTCCAATATCTTCCAGCATTTGTTTCATCCAAACAACTTGTGTGAAATTAATTACAGTAGCTACATATTCTGATTCAGCAGTAGATTGAGCAATACAATTCTACTTCTTGGTTAACCAGGAAACCAATCTCTTCCCAAGGAAAAATGGACCACCACTTGTGCTCTTTCTGTCATCCACATTACTTGCCCAATCAGCATTAGTATAAGCCTGCAAAGTAAAATTATCAGCTTTTTCGTACCATAATCCATACTCTACTGTTCCTTTCAGATATCTAAAAATTCTTTTCATAGCAGCAAAGTGTGTTTCTTTAGGATCTGCCTGATATCTAGCCACAATTCCAACTGCATTAGTAATATCTGGTCTAGTGTGTGTCAAATATTGTAGACCTCCAATCATTGACCTGTACTTAGTCTTCCCAACACTTTGAGTCTCATCACTTTTAGTTAGTTTGTTCCCTATTATCATGGGTGTACCAACAGGTTTACAATCTTCCATTCCAAATTTGTTCAGCGTTTCCTTAAGGTACTTGGTCTGAGATATAAATATGTCATTTTACTCTGATTAATTTTCAAACCAAGAAAAAATTTCATCTGAACAATCATTGACATCTCAAACTCATTCTCCATTTCTTTAGCAAACTTCTTACTCATTTTATCATTTCCTCCAAAAATGATATCATCAATAAAAACTTCTATAATTAAGATTCCATCTTCATTAGTTCTTAAATACAAATTACTATCTGCATTACCTTTTCTGAAACCAAGATGAAGTAGATGTTTATCTAGTCTTGCATACCATACCCTCGGTGCTTGTTTCAGTCCATACAGTGCCTTCTTCAGTCTGCAAACCATGTTTTCATCATCTGTCAAAGGAAAACCATCAGGTTGCTCAATGTACACTTCTTCTTCTAGTTCACCATTCAAGAATGCAGATTTCACATCCATCTGATACACTTTGAAGTCTTTATGTACAACATAAGCAAGGAATAGTCTCACAGCTTCTAGTCTAGCAACAGGTGCGAATGTTTCTTCATAGTCTATGCCTTCTTGTTGTGAGTAGCCTTTACATACTAGTCTAGCCTTGTTTCTTACCATTGTGCCTTCCTCATCCATTTTTTTTTTGAAAACCCACTTAGTTCCAATCACATTCTTGTTTTTAGGTCTTGGAACCAACTCCCATGTATTGTTCTTATTTATCTTCTCTAGTTCTTCTTCCATGGCTTTAGTCCAAGATTCATCTTTACATGCTTCATCAGCATTCTTGGGTTCATCTTGAGAAATTAAACAGATCTCGTCTCTAACTTTAGATCTAGTCATCATGCCTTTGCTTGCATCACCAATAATTTGATCTTCAAGATGGTTTTTCTTAACATACCTTGGATTCTTCAATGTCTCAGTAGCTTTTGCTTGTTCTTCTTCTTCTATCTCATACTCAATCATCAAGGGTTCTTCAGGTTCAGTAGAAACTTCTCGTGTTTCTGTTATCTGACAACAATCATATATTCTTTCCTGAATTTGAAATTTCTCATCTATCCTCACATTGGCACTTTCAATTAGTTTTCTCAATCTCAGATTGAAATATTTATATGCTTTACTCTTAGTAGAATAACCAAGAAATATTCCTTCATCACTTCTAGCATCAAACTTGCCTATCTCATCAACTCTCTTGATATAGCAATTACTACCAAATATTCTGAAATATTTCACAGTAGGTGTATGATCAAACCATAATTCATAAGGGGTTTTATTTGTACCTTCTCTGATCTAAATTCTGTTTAGTGTGTACACAGCAGTGCCAACTGCTTCTCTCCAATGAACATGTGATACATTTCCTTCTAGCAACATAGTCCTAGCAGCATCTAATATAGTTTTGTTTCTTCGTTCTGCTATCCCATTCTGTTGTGGAGTTCTAGGAGCTAAAGTTTGTTTATGTATTCTATTTTCTTCATAATATGTGTTAAACAATTCTGATGTAAATTCTCCTTCTCTGTCTGATCTCAAACATTTCATTTTTAAACCAGATTCATTCTCAACTTTTGCTTTGAAAAAATTGAATTTTTCAAATGCCTCAGATTTCTCTCTCAAATATGTAACCCACATCATTCTAGAAAATTCATCAACGAAGAGTATAAAATACCTTTCACCATAGTAAGATCTTGTTCTTGTAGGGCCACACAGATCTGTATGCACCAGATCCAACTTCCCTTTTGCTGAATAGGATTTGCTCTTGAAAGTGCTTCTAGTCTGTTTTTCCATAACACATTCTCTACACATAGTGTTAGATGGCTTAACAATTTTAGGTATATCTCTTACTGCTTTTGTCATACTTGCCGTCACAATGTTTTCAAAATTAACATGACAAAATCTTTTGTGCCATAACGAGCTGTCATAAATCTTTGCAATAAAACAAGTAGCTTCAGATGTGTTTAGTTCAAATAGATTACCTCTAGATTTAGTACCAGATGCTATTAGGTCTCTTTTTTTACTCTTGATAGAACATTTCCCATTGATGAAGTTCAGTTGATAACCCTTGTCCACTAGTTGTCCAACACTCAACAAATTATGCTTGAGTCCATCAACAAGTAGTACATTGTTAGTGTTAGTCTTACCATCCAATGAGATAGATCCAATCCCAATAATAAGTTTAGAAGTATTGTCACCGAATCTAACAACACCACCATCATGCTTTTTCAAACTTACAAATTTATTTTTATCTCCAGTCATATGATGTGAACAACCACTATCTATGACCCATTCAGATTTCTTTTCAACTCGAGATACTAATGCTTTTTCCTCATGCATAGGTTCATCATCCTTAATAGAAATGAATCCAATTTCATCAAATTTACCATCCTCATCATCAGATATTCCTTCACTAGCATAATAACATTCCTTATCCTTTTACAATTTAGACTTGAAAAACTTAGGTTTGTGCTTTGGAATTCTTCTAGGACATCTAGATGCAAAATGACCGATCTTATAACATGAAAAACATTTCAAAGGTAATTTTCCTTCAAACTTACCCTTACCTCTCTTTTCTCTTCTGGAAATCAGTGCAACAATTTCATCTAGCTTCCTTTCTTCTTCTTGTATCTGTTCCCATTCATTAGCATAGGCTCCAAGTTCTTCTCTCAGATTATTACTACTTGTGCTTGCATTTCCATCTAAGGTCTTCTTGTTCTTGTGCACAGTTTCTTTGAATGCTGACTCAACTTTAGGTAAAGTGTCTCCCAATTTTGCGGCCTCAAATGTAGTTAGTTTTCCAATCAACATCTCTTTGGTGAAGTTTGGTGTCAAAGGTATGATCTCCTCTATAGCCTGAACCTTGGTTCTGTATGCAAATGTCAAAGATCTCAGTATCTTTGCAATTACTTCTTCTTTATTGTAAGTTCCTCCAGAGTTCCTAATACCAGTCACCACCTTAGTAATTCTTTGTGCATATGCTCTGGTGTTCTCATCTTCTCTCATCTTTAATGATTCCATCTTTGTCTTCCAGTTCTGTAACTTTGTTTGCTTTGTAAATTTGTCTCCAACATATAGTGCTTCCAGTCTTGACCAGATTTCATGTGTTGAGTCCAACTCCTTTACTTCAGTGAATTCTCCTTCTGATAGAGCGTTGATTAGGGATTCCCTTGCAACCATATTACATGAAAATAGCTTCTTCTGATCGGAAGTGGCCTTATCTAATTCATCCTTAGTTGCTAACTTTTCTTTCTTCTTTGTGATCATTCAGTAGTCAAGTCCTAAACACATCAAATGTGTTCTTATCTTGTTCTGCCAACTGTCAAAGTTTTCAGGATCAAACTTCAGACTATCCTTCCTGTAGTAACTCATCTTCAGGATCACCTCAAGCTGTTAAACTTTCTCTCTAAGGACCAGTAGCTCTGATACCAATTGTTAGGAATAATAGTCCACAAGACAACTAAAAGGGGGGTGAATCAGTTGTAGTATAGATTATTAAACTTTAAACTTTATTAACCATATCAACAAATGTAAATAATAACACAGTAATAGACAACACCATAACACAAGATTTGTTGTCGAGGAAACCCTGTTAAAAGTAAAACCCCAGTGGGAATTAACACCCACAAATAATGTACTGAGAGTATAGTATACCTGTTAAAAGATATTAGCCCCATTAGGATCTTGTCACAACATTACAATGCACAGTCCCTGCTAGGAGACAGACACTATTAGGATTCAAAGGAAATAGTAGGCTCACTGCCAAAGCACACTACCCAAAGAAGGTTAAAGCAACCCTCAAGGACTTACAATCCGCATCAAGTGTATACAACAAATACACAATCCAGTGAACTGTCTAATAGCAACTATCTTTGCTTGATCAGTTCCAATGAAGTATCAACATTGCTTTCTATCCAGTAGTCAAGCTTCGCAGCTTCACAAATCTCTGCTCTTATCTTTCTCTACCACACTTTTCACAAATGAAAAGATCACTCATATATACCCTTTTACAATAACTCATTCCGTCGGCCAGTTGATCTTTCCTAATACATAATTAACTAGGTCGGCCAATTAAGGCTTCCCATCATACAAATAATTACATAATCCCTTTCTAAGATACACACAGTACCTATAACAAGTATACAACATTTACAATTCATCACAAATACTTCCAGATCCGCAATCCACTCTCATAATTAATTTCCACACGTTACAAGTCTGAAGTCGGCCAGGAAATAGGTCTTCTCCAGAACACACGCCACAGCTAACATCATCAGTACCCAAACATAAATTGAACTCAACCTATTTCACTATCATATGTCGGCTCTCTATCTGTAAGCTCGCAAGTTCTGAAACATCTTCCTCAGTAAGATATACCCGAAACACGGAGACCTTCTCTGTCCAGAATCACAGTTGCAGTCTAGAAAAATAGTCTTCACCAAATGAACTGTAACATCCACATAATGTAACATAAATTCAAGCGACCTTAGGATTAAGGTCAGGACACAGCCTTCTGCATAAATCCAACTTCGATCCTTCTGAATCATTCATAAAGTGTCCATACACTCATTCCAGTTAAGTAGTCAGTTTATCTACTCCATAGAAATATATGTTGACATCAATGACAAAACATGAATATCAATAGCATGATCAATAACCAAAACTGATATCATCCAACACTTTAATTTGGGGGCATACACTCTGCTCCTTGTTTCACATTTTGCACACATACATACAAAAATTTAATGCAATTTCTCATGCGGATGGCTAAGGAGAGAATATTTTCCTTGCATTCATATTTACATTATCATGCCTCTATACATTATTCAATGGATCCTTGAACTGGTCCTCCATTCCTAGATCCCTCTGGAGACAATGCTTTCCTTAGGACTGGTCACCTTTTCAGGATCCCTTAATGAAGACAATGCTTTCCTTGAGGACTAATATCTTGGTTTTGATGGGTTGACTAGCGTAATATAGCTTTCTATACTATCAATGTTATCTTTTGCAGAAACACTTTCTTGCAAGATCCAGAGTAAGGAAATACCTTGCTCGGCTTAGTGTTCGTGCATCTTTCTCTTTCTCCTTCTCTCTCTTTTGAGTGATGCCCCTTTCATATTGGTTTTGGATTTGATTAGGACTTAAGTCTTGGGGTCTTGATATTTCTTTGCCTCTTTGACCTTGATAAGATTGTTCTTATGCATTGATCTACTTTATAATGAGCATGGGTTTATTTCATACTCCCGCTATAGTGGGGGCTAAGTGCATCATCCTAAAAAGTTAGCACCCATAATTGGATGCTTTATTAGGCCCCATTTTGGTGATTTTGAGATTCGATGTCAGTTATTCTTGATCCTCTCAACTTGATTCTTCTTTTCCCACATATTCTGCCATCCCAAAACCCAGTTCAAATTTCAACTTAAAAACCCTAGGTACATAATGGTTGAGATGTTATGTACCCAAGAACATAACATTTTAGGCATTATGTTCCAACTTGTTTTGGCCCAAATTTGGCCTAGAGCCCTATGTCAAGATTTTAGAGGAAATTAGACCCCATGGTTGGCCTGGATTATTTTTAACCCTGAAACGATGGGTGAAGTATATAAACACCTTATGTCTCATCATTTGAAAAAGCTGCATAAACATTCATGATCAATTGCAAGCAACCAATAATTTTCAAGAGATCAGGCATTTAAGCATTCAAGAAATATGATTCAAGATTTAAAGGCAAGTATCCAAGATCTAGTTTCTTCAATCATCCAAGTAAATCCCAAGAAAATTGTATCATTTGAAGCAAGCTTCTCTCCCATGATGGCTAAGTAGAGGATTTCACAATCAAACAAGATGATCCTTCCTTCCATCTGCATTCATCTCTCATTCATTGCAAGTGATTATCAAGTGTATCCACATTGAATATTTAGGAGTGGTGTTCATAGATCCATGCATTTGTGATAACATCCTTGATGCTATTATACATTCCAAGGTCAGCTCCTTGAATTCAAACACATTCAAACATCTTCATGGGTATGAGCGATTTCTGCATCCGTCCATGAGCGTTTATGCAAGGTGAATAAAACATTTATCTTTTTACATAATTTCCTTTATGTAATTCCTTTTTTATTTTCAAGGTTGATTCCTAAATAGGTGTTTTACCATGAAAAAACCCTTTTACCCAATCTTTTCTCAATTTTTTTGTGTACGGGAACAGATTATGGAGCTGTCAAAACTTTTTCAAGTAGATCGAGAATAGTCGGAGAGTCCTCGAAAGTTTCAGCTAAAAGTGCTTGAAACATTTTGTTCTCAGGTATAGAACATCTGAGTCATTTTGTACCCTACAATTTTAGTCTAAACTGAAACACCAGGTCAGTACAGTAGTTTGGACCCTAATTCAACTAATTTTTGGTTTTTGGCAATTAGCTGTCAGTCTCTTATTTCCATTTTTGTCTCTATTTGTCTAATTTTTCTTCTACATTGCATCTTTCCTCTTTCCATTTTCAATTTACACATTATTAGTGAAGGATCATTGTCCCATTCAACACTTGGGTCCTACTTGATCCTATTGGGACTGTTGATGACAATTATTCAATTGTATATTGTCATTGATGTATACACAAATGTAGTGATGTTACACAAATGTCTAAACTAAGCACAGTCACTGAATGCCATGCTCTCTCAGGCATTGAAGAAGACCAAAGTGATTTTCATTTCTAACCGAGTTCACTCGGGAAATACAGTAACAGTCGGGCATTGAAGGATTACAGTGTTAACCAAGTTATGCATTTAGCGTCAGTCGACTACTAGCATTTTATATTTCATGTTTAATTGGTTGAATAGACACAGACTGTGACCTGCAAACAAACATCCACTTCAGCAAATAGGCATAGGAATGAGACAAGATAACAAGGGATGAACAAAATCCACAAGATTATCTAAATCAAATCACCCACAGTAGTGCACAAAGATGCAGAAAGAAAGAAGGCTCAATAACTCCAAGATTTCTCTAACATTAACCACTATCTTATGCTTCAGATAAGAGCAAAACAGACAAGAAAAGCTTGAGGATAGAGAAAATGTCACAGAAAACCTTTGCATAATCTGGAATTCAATGAGAAATTACAACAAGATGAAACCTGAGGGAAGAGATAATGCCACAGAAAGTCTTGCATGAGCTGAAAAACCTTTGACTAAAAAAGCTTCTAAAACTACTTATATATAACCTCCCCTAGCACACAGGCTCGGGAGTCAATCCATCCAATCAGTTAGGGAAGAATTAGGGTTACAATAGATTCTCAATAAACAATGCAAAAACCCTAAACCATTCAAGTCGGCTCATTAATGCACTCAGGTAATATCTCAGAAGATCAGATATGGCCATGAATGCATCTCCCATCATCATTAATTTGAGCAAAGAAGTTGGCTGATCCATCTACTCAGTTTGCAAGTTGAAAACGTCGCCACTGCCATGAAAACCCTGAGAACAACATTTAAATATTTGAATTCAAACCCAAACGGTCACAGGTGGCGCGGAATGCCTGATCAACAACTCAGATTTAAAACTTTACTATCTTTAAAACATGATCGTTGATCTGCCTTAAGCTACTTGCGATCATAGGATCAGATCTGCCACATGGCACGCAGGTGCGATTCCTTAGTGGTTATCCTTCTTCATCTTTACGATCAAGGCATTATGCCCACTGTTCGATCTTCACAAACTTACTTTATCTTTATTTTCCCTTTGGCGCTGACCCTAGGCTGACTTTAACACGTGTCTTCAAGGTGTGATCCCTTAATGATTAGATTTTGAGCACTTTGGCATTAAGGATTTACACCCACCATACGATGAAACTAAAAACAATCACAGATTAACCTTAGTGCAAACAGGCCCAGGGTTCTGACAACCTGCCACGCGTTGCAATGACGCGTTGCCTTAAAGATTAACTATCTGCATTTTGGCAATCAAGGGATTGCGCAAACTGTTGGATATTTATTACTTGTTGTGTCTTTACTACACTTTTCAACCTGGGACCCATGACGTCATATGTTCCACATGTCATCACGTCTTGATGGCTTGAACATTAGATCTCAATCATCTTGGCTTTAAGCCTTTAAGCCGACTATCCGATCAAATTAAACTTGATCGGTCTTTACTTTATTCCTTCTGACTTTATCCTAGCCCGTCATGGACACATATCATTCAATCTTAATGGCTTGATGGATAGATTTCGAGCACTTCGGCTTCAAATATTTAAGCCAACCATCCGATCAAACTGAACTTGATTGGTCTTTAATAAGCCAAAGACCCTTCATAAAGGTGACCCCACCGTCCACGTGGCACAATGACTTAATGGCTTAATGAATAGATCTCAAGCACTTTGTCTTTAAGCCATAACGTCGACCACACGATCAAAATAAACTTGATCGATCTTTAACTTGTCTTTAAGCTCAAATCTGAACCAGACACGCGTCACAAAAGTGTGATGCCTTAATGAATAGAAACCTTCATCTTAGTGATTAAAGCATCACGATGATCATCTGATTGAAAAGGAACTTGTTGCCGCCTGGGGGAAATAAAGTGCTTCGGGACTTAGGAAAGGAAAATCGCTTAGGAAAATAACTTTGGCCCCACTCGACGGATAACTTAAAACACATGATGAATTTAGAACTTAAGTGGAAAAAAAGGTAATGAAATATTAGAACGGGCCACCAAAGGACTAGGGCTTAAGAGATTCCATAGGGTTTTTGCATTTAGGTCCTTTAAGACATGAACAAGGGGTAAACCAGTGACCTAAAAAAATGTAGAGAGCGAGGAAAAGACAAGGAATCGTGACAGAAACCATACAAGTTGGGCTCTACCCTTGTGGGACCCTCATTTACTCCACTTGTAACCAAAATTGGACAGGATGGGAAATTTGGGTAACAATTACCATATTGTCAAGAAATATGGAGGATGTTTTGAGAAATGTGCAAGTACAGGGCAAACAATTGAATCTGATAGTACTTAAGAAGGTTTCTTGGAAATTTGTAGGTCTGATCAGCCTCTTCATTTCCATAATTACTATGAAGTGTATGCATAAGAAGAGAAATGTAATACAATTACATTTTTGTAATTAGTTGAAGTATCAAATCCTCATTATTCCCTGTAATTCTCTATGGGATGAATGTAAAGATTTGTAAGTCTAAAATTGTTCTTTTATTTTATGGGCAAGATCGGAGGTTTTCTTCACCCAATTCTTTCCTACCAGTGCTCACATTGGACTGGGTTGTAAAATATTCAAATATTAATAAGATAAAATTGGCTAAGGATTATTACCTATGAAAAAAACTAAATTTTTTTTAGCATTTTGATAAGTGTAGGAGAGACTCCATGGCAAGTGAACAATCCCACAATAGGTAATAATAATCATGCCAAAGCTTCTCCTAGGAATAGTGTATTCAAACCAAGGATTATTTTCCCTATGATGAAGTGCATTTGAATTGTCAAACCAGGGATGTATACTTGAAATGAGACAGCATGGTTTGTGCACTAAGTCTCTCATAGAGTCATGTCACTTAAGCTGCAGGAAGGAAAATACATGAAAGAAACTTACGTTATTGCTACAGGAAAGTAAACACACACAACTACTTAATGAAATTGATGCTGAAAATGATAAGTTCAACTTTAACCTATTCTATCAACCCAAAGCATTCACTATAATTATCCCTGCAGGTGTTGCAGCAACATACACAAGTTATAATGTTGCATGAGGAAACAGTAAATTCTACTTGAAACGTTGTAAATGCTTAAAACAACTTAACCTAGTCTACTCTAATCCACCTTCCAAGTGGGCCCCCTTGGTCAAATTTTTCTAACTTCTAACACATAATATAACTCAAAATCACTCCATTATATTTCCAGTGACTACATCATAGTGAAACAATGCACGAAACTAAAGGAGTAACTTTTTTGTTCAAATGCAACAATGGTATATCATCCAACTAAATACAATATAACAGTCACATCCCTTTATATAGAGGATTGATATTTATTTAAAGCATAAAGATAAGTTCTGACTAATTCACGCCATAAATAAAGGAGAATATAACAGCCCACAACAAAATATCATAAATACTGGATAACTGCTTCAACAGAGTATTGACGGTAGAGAAAATATAGCATAGTTGTGTTCCTATATTTCCTAAAATGATAGTTCCTTCAATTTATCAGGCATTTCACGTGGTGTTATAACGGTTCTCCTCATCGCAGCTAGGGCTTCATCATTTCCTCATCAATGTTGTCGATCCACTCTCAAGTTGCTCCTCTTTTCTAGCAGGTTAGTAGCACATGCATATATATTCAAGTCAACTATTTAACTTAATCCAAATGTTAGGACATACATTCAAACAATTATATGAAATACTACGGCATATATATAATATTTAGCAAAGTATGTCACTATTATCTACCCATATTTTTGTGGATCTGACTGTACTTATATAGCATGTTCGTAAGTTCAAGTACTTAAAATTTTCACAAGTGTTTTGGAAATGTCTTAAAACAAAGCATAAAATCAGTATAAAATAGAGACAAATTATTGTCCCATCAACAGGTGCAACTTAAGAACATATGGGTTTAATTCAAGGGGGTTTGATCTAAAGAAGTTTGATATAACCCTCTTAAATTAAAAGTCTTTAAATAGAATCTTTCGAGGCTTAAATCATTATATTTTAAAAAAAAAAGTGATTTCAAATAAAATTTAGGATGTCTCAAAAGTAGGACAAACTATTGTGGCAATTCCTATGGAATTTGTACCTTGTGATGTTGGGCGTGAAACTCAAGAAAATATTAATTATTGTTTATGATAATTTCTCATGCTAAATGGAGGTTCCTTGACCATTGGAGACCAATTATTCCTTATTGTGGTTGTTCTTTGGAGTTTGTATGTAAAAAAATAAGGTTTTACTAGTATATAATGCTTCTTGTACATACGTACACAAGTGTATAATATAATAGTTTAGAATTATCTAATGAGATTTGAGTGTTTTAATCAATTTATAATCCTTCATAGAGCTTTTAATGTTTGTTTGTTGAAGGTGTTGTGGTGCACTTTGTATTGTATGTCTAATTTGTGGCACCTTTGGGAGTGATTTGATGGGTTGACTTGGTGTTTACCAATGCATGTAATACCTATATCAAACCTACAATAACAGATACCAATATCACCAAGTGATTATCAAAAAATGGGAGGTGTGTAGCATTACTATGGTTGTGACATTTGGGTGATGCTAAATTTAATATTTTAGACTATTATAGGTTATTATTGGGAAAATTTATAAACGCATTTAGTGATGTTGTTAACTATTTGGAGAAAAACGTGATATACTATGTAGATATTTTCCATTATAATATCATATTAGATAAGTTAGATACACTTTCACAATGTTTATAGATGACTTTCTTATATCCCAAACTTGTAGCTCTTTTTTAAGTGTGTGCAGACTTGTACCAACGAGTAGCACTCATTAGTCAAAGTGCCACTACTACATTTGGGGCCAAATTTCGACAGAAGTTTCCGACGGGTAACTTTTTCTTATGAATTTGGTTTTTTTTTTTTGTAATAGGCCCCGATGATGTCGGTATTTTGATGGGTGTTTAATTGACCATCAGAATTCCAACAGATTCAGGGTATACATTAAAAAAAAAAAGTGAAACAGCCTCATCATTTTTATTTCGATTGGAGAGCGGGAGAAAAGGAGCAACAGATGAGCGCAGGAGAAGGTATGTAATTTCTTCATCTTTCGAGCCTCTGGCATCATATTCAAATGCATTTCATTTTATTGTTGAGGGAGTTTCTCTCTGAAATGACCGCATTCTACTGGTGTCATGCCCTAGCCAGTGCTTCTATTATTTGATGTTATTGGTGCTTGTGCTCAAGGATATCAATTCACTGTATTCAAATGTTTGGATTCATGTTTGTTGATATTACTGGCATATGTGTTTAATGATGCCATTGTATATTGTTGTCAC
>MU227179.1:3180059-3190082 GCA_018584345.1 Thuja plicata
TTTTCTCCCACTCCTTTTCTCAACAAATGAAATAAAAATGATTTGGTCGTTTCAAAATAGTGAATCAATATCCTTGAGCACAAGCACCAATAACATCAACTATTTTGATCTGTGGGTACCCTAATGTCGGCAAGAGTTCTTTTATTAATAAGATTACTCTGCAAGCTTGAAGAAGCGATATATTTTGGCAAATAAAGAGTAGAAAGACGATGATATTCCTAAGATCATGGATGGACAGAATGTTGTAGACAGAATGGAAGACATCTTTCTAGACTGGCCCTAGATCCTTTGATAATTGGGCGTAGGATCTAGACCCGGGCTAAAAAGATGTCTTCCTTTCTGTTGTGGAATTATCCCTTCTTTGGCCTGTACTCATTCCTCTTCTCAAAAATGGTTATCTAGAAACTTTGGATACTGTTTCTCATCCATGCACGAAATGTTCTAGTGATCGTATAAAATTACTTTAGGCCTCTAGTATTGATGAGATGTACAAGTGTAAAATGTTTTTGTGAGACTGGGATCAATTTGTGCAGTGTACATAAATGCAAGGCGGTGGTTATTCTCGACGATCGACAAGTAGCTAGGACAGTAGCTATGACTAAAGATAACACAGCTCAAGAGACCATCATAGGTTATCTCTTTCTTCGGTCTATGTTATTGACATAATGTTTTACATTGCATGAGCTCATCAAATCCGGGGATTTGAAATAATTTGATAGAATATTTTCATGACAACGTATATTATTTAAGTTGATGTTGCACGAATTTATCTACTTCGCGTACTTGTATACTATGAAGATGGTGATAAAGTAGCATCTCCTACCATGGCCATGCTTCTTTATCATCGTCCTCATAGTCTACAAGTGCGCGAAGTAAATAAATTCGTGCAACGTCAACTTAAATAATATACATTGTCATGAAAATATTCTATTAAATTATTTCAAATCCCCGGATTTGATGAGCTAATGAAAGGTAAAACACTCTATCAATAATATAGACCGAAGAAAGAGAGAACCTATGATGGTCTCTTGAGTTGTTTTATCTTTAATGTGCATATCCGTTGGTTTTTTGACATTTCATAATTAATTTTTGACAGCAATGATATGCCTTCGACAGATAAAATGTTAGAGAATCATAATTTACGACAATTCTTCTGACAGTAATGCTATACGTTCGACAGGGCAACTTGTCGAAGAACTGTTGCACGACTGTCGCTATTCTGACAGAAACTTCGATAGTAATGCTATATATCCGACAGGTATATCTGTCAGAATTAGGTGGAAACTGTCGGTATGCCAACAGTTATAATGTCGGAAAGGATATGTTTTCGACAGTTATTTCCAACAGAGATTGTATATTTCCGAAAGGTCGTGGTGTTGGAATGTCAATGTATGAACCGCAGGAAATGCCATAATGAAGTTGTTGTCATGTGCAAGTTTCTGACATGATGTGGTGTCATTAAACCGATGGATGTGTCTTCTGTCGCAATTTCCTACGCAAAAATGGTGACGAACTCATGTGTCGAAATACCAACAAATGAGCATTGGAAATCTGACAAATGGCCGTCAGAATTTGACCTCAAATGTACTAGTGTGCAATGTTGTTCTTTCTAGTTGGGTATGGGGTTTATGCTTTTTGGGCAACTTTGGGACATGATTTTGTTAGTGTTATTTTGTATCAACATGTGTATCGACATTGTTACCTTTATCAACCCTTGTGATAGTAGATGTCATATTGCTTGACATTTTTTGTTGAGCTATTATATTTTCAAAAAAAGTTTAGGGGTTTATTATAGGTATTAGGGTTGGTTATCTTGTTAGTTTATTGGGAAGCTAACCCTTGTCGTAGATTTTTTTAGTTGCATAAAATTATTTTAGCAATTTCTTGTGTTGCGCTCATCACTCTATCTATTTGTGACTAAGGAAACTTAAAATTCATATGCACCTTCATAAGAATCATGACATTGAAATTCGATGAAAAGTTTTATAGAGTAGGAAAAATACTTGACCCTTGAATCTAATTGGTGATGACATATATATATATATATATGGAGAGTAGTTTCTTGAAAATAGATCAAATAGAATTTATGGAGTTAAAAATTAATCTAGCCGCATGTGGGAGTGTGTTGGTTAAGTCTAAGCTTATGAGACAACTAGATGAAGAATTTAGAGTTATAATTATTTCTTACATCAATAAACTTACGAGATTTATAGATTTTGATGTTTAATTAAATTATGATACAATGAAGGAGTTTTTTTCAGCTAATAGTACATGATGTTTTTGTTTTGAAAGATGTTATACACCATTTATTTTCCAAGAGAGTAAGGATTCTAGATGTTTTTTTATTGGTAAAAGGCCTTAGCCAAGTTATTTTATTAATAATCAACCTATTTACAACCCAACTCACTAGGGGCACCGATAGGAAAGAGTTGGGCGGAAAAAACCCCCAGCCTTTCCCCAAAAAAATTAAAGATATAAGTTTGATGATTTACATACATCTTGTCTTATGTTTACGGGGAATCAATGAGGAAAAAGATATCCTCATGTACAAACTTTTACCAATTCCTTTACTTATTTTATGATATACAACTTTGCACTGATATTACATTTTCCTTCTGTATACAAAGGGAAAGAGCTTCATTGTTCCTTTTACATACATTTTTCACATATATCCTCGATAGGGATACCTCTAACCTTTCACAAATAAGTCCTTGATATCTACAAAGCCTACCTCAATATTTTTTATACCTGACATTTCCTGTATATATTCATCGTAACTTTCCAGCTCCTAGAATACAGTTAGCATACCAGTCATTTGATCTTTCATAAATCAAATTAAAACATTGAGATATAAATCCTTTCCAGGAACTTACTGATAATCTAAAGGAACAATAAATGAACAAATACATCCATATAGGGACAGATCCATTAGAACCATAATATCACTGAAACATAGGAAATAGAAGAGCCAACTAAAGTTAGATGTATATGAGAAAAATACAATACAAAGGTATATATATGAAACTAAACATATATATATATATATATATATATATATATATGCATACATATATGAATAATAAAATATTCATATATGAATACACACACACAGATACACACACACACACACACATTTATATAAAAATCTATGTATAAAGACGAATGGAGGGAAATGGATCAACACAAAAAAAAAGCTACAAAAGGATAGAGAAAATAAAAACAAATCCAGTAGAAGCAGAATAAAGATAGAGCATAGATCAAATAGCATAACCAAGGTCGTTCATCCTCAGAAAACTTCTGAGCCTAGTCGCCCAATCCTGCGGAAGTTAGCAATAGCCAACCAAAACTGTTAATAATAAATCATATATTTGCATATATAATAAGAGTATCAAAGACCAGTTTAGGCCTAACTATTCCTAGCTATATCTACACAATGCATATATGTTTACAGATCTCTTAATGTACCTGATCTGAACAGAGTTTAAGAAAAAAGTCAAAGGATTCTAGATGTTATTGCAAAGGTTGGATATTGTGTATTGATGATTGATCTTAATTGTGATGATTTGGTACTTCGAATATTCAAATAAGTTTTTTGATATTATAAAAAAGTTCACAATGATAGCATTGTTACAACCATTCAAAGAATCATATCATTAATGGTCAACAAGACACTAGTACATTTGAGTCAGATTTATGATGACCCTTCATCAAAATTCAGACAACAATATGTCAGAATTTTGACAAACATCAAGGAGAGTCCTCAACACATTTTTTTTGTCGAAACTTCCGACAATGGAGTACACATTGGATTTCCAATAAAACCACATCGTAAATATATTTGTAACAAAGGGTGGTTTTCTGACGAAGGCTTGTCGGAAGTCTTACGACCGTCCCAGCGATTGACTTTTTTTGTTCATCACAATTTCGATGCGAACGATGATGATTATGCTTCCATACTCGCGATGTTTATATCATCGCAAGTATGGAAGACTTGTCCATTGTCTTTTGGTGTTTGTCAGAATTCTGATGAGGACAATGATGATTATGCTGCCATGCCTGCGACATTTGTGTTGTCGAAGGTATGACAACCTCGTCGGTTGTCTTCTGGTGTTTGTCAAAATGTTGACGAGGAAGATGATGATTATGCTGTCATACATGTGATGTTTGTGTCATCGCAGGTATGGAAACCTCATCGATTGTCTTCTGGTGTTCGTCGAAATTCCAACGAACCCCAACAATTTTTTTTTTTTAAAATAGTAAATATTGTTAAAATGTGACTTGAAATAATGATAGATGGTTTAATATCTATGATAATAAAATGTGGTACTAGTTCAAGAAATCAAGAAATGGATGCATTTGTGTTAGATAGATAAAACTATTGTGCATGCTAGCCACAAAGCTCTCCAATATTTGCAAGCAGAAAATAAATTACATTAATAAAGCATTACAAGTGAATGGAGTTTCTTCAACAATCTCATTTGGAAATCAAGTATAGGTAGGGAACAACTGATGGCCAAGAGTATTAATATTGAAGGCAAAGATAAATAATGCCTCAAGTATGCTACTCTACAAATTGGATAATTTATATGTTTCATGGAAACACAAACTATTATTGATAAAGGAAGTCCACGGTTCAAAGTTTCAAGCCATTTTGTTGTTGGTATTTGCCAAACATTCAACAAGAAGCAACTAAACTCATTAAAGGATGTAAACAATGTTGTATTTTTATACAGGAAAAACTACAATCATAAACTATGGACCATATACACCTCTCACAATTCCTACTAAATCATCCAAGAGTACTTGTATGGATTTTATGGGAAATTAACAGTCTTGGTAAAATATATGTTTTGATTCCATGTAAAAAGATGATAATAGAGCATTAAGTAGTTGTTGTTCTTTCCTAATGTTTAAGTGAATTTCAGGTTGCCTAGGTTCATTGTTTCATTTAAGGATCCAAATTTTTGGTAAAATATTACAATATCTTATTGGATAGGATGGAGACCAAAATCCAAAGAAGCACAGTTTTCCATTCTCAAAATGATGGATAAGCAAAAGTTGCAAATACTAATAGGACCTTTTGCTGAATATTTAGGTCAAGTTCCCTATTTAGGTTTTCCTCCTTTAAATATGTGTCAGGTTGGCCTTCTTTTAATATGTGAGTGTACATGTATGGATGGACATCCAAACTTATTTTTTAATCAATCAAGCATCACATTTTGACAAAGTGTTGCAGTTTGCAAGCAATATTGCATGTTTTTTTCTCCTTAAGCAGAGTTTGAGTAACCTTGTGGGTTTGTGGGCATAATTTAGGGTTGTTTGGTAGAAGGTTGTGTTGACCGAATAGCTTTGCATCATATTGCTATTAGAGAAAGGAAAGAGATCCTTGTTATTGGAAAGAAGACTTTGAAGGAAGAAGCTAGACAAGATGCATCTAAGGATGAGTACAATGGTTGCAAGGGAATTGAGAAGCCTTAGAGAAAGGATGGAAGCAATTGAAACTAGAGAAAGAAGAAGAAGAAATGTAGGTTTAGATGAGGAAGAAGAAGAAGGGGAAGAAGAATAAACCCCTTAGCAAGAAGAGCAACTTGATCTAGAAGATGCAAGAATGGTAAAGTTACTAAAAGCCCTTAGAGTAGGAGACTCTAGAGTTAAAACTGAATTGCCAATGTATAGTGGAAAAATGGATGATGAAGAGTTAAGAGATTGTTTCGGTGCCCTTGATAACTTTTTTGAATGTGAAGATATTGAGGATAATGTGAAGGTAAAAATTTCTAATTCTAGGTTGATGGGACATGCTTTGCTATGGTGGGACTTCTTACAGGCAGAAAGATGGAGGAATGGTGTCCCTAAAATCACATCTTGGCCAAGGATGGTGGAGAAGATGAAAAAAAAGTTCCTTCCTAAAGATTACAAAGTTCGATTGTACAAGAAGATGCGGGGATTGAAGAAGAAAGAGATGGATGTATAAAAGTATAATAAGGAGTTTTATAAGTTGGACATAAGAGCTTCTCATGAAGAGGATGTAGAAGAGAAGGTATCTTGGAGGGATGAGATATAACATCCAAGATGAATTGAGTCTGTCAACACCAAGGAATGTGGAAGAATGCTACAAGTTGGAAATAAAGGTTGAAGAAAATATATGAAGAAGGCAAGAGAGACAAGGCAGCAACAGCAACAGAGGAAGATGTAGAAGGCCTAGCAGCAACAATGAAAAAGGACAAAGAAATGACAAAGGGAAAGAGCCAATGTTTAACCAAGAGGGGGTTTCAGAGGTGGAGGAAGATTTGGATCTGGTAGAGGATTCATAGGCAGATGCTATACATGTAATGAAGTTAGACATACATCCCCTAAATATCCTTTGAATGCATAAGAGAATAGGAAGCCTAAGAGAAGGGTGTAGATGTTCAAGAGGAGAAGAAAGAAGAAGAAGATGGAGGATGTATAAAAGCTAATTTAGAACTTGATGGTGAATTCCTCATGTTTAGAAAAGGACAAAGATTACAACCACAAAGACCAAAGGTATCTATATTATTTACTCTATGTAAGAGTCAAGGTAAAATTTGTAAGGTGATAATAGATTATGGTTCACATGACAATTTGGTTTCATATGAAATGGTTTCTAAGTTAAATGTGCAGAGGTTTCCTTATAATAGTCCCTATAGTGCAACATAGGTTGGTAATGAACAAAATATTGTGGTTAAAGAACAAGCATATGTGGATTTTTCTATAGGGTATTATCAGGATAGGATTCTATGTGATGTTTTTCCTATGACTTGTAGTCATATAATTTTAGGTAGACCTTGGAAATCTTTGAGAAGAACTTTACATGATGGGTATGCTAACTCTTATGTTGTACACAATGGTGATAAGAAGTTTGTGTTAACCCCTCTAAGTGATGATAAGATGAATGATAAAATTATTATATGTTTTGGAGATAAGGTTTGTGTGAATTTGCAGGATAGACAAGTTGGAAAGAGGCCTATTTTACTATTGAAAAAGGTGACTAATGGCAGCAAGATGACTGTGAACGAGTTGTCATTGAATGTGACTGGTAATAGTGTTATGGTGGGAAGTATTGTTTTCCCCTTGACTAAAAGGGTAGAGGGCACAAGGATTCCTTTAAAAATTTAGATGGTAAGGGATCAAGAGGACCTCTAGAAGATAGATAAATTGAAACATCAACAGTCAAGGATGGACTATGGTAAAGAGAAGAATGAAGTGTCTTTGTGTATTGATGTTTTGTGTGAGATGAATGCAGGTAGAGGACTTAGGAGGAGACTGACTCTCAATGATTTTTTATTGCAACAAATGCCTAGAAAGGATTTGAAAGATAGGGAACCATCTAGGAAGATGGGAGGCATGAAGATAAAGCCCCTATTCTCTTGGGACAAGAGGATTTCTCTAGGGGGAGTATGGTGCAGGAACACCTGATGAAGCATGGAGGTACATGACACCACCAAGGCATGGATGATGTGATCAAAGGTATACAAGTCCTAATTATGATGTACTTAAGCCAATCATGGAATTTGAATGTAATTGCAAGCATAATTTAAACATGAATCTTAATGGTATTGATAAGGACCATAGGTTCAAACAATGTAATAAGGGTATGGTCAGAGTAACTTGTTAGTAATAACTGAGAGGGGGGGTGAATCAGTGGCCTCAAAAATATTCCAATAATCAACCCTTTAAACTTAGTACCACAATATTATACATCTAGTTATCTTCGGTCCTATAAGATGAATGCCTCCAAATACTTATATCAAATTACTACTACTCAGAATGCTTTGTAAAAACTTCTACTGTAGATTTATCGAATAGCAGTATGTTAACTTACTGAAAGACAGTAAATTATCTAGAGTATGCCAATCAATCCAATTAAGTTAAGTGTAATAAAAAAAACTAAAGTAATGACTCATAAACACATTAACACATGGTTTTTTAATATGGAAACCTTGTTAAGGGAAAAACCACTTGGGACTGGTAACCCAAAATTTTGACTCTTATGAAGTGAGCTCAGTGAAGAGCCAACCTTGTTAAAGGTTACAAAAACACTGTTAGGTGTGACCTTGTTAGAGGATTTAAAAGTTTAGTCTGTCACTTGATATCGGGCATCTCTATGCTACCTTCCTTGATCAAACACTCACTTGACCTATCAATTGGCATTTGGCATCTCATGCTATCTTCATGATCAAACTTTTTGATACTCCCTGGGATGTATCTCAATATAGAAATGATCTTTAAATCCCGCTCGGTTAAGAGACTTTCTGAATCAATGGTTAAACTGAAATAGTTGATGATAGGTAACTGATTGAATGTTTGAAGATGTTAAGTTGATCACTGAAATGCAGAAGGATAGTGCAAGACATTAAATCAGTTAATGGATTGTATTGTCATTGATGTCAACTTGATATAATCTAATCAGTTATAATCAAAGTGTCAAAGACTTAAGAGGATCAGAGAGATAAATATTATGCTTTATGTAATGCATAAAAGACAAGCATTCACATTGTGACTACAAACACCGACGGTTAGTGGAACCCAACGGATAGAGATCACCGACAGCCAAGTCACAGTGATGCCCGAGCAAGAAAATTGACGAGCATTACCGATGAGCAGAATCACAAGCAAACCCGACGGCCAAAAACATAGTGTAAACCGATGGAGAAGCCCGAGGAGAACTGAAGTGTTGACTGACGCTATCAGAGAGTTAAAACCAAAAATAATTGAAGTTCATAAATGAAAAATATCTAGCTGGCAGAGCTAAATATAGAGGGTATGTGCAAGATCATGAGGGGCCAAACTATTCCCTTAAGTGGCAATGAAAAATCAGCAAATCAGGGTTAGTCAACTTGACATGAAAATTTGAACTAGCTATCAACCTAATATCAAAAAGTTGTAAGAATAGAATCTGTAGGAAATTGAATTTAGTTTCTAAAATTCTAGGTCTTTTCTGAAAAAAATTAAATATGATTGGTGAAAAGTATAGATTTTAATGCAGCAGTACAAAAATTTCAGGAAAAAAATAACAAGTAGGTGTATGTCTGACCACCTTAATCATAATCAAATGATAATATTTTTTTATAAGATTTTATATATAAGTAGTAGACTCGTGCCCGGATGTGATGCGTATTTTTTTGTAATTTTACTCCAAAAAAATAATTAATTATGTTTTTTCTGCTACAACGTTTTCAAAATAAAAAAACTTCCGTGTCTAACCACCTTAACTCATTGAAAACTTTAAAGAATTCAAAAATATAAAAAAATTCCCTTATAGTAGGCGAAGCATAGAATGTGACGCATTTTTCAGATTTCAAAAATGTTATACCATTTGAAAGTTATAGCTATTTTTCAATCAGTATATAAATCAGCACTTTAGAGGTAACTCAATTAGAAAATAACTAATAATTACTTACCGAATTCAAAGTTTGATAGTAATTATATCGATAGAAAGTTGATAATCTCCTTAAGATACCCTTTTTGTTTCATTAAATTTGGATAAAAAAAGTCATCGGCTACATGGTCGAAGTCTGGAACTCAGAGAAACAGGAGAAAAAACACGCTTTTGTGACACTTTTAGAGTTGACTATGTAGGTTTGGTGTACAAAGCAATACCGAGCCTAATTGGGTACCCGATATTTTTGGGTGCCCGAAAATGACGGCAGAATTTTAATTTTTAAATTTTCCCTCCCTTTTCTCCCTCTTAAATTTTTTTCCCTCCCCTTTCTTCCTCCTTCATATGATATATTATATATCAAAAATTATATATTAGATTATGTATTATATATATTAAATATTATATAATATCTATATATATTAAATATTATATAATATATATTTTACATTAAATATGATATAATATATATTAATATTAAATGTTACATTATATATATCATAAATTATATATTATTACATATATTATATATTAATATATTTTTTACAATATATCACATAATATCTTCATATTTAAATTGTATGTAATATATATATATATATATATATATATATATATATATATAT
>MU227179.1:3202877-3213409 GCA_018584345.1 Thuja plicata
CCCTGAGAAAGACCCCATGACCCCTTTTGACACATTAAAATACTCAAGTGTGTCCCACGAGATCATAGGAATCTTTGGAAAACACTTGAGAGTTCTAATGTGTCCCTAGGGGTCATAGAGGGTCCTAAAGGGTCCTAGTACACCTTCTCACACATTAGGACCCCTAGGAAGACCTTGTTACCCCTTTTCAAACATTGGAACACTCAAGTGTGTCCCAAGAGGTCATAGGACCCCTTGGGACACACGTGAGTGTTCCAATGTGTCCTCGGGGGTCAAAGAGGGTCCTAAGGGGTCATTGTATGATAGTTCACCTTCTCATGTGTTAGGACCCCTAAGAAGACCCCATGACCCCTTTCAACACATTGGAACACTCAAGTGTGTCCCAAGGGGTCCTACAACCTCTTGGGGCACACTTGAGTGTTCCAACGCGTCGAAAGGGGTCATGGAGACTTTCTAGGGGTCCTAACGAGTGATAAGGTGTACTAGGACCCTGTAGGTCCCTCTTTGACCCCTGGAGACACATTAGAACATGCAAGTGTGTTTCAAGGGGTCCTACGACCTCTTGGGACACACTTGAGTGTTCCAATGTGTCGAAAGGGGTCACGAGGTTTTCCTCAAAGTCCTAACATGTGAAAAGGTGTACTAGGACCCCTTAGGACCTTTTTTGACTCCTAGAGGCACATTAGAACACTCAAGTGTGTCCCAAGGGGTCCTACGACCATTCGGGACACACTTGAGGGTTCCAATGTGTCTAAAGGGGTCATGGGGACTTCTTAGGGGTCCTACAACCGTGAGAAGGTGTACTAGGACCCCTTAGGTCCCTCTTTTACCCCCGAGAACACATTGGAACACTCAATTGTGTTCCAAGGGGTCCTACGACCTATGAAACACACTTGCGTGTTTCAATATTTCAAAAGCAGTCATGGGAAGTCCCCATGACTGCTTTTGACACATTGGAACACTCAAGTATGTTCCAAGAAGTCGTAGGACCCTTTGGGATAGACTTGAGTGTTCTAATGTGTCCTCGGGGGTCAAACAAGGTCCTAAGGGGTCCTAGTACACCTTTTCACTTGTTATGACTCTGAGGAAAACCTCATGACTCCTTTCGACACATTGGAACACTCGAGGGTGTCCCAAGAGGTCATGGGATCCCTTTGGATAGACTTGAGTGTTTTAATGTGTCTCAAGGGATCACAGAGGGTCCTAAGGGGTTTTAGTACACCTTATCATGCATTAAGACCTCTAAGAAGACCCCATGACCCATTTTGAAATATTGGAACACTCAAGTGTGTCCCAAGAGGTTGTAGGACCCCTTGGGACATAGGTGAGTGTTCCAATATGTCCTCAGGGGTCAAAGAGGGTCTTAAGGGGTCACAGTACACCTTCTCATGTGTTAGGACCCCTAAGAAGACCCCATGACCCCTTTTGACACATTGGAACACTAAATTGTGTCCCAAGGGATACTACGACCTCTTGGAACACACTTGAGTGTTCTAATGTGTCAAAATGGGTCATGGGGACTTCTTAGGGGTCCTAATGCATGATAAGGTGTACTAGGACTCTTTAGGACCTTCTTTGACCCCTAAGAACACATTGGAACACTCAAGTGTGTCCCAAGGGGTCCTACGACCTCTTGGGACACACTTGAGTGTTCTAATGTTTCAAAAGGGGTTATGGGGTCTTCTTAGGGGTCCTAAGACATGAGAAGGTGTATTAGGACCCCTTAGGACCCTCTTTGACTCCCAGGGACACATTGGAACACTCAAGTGTGACCCAAGGGGTCCTACAACCTCTTAGGACACACTTGAGTGTTCCAATGTGTTGAAAGGGGTCATGAGGACTTCCTAGGGATCCTACAACCGTGATAAGGTGTAAGGTGTACTAGGACCCCTTAAGTCCTTATTTAACCTTCGAGAACATATTTGAACACTCAATTGTGTCCCAAGGGGTCCTATGACCTCTTGGGACACATTTGAGCGTTCTAAGTTTCAAAAGGGGTCATGGGAAGTCCCCATGACCCCTTTTGACACATTGGAACACTCAAGTTTGTCCCAAGAGGTCGTAGGACCCCTTGGGACACAATTGAGTGTTCTAATGTGTCTCCGGGGGTCAAAGAGGGACCTAAGGAGTTGTAGTACATGTTCTCATATGTTAGGACCTGTAGGAAGACCCCATGACCTCTTTCAAAACATTAGAACACTCAATTGTATTCCAAGAGGTCATAGGACCCCTTGGGACACACTAGAGTATTCCAATGTGTCCCCGAGGCTTAAAGAGGCATCCTCAGGGGTCCTATTACACCTTCTCACATGTTAGGACCCCTAAGAAGACCCCATGACCCCTTTAAACACATTGGAAAACTCAATTGTGTCTCAATGGGTCCTACGACCTTTTGAGACACTTGAGTGGTCCAATGTCTTGAAAGGGGTTATGGGGATTTTGTAGGGGTCCTAATGCATGATAAGGTGTACTAGGAAACCTTAGGACTCTCTTTGATCCCCGGGGACACATTGGAACACTCAAGTGTGTCCCAAAGGGTCCTACGACCTCTTGGGATACACTTGAGTGTTCCAATGTTTCAAAAGGGTTCATGGGGCCTTCCTAGGGATCCTAACATGTGAGAAGGTGTACTAGGACCCCTTAGGACACTCTTCGATCCTTGGGGACACATTGGAACACTCAAGTGTGTCCCAAGGGGTCCTAGGAAAGTTCATTTGAAAAAAAAAAATTAAAAAAACAAGTACCCAAAAATATCAGATACCCAAAAAAATCAGGTACCCAAAAATATTAGGTACCCAAAAAAATCAGGTACCTAATTAGGCTTTTGCTTTGGTGTCAGGTTTGGCCAGGTGTACTGACACCTAGGCCTACTAAAAAGTCAACAAATGTTTTCATGCGCTTTTGGATGAGTGAAATATGGATTTTTTTCACATCACCACTTTTTGGCCCCTCATGATCTTGCACATACCCTAGAGTGAACTGGTATTTATCATTGTTTTCATTGACAGGATAAACCAGAGATAAGTAATTGATTTAAAGCCGATTTGTTTAGTTGGGAAGGAGATCTCAGCAAGATAAAATGAGAGTTTTTCTTTAAATCTGATTGGCGAGAATTGTGGATCATGCCAAGTTCAAGAAAATCAAGAACCTAAACAACGATGATATCATGTCTATAAAGAGACAAATCAATTCATTATGAATTGGTGTGGGGAGAAAGAGAATAGAGAATGCTAAAAAGAAACTAATGAAGAGAAATTTCATATAGTGTTGATCAACAAGCTGAGGAAAGAGCTAAAGAATTCTACAGACATTGAGCAATAGAGCATAGCATCACCGAGCAGAATCAAAGTGGAGAAAAGGTATAAACAGAGCTAAATTGATCTGAGTATTTTATGAGATTACAATAGATCTGAAAATCTGCAAGTATAGTTGTATATGTGAACAGATCATATTGTTTCAATTTAACCATTGATTCAGAAAGTCTCTTAACCAAGCGGGATTTAAAGATCCTTTCTATATTGAGATACATCCAATGGAGTATCAAAAAATTTGTTCATGAAGATAGCATGAGATGCCAGATACCTATTGACAGGCCAAGTGAGTGTTTGGTCAAGGATGGTAGCATAGAGATGTCTGATATCAAGTGACAAACTAAACTTTCAAATCCTCTAACAAGGTCACATCTAACAGTATGTTTGTAACATTTAACAGGGTTGGCTCTTCACCGAGCTCACTTCAGAAGAGTGAAAATTGTGGGTTACCGGTCCCAAGTGGTTTTTCCCTTAACAGGGTTTCCATGTTAAAAATTCATGTGTCAATGTGTTTATGAGTCATTACTTTAGTGTTTTGTATTACACTTAACTTAATTGGATTGATCGGTATACTCTAGATAATTTATTATCTATCGGTAAATTAACAGACTGCTTTTTGGTAAACACGCAGTAGAAGGTTTTACAAAGCATTCTGATCAGTAGTAAATTGATATAAGTATTTGAAGGCATTCATCTTATAGGACTGAAGATAACTAGAGGTATAATTTTGTGGTACTAAGTTTTAAGGGTTGATTATTAGAATATTTTTGAGGCCACTAATTCACTCCTCCCCCTCCCCTCAGTTATTACTAACAATTGGTATCAGAGCTTGTGTTCTTAGAAAATGAGTTTAACAGCTCAAGCAAAAGATCACAAGATGAACAGACAAGATGTGCCCAAGTTGAATAAAGACAACTTTGCATCATGGAAAAGCAGAATAAGACTCCACCTATCAAGTATTAGAAACGATATTGTTCAATACTTAGATACCGAATATGTACTGCCTATAGGACCTCATAGTCTTGAGCAATTAAGAGTCAAGCATGAGCATAACTGCATGATGATAGAACTTGCATCATCACTCTCTGATGCTAAGTTTGAAGATGTCAAAACCTGCACCTCTGCTAAGAAAATGTGGGATAAATTGAAACTTGTACATGGAGGAGTTGCCAATGTAATTAGAGCAAAGGCAGAAAGCCTAAGAAGGAGGTTTGATGACCTAAGGATGAAACAAGGAGAAAACATTACTCAGTATAACAGCAGAATAAAAGAGGTAGTCAATTCTATCTGAGGAGTTGGAGGTACACTTGAAGAGGAAACAGTGGTAAGCAAAATCTTAAGAACCTTATTGCATGTTTATGCTATTAGAGTTTCTGCTATTCAAGAAATGAGAGTAGTTGCAAACAATACATTTACTCTAGATAGTCTGATTGGTAGAATAATTTCATTTGAGATGAATAACTTTGACAATAGTGTCTTACCATCCATAGAATATACATTCAAATCTTCTCTAAAGATAAGTAACTCAAGTCATAGACATCTTGTTAGAAATGATAGTGACAGTGATAATGAGGATCAAGGACTTGATGAAATTGAAGCACTTATGGCTAGAAGATTGCAAAGAGGCAAAGGCAGATACAAAGGTAAATTACCACTTGTATGTTTCAAATGTAAAGAGGTTGGACACTTTGCTGCAAGATGTCCAAACCAACGAAAAGATGACAGAGGAAATGATAGACCTTATGAGAAGAAGTTTGACAAAGGTGAAAATAAAGATTACTGGAGCAACCGAAAATCTGACAAGAGAGATACCCGAGACTACAAGGACAAAGGGAAGAAAGCTTGTTACCTAGCTGAGAGAAGAGTTGATGACACTGACACTGAATCAAAAGACATTGAGATGATTTTTGTAGCCATGAAGGATGATTCAGATGAAGATAAAGAAAGGTATATAGAAACTGCACTCATATCTAAAGTTAGTAAAAATGATGTATGGATTATAGATAGTGGCTGCACTCATCATATGACCGGTGATAAACAAAATTTTGAGACTTTTGAATACTATAGTGGCGGTTCAGTAAGAATGGGTAATGATACACCTTGTCCAGTTGAAGGTAAAGGAACCATAATGTTGAATAACCTAATAAAATTTGAAAATGCTTACTGGGTTAAAGGACTGAATTACAATTTGTTAAGTGTTTCTCAGTTGAACAATTCAGGTCATAGATTAGAATTTGAAAATAAGAAGGCCAAGATCTTCAATGAATTAGGAAGGTTGGTTGGTACCGGTGAGCAGACAAAAGGTAACTTTTTCTATCTTGTTGACACTAACACCACTTATTTGATGGCTAGAAATGAAGACTTATGGTTGTGGCACAAAAGATTGTGTCATATGAACTTTGACAACATGATAAATATAAGCAACAAAAGGAATGTAAGAGGCTTACAGATGATGACTAAGCCCGAGCATATCATGTGCAAGAATTGTCAAAAAGGTAAGAGGATAGTCTAGTTTCAAGAGCAAAACTCATACATCTACTGTAATTCTAGAATTAGTCCATACAGATCAATGTGGACCGATGAGGACAAAGAGCTACTATGGAGACATGTTTTCATTCTCTTTGTTGATGATTTCTCTAGAATGATGACATTCATGTTTTTAAAAGTGAAATGAGAAGCATTTAAGATGTTTAAATGGTACAAAGCAAAGGTAGAAAAAAAAAAGTGAAAATAAATTGAAATGCTTAAGGTCAGATAGAGGAGGGGAATTTACTTCAGATGAATTCACTGACTATTGCAATGAGCATGAAATTAAAAGATGGGTTTCTGCACCAAGGACACCACAAAAAAATGGAATTGTTGTGGGGAGAAATAGATCGATTGTTGACTGTGCAAGGACATTGATGATTGAGAAAAGCATAGTGAAAACTTTCTGGAGGGAAGTTTTCAATACTGTTGTCTACACTTTAAACAGAGTATAGTTGAAGAAGGACACAAAGAAGACACCATATGAGCTTTGGTATGGTCATACACCCAATGTAAGTTACTTCATAATCTTTGGTAGTCGATGTTCTATATTGAAGGATGATAGAAATGGAAAACTTAACTGCAAAAGTGAAGAAGGTATCTTCCTAGGGTACTCAACCAAAAGCAAGGCTTATAAATGTCTAAACAAGTCATCTAACAAAATCATTGAAAGTGCAAATGTGAAAATAGATGAATTTGCACAAAAGAATGATAAGGAAAGAAAAAAGGAACCAGAGGACTACAATAGGTTTGTTTATAAAAAACCTAAAACTTTACCCGAGCAACAATGTGTCACTCTCGAGCATTAGAACATTACACCCGAGCATCCGGCTGCAATAACTAATGATCAGGATAATACTCAAGATGATGTACCGTACAATGGAGATGAAAATGAAGGTGAAGAAGATAATCAGAATGATGAACACAGAGTTGAACCAAAGCTTGCCAAGTATGTCAGAAGAAATCATCCACAAGATCAAATCATAGGAGACAAGAAGGTTGGAACAAGAACAAGAAGTAAGTCACTTAACACAAGATGTTTACTTTGTGATTTTGAGCCTAAATCTATTTACAATGCACTTGAGAATGACAAATGGGTCAGTGCTATGAATGAAGAGATAGAATAGATTGAGAAGAACAATACATGGACACTAGTACCGAGACCATATGACAAGTATGTCATCGGTACCAAATGGATATTCAAAAACAAGTTGAATGAGAATGGAGAAGTCACAAGAAACAAAGCAAGATTAGTATGCAAGGGATATGCACAAGAAGAAGATATTGATTATGGTGAAACCTTTGCACCCATTGCTAGACTAGAAGGAGTTAAAATCTCACTTGCTTATGCTGCATTTAAAGGATTCAAGGTATACCAAATGGATGTAAAATTTGCATTCCTAAATGGAATACTTGAAGAAGAGGTATACATTGAACAACCAGAAGGGTTTGTTAATTCAGACAAGAAAAACATGGTATGTAGACTACACAAAGCCTTGTATGGATTGAAACAAGCACCGAGATCCTGGTATGAAAGACTTCACTCATATCTCATTAGCATAAAATTTGTTAGAACAAGTGAAAATAGCAATTTGTACTTAAAAGAAGATACCGATGGTAATATTCTGATTGCTGAAAATTTTGTTAATGATATTATTTTTTGGGGAAATGAATTATTATGCAAATCCTTTGTTGATGAAATGAGCAAGGAATTTGAAATGTCTATGTTTGGGGAGATCAAATTCTTTCTTGGTCTACAGACTCTTCAAAAAGATGTAGGCATATACATCACTCAGTCCAAATACATCAAGGAAGTGATAAAGATATTCAAGATGAAAGATTACAAACCAGTTGGAACACCTATGGCTATTGGATGAAAGTTGACAAAGGAAGACAAGAAAAATAAGGTAAATCAGACCTTTTATAGATCAATGATTGGCAAACTGATGTATGTTGTTCACACCAGACCAGATATAGCACATGTAGTAGGGATAGTTGCAATATTCTCTGCTAATCCCAAAGAATCACATATGACTGCTGTCAAAAGAATTTTGAGATATCTGAAGAACACCGAGGACTATGGCTTATGGTACAAAAGAGAAGGAAAATTTGAGCTACAAGTCTATACAGATGTTGATTGGGCTGAAAACATTGATGACCGAAAGAGCACAACTGGAGGAACATTCTTCATGGGTGACAGACTTGTCACATAGATAAGAAAGAAGCAAGGATGCATCTCTCAGTCTACTGCAGAAGCAGAATATGTGGTTGTTGTTGCAAATTTCTTCAATATTGCATGGATCAAACAATTACTGAAAGGTATGCATATGAAGATCCTTGAACCAATAATTATCTATTGTGATAATACTAGTGCAATAAACATTTCTAAGAACCCAGTCATGCATGCTAAGACTAAGAATATTGCTATCAAGTATCACTATCTGAGAGAACAAGTGCAAGCAAAGGAAGTGACACTAGAATATGTTCAATCGAAGGAACAATTAGCTGATGTATTCACCAAGCCATTACCGAAGGATACATTTGAGTATCTGAGATAGAGATTAGGGGTTCAACCCTTGTCTATCGGTCAGTAAATTGACTAGGAGGTTGCATCAGCCAATACCCACATCTGAAGATCAGTCATGTTGATGCAAACACTGAGCTAGACAACAATAAATACATCTGTACATTGCAAGGTACACATCTACACCAAACATTAGGACATTGTATTGCTAATGGATAGGGAAATTCAAGGAGTATATTACACAAAGGGATAGAAGATGATATAGATGATAACATAAGGAGAAGTATCTTTTTTTGGCATTGTTGTCAAAGGGAGAGAAATATCTCATTATCATACAAAAAGGAAGATTTACCATTAGGGAGAGAAATATCTCATACAAAAGGGAGAATTACCATTAGGGATAGATGATCTCATTATCAAAAGGAGAGATATGATAAAAGGAGAGATTATATCATTATTCATGAAGAGAAGTTCCCGAGAATCAGAAATGAAGAGTTAATCAATATTCTAAGGGAGAGAAATTGATGACATATGAAATGTCCATCTAAGGGAGAGAAGTAAAAAAGGGAGAGAGTTCAGATAAAGAGAAAAAAATGTTTTCAAAGAAAAAAGAGACTATCAAGAAGAGGAACAGTCAAGGCAGAGCACATATCATAACAGAGATATCAGATGATACATCTATCCAGTGAAGGGATTAAAGATTGAAGACAACCACTCTGCATGAAACAAATCTAAGCTAATTTTGAGCTTACCAAGAGCCAAACATTTGTAATAGTTACATTAGAAAAGCTTGATGAAACTGTATATTCCATATTGTATTAGTGATAGTATAGTATGATAATGTAGTATGTTTCCATCAGTGCCAAAGGGAGAGATTGATGACATGTAACTGATTAAATGTTTGAATATGTTAAGTTGATCACTGAAATACAGAAGGATAGTGCAAGACATTAAATCAATTAATGGATTGTATTGTCATTGATGTCAACTTGATATAATCTAATCAGTTATAATCAAAGTGTCAAAGACTTTAGAGGATTAGAGAGATAAAGATTATGCTTTCTATAATGCATAAAAGAAAAGCATTCACATTGTGACTACAAACACCGATGGTTAGTGGAACCTGACGGATAGAGATCACCGACAGCCAAGTCACAGTGATGCCTGAGCAAGAAAACCGACGAATATTACCGACAAGCAGAATCACAAGCAAACCCGACGGCCAGAAACATAGTGTAAACCGACGGAGAAGCCCGAGGATAACTGAAGTGTTGACCGACAATATCAGAGAGTTAAAACCAAAAATAACTGAAGTTCACAAATGACAAAATATCTAGCTGGCAGAGCTAAATATAGAGTTAATTGGTAGTTATCATTATTTACATCGACAAGGTAAGCCAAAGATAAGTAATTGATTTGAAGCTGATTTGTCTAGTTGGCAAGGAGATCTTAGTGAGATAAAATAAGAGTTTTACTTTAAATATGATTGGCGAGAATTTTGGATCACGCCAAGCTCAAGAAAATAAATAACCTAAACAACGGTGATATCATATCTATAAAGAGACAAATAAATTCATTATGAATTGGTGTGGGGAGAAAGAGAATAGAGGATGCTAAAAAGAAACTGACGAAGAGCAACTTCATATAGTGTTGATCAACAAACTGAGGAAAGAGCTAAAGAATTTTGTAGACACCGAGCAACAAAGCATAGCATCACTGAGCAGAATCAAAGTGGAGCAAAGGTATAAAGAAAGCTATATTGATCAGAGTATTTTATGAGATTACAATAAATCTAAAAATCTACAAGTATAGTTGTATATGTGAATAGATCATACTGTTTCAGTTTAACCATTGATTCATAAAGTCTCTTAACTGAGTGGGATTTAAAGATCCTTTCTATATTGAGATACATCCAATGGAGTATCAAAAAGTTTGTTCATGAAGATAGCATGAGATGCCAGATACCTATTGACAGACAAAGTGAGTGTTTGATCAAGGATGGTAGCATAGAGATGCTCGATATCAAGTGACATACTAAACTTTCAAATCCTCTAACAAGGTCACACCTAACAGTGTGTTTGTAACCTTTAACAGGGTTGGCTCTTCACCGAGCTCACTTCAGAAGAGTGAAAAATTTGGGTTACCGGTCCCAAGTGGTTTTTCCCTTAACA
>MU227179.1:3213590-3224342 GCA_018584345.1 Thuja plicata
TTGAAGGCATTCATCTTATAGGACTGAAGATAACTAGAGGTATAATTTTGTGGTGCTAAGTTTTAAGGGTTGATTATTGGAATATTTTTTAGGCCACTGATTCACCCCCCCCCCTCTCAGTTATTACTAACAACAGTATGATTTGTTCACATATACAACTTATACTTGCAGATTTTCAGATCTATTGTAATCTCACAAAACTATTCTGATCAATATAACTTTGTTTATGCCTTTTCTCTACTTTGGTTCCGCTCGATGATGTTGTGCTCTGTTGCCGGTGTCCGCAGAAAACTTTTAGCTCTTTCCTTATCTTGTTGATCGACACTGTATGAAGTTGTTCTTCATCAATTTATCTTCAGCATCCTCATTTTATTCATTCACCCACACCACCAATTCATAATGAATTGAGTTGTCTCTTAAATAGACATGATATCATTGTTGTTAGGTTCTTGTTCTTCTTCATCTTGGCGTGATCCACAATTCTTGCCAATTAGATTTAAAGCAAAAACTCATGTTTTATCTCGTTGAGATCTTCTTGCCAACTAGACAAAACAACTTTAAATCAATTACTTATCTCTGGCTTATCTTGTCGATGAAAAAAATGATAAATACCAGTTAACTCAATATTTAGCTCTGCCAGCTAGATATTTTGTCATTTCTAAACTCAAGTTAATTTTGGTGTTTAACTCTTTGATAGCGTCAGCCAACACTCTAGTTCTCCTTGGGATTCTCCGTGGGTTTACACTATGTTTTTGGCCGTCAGGTATGCTTGTGATTCTGCTTGTCGGTGTTCTTGCTCGGGCATCACTATGACTTGACTGTCGGTGATCTCTGTCCGTCGGGTTCCACTGACCATCAGTGTTTGTAGTCACATTGTGAATACTTGTCTTTTATGCATTACTGAAAGCATAATCTTTTTCTCTTTGATTATTTGAATTCTTTGACACTTTGATTATAATCGATTAGATTATATCAAGTTGACATCAATGACAATACAATCCATTAACTGATTTAATGTCTTGTATTATCCTTCTGCATTTCGGTGATCAACTTAACATCTTCAAGCATTCAATCAGTTACATGTCATCATAACTAAGGATGGAATGGGTGTATTTAATCTTGAATGATGTAATAAGGTCAATAACAAGGCCTTTGTGTCATTTTTGGGATCCTAGAATCAATTTGTAGAATTTTCAAATTTGAATTTTTAAAGTATAACAGCTAGTTAGTTTCAGGTAGGTAATGGTAGTTTGAGTATTTCTAGGGGTTGTACAATTTTTTTTGAGCCTATGAACTATTTGTGCATGTCTATTATAAGCCAAGGAAGGCAAAAAAGACATGGAGAGAAGAGAGAAGTGATGTATTGTTCCAAGATTTAATAAATAAAGTAAAAATTTCCTATATATTTTGGTTCATTTTGCATGTTCGTAGTTTGAAAACTATTCTCTATTGCAGTGGAAAATGATCTAATATTGTTCTCATAATTTATTTATGCATCTTTGAATCCATTTGAGGCTTTAATCAATCCATGTAATATCTATTTTCTTGACTGTCTTGTAGCAGCGTTGGGAAAAGCTTACATTTTGAGAGTCCAAATGTGATCAGACCCATTCTACTTTTTGTATGGTCTCTATTTCTTGTATAATGTGTCACATGTAACATAACTCCTACTAACAAGATTGGTTTCTTGGACAGATAATTGAAGAGTTATCACTAAGATTTATTATTGATTTACCTTGGAAAAGGGCATGAAAAGTAAGTACAATTAATGGATCTGAGAAAGTACATTAAGGATTGTATAGTTTTTTGTTATATGTTGTGATTAAATGTCCCATACATGGTTTTACAACTTTATTTAATACCTATAAGTGATCGTTTGCATGATTTCTAAGAAGCCCTAATTTGGGACCCTAATTGGTGAGGGTTTGTTGAAAAGCCTACATGTTGATTTGGCTTATCCAAGTGAGTGACAAAATCCTTTGTTTTGAGTCATAAGAAGACATTTTAGGAATTTTGGAGTCTTGTTTCAAAGTTTAGAGGACACTTGCTTTGTAAAAGTGGCCTAATTAAGCCTAAAACAGTGAAAAATTGCCTCATTCCGTATAGATTGTCCAAAAAACTATATCTAGTTTTTGGATATGTTGTGTAGGCCTAAAAAGAGTATCTAAAAAAGTCAAAATTTTGGGAAGTATTTTGGTAAAATCTTGCAAAAAGTCAAGAAAGAAGGTTTTGGTGGGCTACAAGGGAAATACCCTAGTTTGTGACCAGTTTGGATGGTTTGTGTGGTCAATTTTTTAGTGGGAACTTGTGAGTGGTTAAAACTAGTGGAAAGAGGAAAGAGAAACCCTATAAGGTCTTGGAATAGCTTTGGGTGGTTGTGAATAAGTTTGGGTACTTTTATGTGAAGAAACCTTAAGAAAAGTTTGAGTAACCTTGTGGGTTTGTGGGCATAAGTCAGGGTTGTTTGGTAGAAGGTTGTGTTGACCGAATATATGATGATGTTATGGGTATTATAAATCCTTGAAATAAAAATGAAAAATCTTGGGTTTAAATTAGAACAAGACATTGTACGTTTAAAATTTATCTGTGGGTGTTTAATATCATAAAGATATATTTGTAGGTTCAAAAAATTGGTCAATAATAAATATATTAATGTATATGAATCATTCAAATGTACTCTTATGTTTGTTGTTTATTTCTCTGAGTTAATTGATTTCTTTGTTGCATTCCTCTAAAATTTGATAGAAGTCCAAAACTTGAAACTTTGGAAGACACTTTTAATCTATCTGTTTAGTCATAGATTCAATTTATTTTTTAATGACTGTAGACTTTTTGGGTCCCAAAACTGCTACTACACTTCCTAAAACCAAATCCCACTCAAAAGGCCAGAATTTTAATGTAAGTGAAATCAGCTTATCTCTATACCATGGAGGGTAGAAGGTCAACAAGGCCAACTCTATGAGAGTGAGTTATATCTCCAACACTTTGAGCTCAACTTAGACCTGGGCAGGTGTTACTAGGGGTATAACTTAACAGGTACTGAGATTGCATACAATGAATAATAATTGAACAAAGATAGCCAAGCCCAACTTGATCTCTTGGTGCCAAAATATTTCACTAAACCTAAAATAATTGGCTACATATAAATCATATATAGTTGATATGAGTATAAAAGTGTTGGCTAAATAATTTGTAAGTAGTCATAAGCACACTACTTCCAAAATGAACTATTCAGGCATAGTACATGATAATTAATCTCTCCTCTCAACTTAGGGGAGGCACCCTTCTTATTTCTAACAACTCAACTAGAATCTAACCTGAAACTCAGATACTAGTTGAAACAATAATACCAATAAACTTAGAATTAACCGAAAGATTGATTGCTAAGCGTACTAGTTGATAATAGACTACGAAATATATATATATATAAGCTCACAGACTTATATACTATCTCATGATAATTTCAAACTATGAGACTTCAATAGAATAAGAACAAATACTTAAAGCATATGAACCTTCTACTTTATCTCTAATAAAGATGAATCACAGCTCAAAGACTATGGATTCACTGTAACTAACTCGAATTGACAATTATAGTGCAAAGTCTATACAAAATCAAGTTCAAGATCCTCCTTATAATAACATAAATAATAAATCTGCAAGCTCCCTCAAATCAAAGATTGAAAAACACCTACTCTTTATTCACTCAAAGTTAGCTTGCACAAATGAAAGCAAAGTTTGTACTTGCACAATCTCACCAGAGTTTTCTTGCTATGCATAAAGATTAAAAATTACAATGAGCAACCTCCTTTATTTATAGGTGATGGGTTGAGAGCGAAAAGTGGGAGAAACCCAACTAATCAAGACTTATTCAACAACTAACTACCTACAATTGACTTATTCAACATTACAGTCCTATGTAATGTGATTACACATGTAATGAGTTTGCAAATTTTTGCTTTGCACGTTTGACTACATATGAAATTACAATTTTATGATTTACATGCAACTTGTCAAAACTATATTGCAGAATGCATGATGAAAAATAAACGAAGTGTATGAAAAGACATGACCCCTATTACATCAATCTCTATCAAAGAGATTTTTCTGCCACCAGATTGTCAAATGCTAGAAATCTTCAAATCTGTACATGGGAAGAAACATATGCAAAAAAAAATAACACTTTGACCTCTGCATTTGGTGGCATCACTGATTTTTCATTTTCAACCATGACTGGAAAGACATCCATGATCCCTCTTATTGGTCTTCCATCACGTGCTTGAAATCAGTCTTGAAAGCATTCTAAAATTGATCTAAGACTTGGATCTCATCTTTCTTTTGTGCTTGACAATTGATTCTCTGAATTCAGATGAGCACCTGTAGCATTTGATTTTGAAACTTGGTAGATCATTGTGCAACCTGGGCTTCAAACAAAGCTAAAGTGAAAAAGTTTCCTTTTTGTGGGTCATGGATGTAATTTGGAGGTTCTAGAGTGCACTGCAGATGAAGGTGCAAGAGTAGTTCATACATGTAACAACTTATGCAGTTGAAGGAAAAAGTTCCTACCACATGAGAAAAGTAAAAGAATTCTTAAGTGGAATAGGAGGTTTTGGATGTAACTGCACAAAAAGATACATGTAGTTCATTGTGCAGTCGGGTCAAAAGGTTTCGACTACACTTGGAAATGTTTTCTTCAAAAAGGGTATTGTAGGAGTTTTTGATGTGACTGCGCATTCAACTACACATAATAAAATGTGTAGTTGAAGTAAAAACCTTTGGTTTACAAATGATACTAGTGGAAGTTTTGGATGCGATTGCATGTTTCATTACATGTAACTGAACATGTAGTTGGTATGAAAACCTTCGATCTGGATATGGAAAAGTAGGGAACTTTTTGAGACAATTACATTTTTTATTACATGTAGAAGTACATGTAATGGGTATGAAAACTTCCAAATTTGAAAACAAGGAATGACATTGGAAGTTTTGGGTAAGATTGTATCTTCCATCGCATGTAGAGCAACATGTAGTTGTATATGCAGAGGACCTAAAAACTTCTGAATTCTTGCAAGAAAAAGTGATAACTTACTTGAATGGAACTTTTTGGAAGCATTGCACACTGAGTTTTGTGAAGGAAAGAATATCATGACACATTTTGCAATCATCATTTTTGGGAACAACTACGCATGAAGACACATTCTTCAACTATGTTGTGGATTTTATTCATAATTTTGCTCATAATGGGCATGATCACCACTGGTATAAGGCATATGAATGCAAGTTTTTCAAATATTATGTCTCATCTTATGGGAATAAAAGAGAATTTCAAATTGTTGATAGTACAAATATGTCTACATCAAAATATGCTTATGATCACAACTATGGCAGTTTATAATGTACATGGGAAATTTTGATTTCCTCAAGGTAGATGCATGTTTTGGCAAACCATTTCTGCAAATGAAGGAAAAGTTATGATTTTGAATACATGGGAAAGACCATGGCTGCATGTAGAATTAGGATGCCTACGAGCACTAGGCTCTTGCAAATGGAGATTCAACTTCTAAAGGTTTTTTTTTTTTAACATCTTCTTCACAACTTTGCATAATATATCCGATGTTTACAAATTTCTTGGGTTCTTGTTTCAGTAGCATTGGGACTGAGCATGTAACTTTACCATTGGGAAGAAAACTATATGATGTAATTATAATTGTTTCCACCTTGGAAGAACATTTGGGCATGGTCTAAGGAACCAATATTGTGAAGAGATTCACAAATATTATTGTATAGAAAAGCTAAGAATCTTCCATACTTCATAAATATTCTGATAAAAATTACAAAATATAGATAAAGGAACTTATCAAAAATACTTTCAAATTTGTATAATACAAATTCAAGGATCTGGTTGAGAAAAAAAAAAGATCATCAAAATCCTAGCCGCTGGTTTCTATGGAGAAGAAATTTTGCAAAAATATTTTTGAAAAACCCAAGACGCATAGCACTATAGTGAGGAAAAACTAAAAACAACTCTGAAAATGATTAAAGACAATCATCTCCATACAAAAATGACTTATGATAACCACGTTTTAAAGCAATAACTATGTAAATATATTGGAAAAAGATCACCTTCTTTTAAAAATGGCTTCCTAAGAAGAACCGTATACCTGAAAATAGAGGAGAAATAATCAATGAATAGCCGCAGACTTATTTGAACTCCAAAAATCACTTCCAAATAGAAACCACGAATGAAAACGCGACCACAAATCCTCTAAAAGAAAAACATTTTTGAAGAAAATGTGGTGAACAATAAGAGCCCGAAATCACAAAGAGATGATCCAAAAATGTGGTGAACAATAAGATCCGATGGCGTAAAAGGAGAACTGGACTTCAATGAGAGTGAGTGTTCAGGACTCTAAAAATGGATGGTGAACACCAAACTTTCGTTGAAGTCTTTAAAACTTCGGAAGTATTAAACGCATTTACATTTCAAAAGACAAATACAATGTAAAGCTTGGTAAAAGGCCCAATAAAAATTTGATCGAGACTTTTAAAGTTTATAAAATTGCAATGTAATTAAAAAGGTCTGATCATTTGAAAAGCGGTGAAGGTTTTAAATTTGACTACTATGTAAAAAATTTAACAATGAACATAGTTAAAGTAAGTTTGTAATATTATTTGTAATAAACAACAATACTTTTAACATTAGAACTTCTTAGGAAAAACTTTTAATAATATATTGTAAATATATTATTTTAAAATTAAACACAAAATAAAAATGAAAGTCCAAAACAAATAAATAAAAATAAACAAAACGACTTAAAAATTTTAAATAAATAAACAAAAATATTATTTATTTAGGAAAAACTTAGACTTTAAAAAAAGAACCATATTAAATTTAATCGAAAATATCAAATTTTTGTATAGTTGCCATTTAATTTTATTAAAAACAAAAATTACGACAACAATATTTACATGTCCCACATATATTTAAAAAGGCTTGAACAACCTGATGAGAGGGGCTGGTGTCGATGTAGCAGAATTAATTTGATATCAAATATGGTGTTGTTCCTATATTTCTCATATTTGTATTTAACTGTTGTTCTATAGTTTCAATATTTATGTGTTTCTAAATTGAAGAAACAATTACATAGCATGTTAGTGAATTGAATTTGCATTGTCTCGGGTTTTGTGGCATTAATTTTTATGGACTTTTAATAGAGATGTAATTTTTTTTGTGTTAAGTGATTAAACCCTCGACTAGGGTATGTGGGAGTAATCCAAAATGTAATTTTGTTCACAATAATATTGTTTAAATACCCCATACTCAGTATGGAGATGGGGAAATGTTTGCACTTTGAATTTCTAACGGTTGCAGAAGGCTGTGCAAGAAGTTGGCACATGAACTATTGGAGAAAACAATGACTAACTATCACAGAGGTGACAGATTAGAGGCAATGAGGTTTTAATGAGACTTTTCCCACTAGGAAGGCTTTAGAAAGTGTCATAAGAGTTAATGAGGGTGTACTAAGAATCCAAGTCAGAGTCTAATAATTTGATAGAGGGTGTGGGCCCTAAGTCAAGGGCAGTCTGTTTAAAGTTACAGGAATTGAAGGACTATCAAGGTGGAAGACAGTGAAGAGTTTAAGCAATGTTCATAGTGAGGGAGCACCGAAGTTGATGGGATGTTAGTAGGAAAGATAGATGTGGACAAGGGATCATTGGATAGAGCATGGAGTCTCTAGAATAGGAACTGATAAAATAGAGAAGTGGTTAATGGGCGAAGTCCATAAGATTAGGACAATGAGTCATATTTAAGAAAGGGTGATAGAGTTGTGTGATCATGGTTGTTTTGGAATCAATCATGAAGAATGGGTAAAATATTAAGGGAGTGAGGTGTCCAGTTAGTGTTTGTGAAAAAATAAATGGTTGAGTGTGTTGTTAGAATAAGGAGAACACGAAGACCAAGGTACTCTTGTCATAGCAAGGGAACATAGAGTCTCATGAAGACAATCAGTGAATGCAAAGTAGTTAGCAATTGATTGTGGTTAGTAGTTTGAGTGTGAATAGTTGAAAGGTTTGTATATTGGTTCAAGTTAAGAGTTACTTGGAGTATTGAAGGAGCCTTTAAGTAGGTCTAAAGAGTTATGATAGTTTATGTGGTCATAGAAGTGCTTGGTGTTAGTACTTGTTGCAAGGATGATGGAAGGATTGAACATACAAGATCTACTTAGCCTTGAGTCCTTGAAGGTTATGTGAGTATATGGGATGGACTAATGCCTTGAATGCATTGAATGGGTATTTTTTGATGAGGAAAATGTGTTGAAATATTTGAGAAGCCTAATATTGGTTCAAGTATGCCTCTAATATACAGGCTTATGTTGAAAGGTTGAATGGATCTATATGATCCTATTGAGAATCTTTGATGTCTTTGCAACATAAAATGTCAAAAGAATGACCTAAATCTTAATAGTCTCAATATAATCATCACGAGAGGCCACTTAAAATATATGTACCTCTATTTTCCAACATATTAGTACTAATTAATGTATGCCTTCTTTATGCATTGACCAAAGCTACAGTAAATGGAAACAAACATGCACTCTTTGGGTTAAAGAGAAACTTAATAATATTACTTAAGTACAAAATTGAATGAGAATATTCTATCCAAGTGATCAATGTACTTTATGATCTAATCAATAACATTAAATTCTGTTAAGAAATGGCGTATAATGTTTGTTATAGATTTGATTATCTCATAGACTCCCCCCAAAAAAATGAATATACAAAATGAACAAATGTTAAGGAATTAAAAGAGGTAGTGTGTCTATTCTAGAACAAAATAAGCTCACAAAACCATTGAGGCGTGCATTCACTTGTAATGGGGAACTATCTCGTAGAAGCATGTTCACAACTTGCAACACTGAATTTGTAACCTGCAAACAAGATGCTTAGCATCATTAAGATTAACAATGGAGCATAATGAACTATTGAAAAGTGTGTTACCTTATTGGGCTTCTCTTTGTTTCAAAAATAGTTTAATATTATCTACTTAAAAGGTCCAACCACTTGAATATGGAAGATCATTTGGCCCCTTCCCCCTAATGTCACTATAGATTCCTTGTTAATGTCTAATATTCTTTAATCCATTAATGAAACATAAAATTCATTTGAATTATCATGTAACATTCATTAACACATAACATCCATTAACATTCATTAACACGTAACATTCATCAACATTAATTAACACATATCATTCATTAACATTCATTAACACATATCATTCATTAACATTCATTAACACATAAAATTCATTTGTTAACAAATAATAAGATTACAATCATTTATTTTTTTCTTTTTCTTTTTTAAGCTTGGATGTAATTACTAAATGGGGCATCAATTTCTTCATCATTTTTCCCCTCTTTTGTTCTTCTGCCCTATGCTCATGATCTAGTTAATGTATTCCTAGTCTTGTACTCACGATGAGGATGCATGTAAAGGGGGGGTCTGCTGCAATAAAATGGGTTAAATTTATAAGTTTTCTTATTATTGTTACAAGTATTTCATTAATTAAAAGAACATTACAGGGGTGCTCTTTACCTGATGGGGCCACACTGTCTTCCTAATCATTTTGTCTAGGTTCGTCCTCAACATCCTGAACACCCTCTAAATCCTCTGGAGTTGAAACATGAAAGGTTACATTAATCAACACACCAATTGCAATTAAATTCGTTCAAAGGAATAACAATGGTCCTATTTACCTAATGGGGGCACATCACATTCCTGATGTTATCTATCCAGATCATGCTCAACTTGGTCACCATGGTCTACATGCTCTAAAATATAAACAAAAAAGGTTACATTAATTACTACACCAATTTCTATTTAAGATATTTAATTATTTAATAATTACATAAAAAAATTATAGCCAATGAATACCTCCAATACTGGGATACACACCAGGACCTTCATCATGTGTAGATTGTGTTCCACGATTAGCAGGTTGCATTCCAATGTCATGTGCATTGTTATCATTGTTTGCGTATTTAAAACAAATATAGTCACTTTGTGTTGGAAACTAACATCAAATAGATTATTGCTCAAGTATTCAATTTTAAAAAAATTTCATTTAGCTTATTTACCTGTGTGACACATGCACCAGAATCTCATGTTTTCCCACTCAATTCTCCTTGGCGTTCAGCCACGCCTATATAGCTGGAAGCCAATTTTCATGTCATCATTTGTGGGCGCTCTATTGAATTTAGAGCCCTGCATTTTTTCTTAGTATCATGAATTTTGCTTGTATTGTTTGATTAAAAAAGATTATTTACAATTTATTATTTCAATGTGATATTTCATTTACTGATACGAGTTTATAATTTGTGTGACAAGTTTCATATACCCACCAGAACTGAGTTTGTGTTGCCCATGCATTTCTTGTCTTGCCTTAGTTTCCTTTGATGTGTCGAGAAGTCTATGAAAAGTTTGAAATGTGTTAGATTATATAAATATAAAGAGTAATTAGTACATAATTACATTCTTAATAGTACCACATGCTTTCTTCTGCCTGGTGGTGTATTTCCCTTTTCTTTTCAACTCTCTCCTTTGCATCCAAAATTAGGTCCTTCCTGTTAGGAATAAGGTGTCTCAACCTTGGATAATTCCTATTCTTATTATTTGTTTTGTAAAACTGTATTTCTTGCAAATAATGTTGATGTGTCGGCATCTTGAATTGTGTGTAAGGAGATCATGGCT
>MU227179.1:3224392-3368036 GCA_018584345.1 Thuja plicata
GGAAGATTCAATGACAGGTGAAGACATGTGGCAACTGATAAATGTGAGTACTGTACACTCTTCCCCAATCAAAAAAAATTTTGGGTTTCCTATTTTCTCGGAGAATGGTAAAAACCCTAATACGGTTATCGTTAGGAGTAGCCCTAAAAAGTGAAGCGCATGATATAAGTATTTTTTAGGGTTGCGAAGATGAGCGATGCGAGTGTATTGTTGGAACGGTTTATGCTGCCGTGATTTGTCTTCAAGGGTTTTGGAAATCTTCTGAAAGAACTTGCATTGCAAGTGTATTGTAACTGTAATAGTTTTTTGATCAATACATTGTGCAGGTTTTGGAGTGCTGGGGTTTTTTACCGAAAGGTTTTCCCCAGGGTATATCATTGTGTCATTATCTGTTTTCTATATGCATGGTATGTGGTTGCAATATCTTTGTTAAAGTAGTTAACAAATCTGTAATTGTAAGGATTTAAAAGAATTTGCACAATACTTTCCTATAGAGATTAGCGTAGGAAGCTGTTTCCGCACCTGAGTTTCCTTACACTTCCACTCCCTCTCTGGAATCATGGGGGGACTCTCATACTCTTTTTTATTCTCTAAATGTGTCCTATATTTGTCCCTCACATACTTTAGATATGTGTCAGCTTTGTCAAGGACCTTGTTTTTGTTGAATGTGTCATTTCTGAACAACCCAACCATATGGTTTCTCAGTTCATCTTTTAACTTTTTTTCTTGCTCATTCCACCGTTTATGTATGGTGGTCCCAAAGATCTCCAATGCAATTTCATTAAGATTTTTATAAAAAATATCATTTCCTGCAAAAAAAATCATGGGATCATTAGTCTAAAATGAGTGATCAATAAGTAAATTATAATTAGACTATATATGATAATAATTATAAAGTACCTTGAACCTTCTCTATCTTTAAGGGAAGCATTTCTATGCTCACTACCAATGTGGCCCACAATGTTTTTGTACTAGCAATATGGAAAGATCCAGGAAATGATGGTATGGTATCACCACTAGTCGCCTCTACATCTTCATGTACATGTCCTACTGCAGAAAATGAATCCACTATAAAATGCCCCCAAGAAACAACACTTCAAGGGAAATAAATACATAACAGAAGAGAGAGAGAAAAAGAGGGATCTACCAACTCTGGGGTTAGTATGATGTGCACTAGTGGATGTCTGCATGTTGCATGTTTCTAAAATTGTAGTTGGAAATATAGGTGGGGATGATGACCTCAGATGAGTCGACATTTGCACAAGAACATGGACATCACCTGAAGATTAATACATTAAATATATGAACAATAACACATTAACGGGTAAGAGGAGAAAAATATGTAATAGAGCCTATGGAAAGGCAAAAATATTGTAATTATTCATTTATAGTCTATTGGGATATGTTTTGAAGGTCTATGTCAAAATATTAGGATAAGAGGAGTTAAAATGCAATATTTCTCAAAAGTTGCACAAAGTGCAATGTTGCGAAAATGCAATTTTGCAAAATTTCCACCAAATATTGTCATTATCAATTAGAGGGGAGATGAATGGTTTGTAACTTCCATGAAAATTATAAAAAGAATGAATTGGTCAAGTATAGTGAGGATACTCTAATCTTGAGGTTGCATTTCAAGGTTTAAGAAATTGCATCTTTGATTGTCGTGGAGACCCTGCAAGAGGACAGTCATGGGTTTTAACGGACATGGTAAATGAAAGACCATGTATAAGGAGGGATAAAGGATAAATTGAGGGTAGTCTCCATTATAATTAAATGTAATTTATTTTGCAATAAATAATAGTCAAGTTTTTATTGTTTTGTATCAAATTGTATGACTGATAATCATAGTTTTTCTGAGATTTGTATGCATTTGTGGCTCATAAAGGGTTTGGTAAACATTTTTTTTGATTTGGAAATGAAGGGACAGTGTGTTAAGTTTCTAATAAACCCAAAACTAGTTCTAGCCGTGAAATTTTCGCATAGATTTAATGGATTTTGTAAAACTTGTGTAAAACCCTCTTAACCATACCTGTTGTCAAGGGTTTCATTATAAATCTTGTTTTAACCATTACAAATTAATGAAATTTTATGATTTGATAGTAGACTCACAGACCTTGAAGGTTTTTTTTTTCCAAAGAAAAATATGTTGGCATGTGAGAGAAAGGGAAAGCCCTAGTAGATTGTGTATGTGAAATTCTAGTATTTTTGACACTAAACAATATTGTTGGCTTTTAATTTATGATTGATGGGTTTTTAAAGGTATTAAGTGGTTTGTCTAGTTTGAAACATCTTCAATGGAATTTATCAATGTATTTGATAAGAATTTTATAAAGAATTTGACTAGTTACAAGGAATCACAATCATGGAACAATCTAATTGGTTTGATGCAACAATGACAGTTGTAAAGGTTTGTAACGATGCATAGATGAGATATGTTGTTATCTACATGAAACTCAAATGAAGGATTTGAAGGTGTTGTATATTGTCACTAATTCTTGTGTGAGCAAAGAATGAAGTTATCATTATGAAATAGTCATTTGTAGGATTAGATTGGAATCTGATCTTTAATCACTGTATGATCTCAGTTTTGCTTGTTTTTATGATGTGAAATGGATAGAGGCTATTGTCACTAACAAGTTATGTGGACATGACCTAATTTTAGTAAGAAAGTGGGACTAAATCAAAATCAGATAAGCATATCCTTGTTTGAATAAATATGTGTGGTTGCAGGTATGAAAGGACAGAATGGGAGGACTCAAAGTTGGTTATGGGATGCTTGAAGTATACTTGGGATACATGTGTTTAAGTTACATGCAGGCCTAAAGGATGGTAAGGTGTGAATAACTTAATGAACAATGTAAAGGTTATGTTGAATTCTTGTATAGCATGATAAATTGAGTGATAGAACCAACTTGAATGTGAATCAATACTTATAATGCTTTGATTGAAATATAGGGACATTGATGTTGTGACCTATTTGATACTGTCTTTTTTCAAAGACTAATGGATGGTGTAAAGTATGTAAGATTATAGAAGTGCTTGTGGATTGAATACCTTTAGTTGCAGATTGAATAATCAATGCAAACCTTGAGTAGAATTTTCTTGATGAGTGATATTATTGGAAGTATTTATGAAACCTAATATTTGGTTCAAGTTGCCTCTTATATGCAGCCTATGTTCAAGGTTTGAATGGATCTATAGGATCCTAATGGGAATCTCCTAGATGCTCTAAATCAGTGACCCCTTGCATAATCAATGATGAAAATAGTGGTTTTAGAGAGATGCATGAATGAACCTCAAGGATCAATAGCTATCCATATTGATAAAATGACTTGTGCCTAGAGGTTTTAAAGGTGTCCTCAAGAAGACAAACACATCGTCATAGAAAGTCTTACTACCATGGAAGAAATGGTATTAATGAGTAGTTTTAATGTATAGAACATGGTCATCACCTAACTGCCTGGAGTACCTTGATCATGGCCACTAGCTTGATGAGGACACAAAAATTCTTGTAAAAACAACACGTACATATTATAGTTCATGACATAAAAGAGTATAAAATATAAACCATTATTGAACTTATGTTATAATTAAAGATTTTATTACTGCTTACTTGCAAGTTTTGTGCTCTCTGCATCAATTTTTGCACCCTCTCTTTTATCTCATCAGTTTGAGGGTTTATGTATACCAAAGCAATAATTTCTCTATTATTATTATTTTTACGCTTTTTCATCATTTTGGCAGGGTTTGTGGAATATGTGATGTCATCATTGCATAATAGTGAGTCCAACATATATAGATGTACTCGGGTATCGCAGGTGTCTGTCCCTTTCCTTAAAAATATGTCTATGACAATAATATTAGTAATATTATAAAAATTACTCCAAACCCCTAAAGAAAAGAATATAATAATATAACATTTTTCTTCTATCTAATTTGTACAATTACAATGAGGTTTACCTGCTGGGTAGAAGGTTTGGAAGCTACATCCTTGTCTGTGTTATGTGTTGGATCAATTTCGTCCTATGACAAAGATTAGATATAAAAATGTTAATGAAATGAATCCAATAGACTTAGCAAAAAAACTTGATAATAAAATGGTATATTGGAGTCATTAATCGGAGGTTGGTTTCAATGGTATATAGTATGTACCACCCCCATGATAGTAACTGTGTTTGTATCTATGTTATTCAAATTGTAATCTATTAGCAACTCTTCCCCTGTACTTATTGATTTTATCGGACATATGAATACATGATTTCCCTCCAGCGCCTTGAATATGTAATTGGGTTTCTTATTAGTTGACCCAAGTCGTGTACTATTATAAATCCTGCAATAGTCTTTGTTTCTTTTGTCCTTCTGTCAATGTACATAGCCACTCTTTTACTTTGATCATTATCTTTATGTTGTATATAATTTGTTGAGAGTGCATACCTATGCATACTTTTTTTTACATCGAACAATCTGCATCCAATTTTTGTAATTGTAACAAGGTTCGACATACTCCATCAATTTAGCAACTTTTTTAATACACCTTTATTCCATCCATGGAAAATATGCCCAAACCATGTAATGATGATGGTGTTATGTGATATATCCTCTCGTTAACACAAAAATTAGTGTTTATGAGAGAAAGTTCCTTGGGTACCCATTATTTCTATAGATATTTGTACCTCAAGGGCACCTTGATGTCACCTTTGGTCTCATCATCATAAGAACATGACCCCCTTGAGCAAGAAAAAATTCCATGCATTTATTGAATTTTCTTCTAATCTTTTGACCTCTAGTTGGTTTCCTCTTTCAGACCTACTACATGTCTCACTTTCATCTTCTATTCCTGAATTTTCCTTGCTCGAGGAAGAAACATCTGAAAAATACCTATTTGGTGGTACCTACACTTCATTAAATGAGAAATATAGTTTGTGTAGGGTCGATTTTTATTGTGAGAGGAAATAAATTTTAGTATTTCATGGAGAGAGAGAGAACAAGAAGTTGTAATAGATGGTTCACCATATGTTATTGATATTTTGCAAATGAGGGTAATGTTGATGAATAAGTCAGCCCTAAAGTTGATATTGAGATTAAAATTTGAATAATCCCAACAGGGGCCTCAAGTGTTGATAACTATATTAAATTTTCTGCTAATGTTGAGGTTTGAAAAATTGAGCAAATTTGTTTTTCTAGTAATTTTTTAAAAAATAAAAGTTTTGACAAAATATTGTAGCTAAAACCTAGCTTATTATTACCACTCCAAGATGGGTGTAAAGAGAATGAAAACAAATAATAAATAGTTTCTATAGGATGTATTGAGTTATACATGTCGATCCATGAGACTATGCAGGATCCTTGTCAAAGGGGTTCAAATTCTTGCATATGTAATTCATGTATCTTATGTTAGCTAAAAATTATATGATACATATGCTAAAAATTACATAGTAGACAACATGAACAATATACAGTCATCATAATAATTATATATTTTTTTATTTCTTATCTTTCCTTTATCTAGACTGTGCAAGATCCTCAACAAAAGGGTTGACAATGTCTGTACTCAATTACCTATTTCCACCAAGGGTGAAAGAATCACACAAAATATATACATGTAATCAACACCAATAATTGAGCATCATAAGCATTACATTTTTTATTTGATAAACAATAAAAATATTAAATATATGATTAATAATAGAAACATATGTATCATAAATCACATATGTATCTTGATAAACGTGTTGTAATCCATCACGTATGTTGTAATCCATCACATGTGTATCATCATAAACATGTAATCCATCACACATGTATCATAAATCACCATCCATCACATAGCTAATAAACAGTTCACATTCTATAAATAAACACAAACATCATAAAATATCACACAAAATGATGGCTAGCTGACACTCTCTCTATCTCCATCTCCTAGGGGTGGCATGGTTCTACTATTAGGACATGTTAGAGGTCGAACATGAATTAAAAATATTAAAATGTGCATCATCAATTAATTATGTAATAACATTATAATTTAAAATATAATGAATTAATTATGTAACCATATAATTCAAATAAATTTCTATTAATGAACTAATATCAAATAGATAATATACTAATGGCATACCTCATACATTTCATTCATATCATTGATCTTCTTCTTCATCCAACTCATCATCATGACCATCATCATAATCATCACCGTTGTCATCATCGTCATCGTTGTCATCATCGTTGTCGTCGTCGTCACCGTCATCATCATCATCTTCTTCTTCGTCTTCTTCTTCTTCATGAATATTTTCATCAGGAACATCATCAACTAATGTTCGATCATGATCATCATCTACATCATCTTCTACTTCTTTGGTATCTTCTTCTTCCATTACATTATATTTTACTGGCCTTCCTCTTGGATCATGTGTAACAACAAATGACCAACCTGGTTTATGTGGAACCTCTGAGTAAAATACCTTCTCATGTTGGCTTGGAAGAACATAGGGATCATCTTCAAGTGGCTCAAATGACCTTGTATTAACCATTGTAAATCCATTATCATGTTCAATAACTGTTTTATCAGGATTATTTTGATTCAATCATAGCCTGTACCATTGGACAAAAAACATAACTAATTTAAAGGAATTAAAGTCACACTAAAGTATATTATCCAAAATATCATAGTATCAATTTTGAGTCTTGATGACGTATGTCATTTATAGATAAAATATTAGACACCTTAAAGACTACAGTTGTCCCAGAATCACAATTTTTCTTCATGTCATCCAACTTTTTGATGCAAAATTTATGATCATTGCACCACATAGCGTTGTGGTGTTTGACCGACAATATGTTAAACATGTAAAAATTATTGCATAGTGAGTTAATAAACATATAATTTATTCTTGGTTGAATGTATGCAAAAAACAACATATATATACATCAATACAATTATTTTTATATATGGGTGATTCATAAATTTATACATACCTATTTATCTCTTAAATCATATGCTAAATCAATTTACCTTGGTGTAACATTGGAATCTCCATTACGATGATCTTCTTTAACCAATGAAACCACACCTTCCCATGTTAATGTGCAACCAAAATCTTTACATTGTTTAATCCGTACCATCATCCAATCAATATTTTTTACAATATACAAATGTAGTGCATCCCACTCTCGACCAATTGTATAAAAAAGTAAATAGATGACTTACAAGTGATGTATATTGAAGATTAAGAATTAATTAACTAATATATATATATATATATATATATATATATATATATATATAACCCAATTATAAAATATATTTAAATTAATGTCCATGAACATCTTATAATTACCTCTCACTTTTCTCAATCTACATTTCCCCATCAAGTACTTCCCTTCAAATTTGTTAATGGAGTTGGGATCCTAAATGCGATCTATATGGATCTTTGTTGCAAGCTTAGGAAAATAATCAGTAATGTACAACATAGTCTGATATACCATATATCCCTCCACCATAGAACCCTCAAGATGTGCTCTTTGTCAAACCAAAGCCTTAAAAAATTTTAAGTGCCTCTCAACCATCCACATTGACCTTGTGTGTACAGGCCCACACAATTCAATCTCCCCAACATGGTGTATAAGGTAGTGTTCTTGTGCATTGAAAAAATTTGAAGGTAGACACTTTTCATTTCACACATTAGATAAGAAATTTTCTCTTCTAATATTTTATATCTTCTTTATGGATTTCTTTAGATGAGAACCACCTACAAGAGACTCAAGATGCAAATATATTAACAAGACTTTACAAAATAATATATAATATATTACATAACAAGTAAAACAAATCAGAATATCTATACAACAAATTGAATAAATATCACTACTTACATCGTGTATTTTCCATGATCATATATAACTTGTTTGACATTATTATCGAAGTGGTCTGAGAGAGATAAAAGTAGAATGTACTGCAACAATTATAAAATGATCTTTTCATTATTTTTTAACATAATACAATGAAAAGTACATGCAATATACAAATACATAGTAAATATATAAAAACATGAATTACCTTCATGAAGGTATGCCAATCATACATTTTCATCCCTGGCCCAAATTCACTTTTCTTTGATACGAGATTGTTTATGTTCGCAGCAAATCTTGTGAAAATTAAATTTTTTGTATGACTTATTTTATAGCATTGCTTTGTCGCTCCCTTGATAACCAAGGAAGGGCACTTATATTAATATGTTCTCTATTTCTATTTGATTGAATGACATTTTTTATTGCATGATTGGATTCCTGAATGTCACAACAAATTTTGACATTTTTTTTTTGTCACGCCTTCCATCCAATATTTTCCATAATGTCTCTGTTATATTCTTTCCAATATGTATAGTATCAAAAAAATAGACTATTTGTAGCTTCTCACAGTAGGGAAACCTACTAAATTGGCTGGGATAACTTTTTAGTCCCTTTGGAAGGTGGTCAACAATACCTTGACAACCTTCACAGTCATCAATTACTTTATCAGTAAACAAAACACAATATAAAAATATAAATTCCAAGCATAAACCATTTGATGGAATGACATTATCTTGATGATTAATTCTATTATATTTCAACTTCCATAGGTGAGGTTTCATTTTTTGTGGCTTTAATGTAGTCTCTTCTTTCCCATTGTAAAGATGTTTTTCAGTAGTTCTATACTTATGATTTATGTGAGGGAAGTTCTCGTACTCATCAAATTCCTGCTTTCTTAAACTTTTTGAATGACAAGATTTCATCTTTGGACCACAAATTGGACATGCAAATTTTCCCTTTGTTTGAAGGCCTGCAAGATCATGTATAATTGAATTAAATATGTTAATTTTTATAATTATAATTATCATGCAAAACTTGAACACTATAACATACCACAAAAATGTGTTAGCCTTGAGGCATCATGAATTGTCCATACAAGCATTGAATGGAATTAAAATTGTCCTTTTCTAGTGGTCTAGAGACTTCATACATAGTGACACCATTTCATAACTCCTGCAACTCGTTGATAAGAGGTTCAATATATACGTTCATATCTTTAACTTGGTACTTACCTAGTTGAATAAACAAAAATATTACATAATTATTATGACCATTTTACTGCAATATTTATAATTTAAGGTAGATGACTATTAAATGAAAAAATACCTAGAATAATCATTTTCAACATTATGTGCTCCCTCTTTATTGACATCCATTGAGAAATATTATTGTTCATAACAAAAACACACCACACAAAAATAAATAGATCTCATCTCTCCAAATGAATTAATTTCATCCGCTGCCAATGAAAGCCTGAAATTACGAGGTTCTTGTTTAAAGTGTGGTCACTTTTCCTCTATGTATATAAATGTAGAATCATTTGTAGGCATTCAAATAATGTCATATTTTCTTCTATTGCATGCATGTTGTGGTGTGTATATTTGTGCACCTGTTATCTGCAACAACACTTCAATAGATCATTGCATTAGTTCAAAAAGAGGTTAGATAAACATGTAAAAGCAACTAATATCAACCTATTGCTTTCTAACTAAGAAGAGTGTGATTAGTAACATAATAGCCCTCAGATTATGCTACTATCAGTGACATATACGACTTAGCATGAAATATTTAAGTTTAAAACAAGCTAAATAATGAGAAAACATGCATTCTAGCTCTTAGAATGGAGATAATAACAATGCATAAGCATAAACTATGAAATGAAATATGAGTTTAAGTCTATTCCAACAGCATAACAATGCATTTACAATATGAGATGAAGGCTTATTTGCTCTCAAAAATGGCTTCTATTTATAGAAGAATGAGGAGAGAGAGGGGGGACAAGGTTCATTAATGGAGCCTCTAAGGTCATTAATGAGATTTAAGAGCCATTAATGCCTTGGGCATTAATGAGGGATGGGCAAGAGGAAATATCTATTAATGGGTCATTAATGGATTTCATTTAAGAGGCATGGGGGAGTGTAAGACTCAACTTGGCAAGTTGGTCCCTTAGGAAAGTCATGCTTGAAAAAGTTGACTTTCTCAAGTGGGTTGAGTTGTTAATCATTCCTTAATGGAATGTGACAATATTAGGAGGTGGGTTAGGGTAGAATTTACAATTATGATTAGATTAGCATGGGGGAATGGGTTGAGATGGGTTAGAACCCAGGGTAGAAGTGGTTGCAATAGGTTAGGTTGGGGTTTAGGAGTATATAAATGAAATAAATTAAACTTATTTAATTCATTTAAAAATATAGGAATTAATTATTGAAGCATTCTATTGCTTTTTAATAATTAAGGGGACTATAGCCATTTTAATTAAATTAAATAGGCTAGGGGAATGGGTTAATTGCAAGTGGATAATTGATTTAGGGATTTATTTAATTCCTAACAAATTAATCATTTTTAGCTATGTATTTGATTGATTTTGATTTTGGCTAAAAGTAAATAATTTAGTGATTTGATCACTTTAGGAGATTAAATTGATTTCAAAAGAATTATGTCAAGCAGTAACAGGGTCATTTGGACATAATTGGGGGTATGATCACACTTAGGAAAAATAGGGTCTATAGTCAAAACAGACCAAATTCAGGTGGTTACATTTGCCCCTCTTTTAATTGATGTGCGAGCAGCGCATTGATTCAAAGAAAGTTTTCAATTTTGACTTTAGAAAGATTGAGAATTTTGTTCTTGGTTGTCGAATGAATTGTTGATGAGATCAGTCTCACACTTGATCAAACAAAACTGATAGAATTGATTTTGAACTTGGTTGTCGTCCAAAGATCAATAAAAGATTTTAAAGATACCAATTCTGAATTTGGTTGTCGTCCAAAGATTGATAATACTGATTCTGAACTTGGTTGTCATCCAAAAGTTAGTATAAAGCTGCCAGGAGCTTAATAAGAATCTTTTAAAAAATGAGGAAACAAAAGATATCCATCTCATGAGAACCAAAGTTTTCTATCCATTAGTTCTGACTTTAGTCAAGAAAATTGTTATGCCCCTAGTTTGTTTGATAACAAAGTCATTTTAATGTTGTTTCGAGCAAAAATTTGATTGATGATAGTGTGATCATGCCCCCTCAGGAATGAAATCAAAGGAAAAGAAATAAATCCCTCAGTTTGAAATGTTGCATCACTTGCAGGAAGCAGGTAGGATAAGAAAGAATGGAGTAGAAGAAATGGGAAAAGATGGTGTATTTAAAAATAAACACATGATTATCAAGTTAATTACGTGAAAATATGAGTGGTGAGACAGAAAAAAAAGATGTCAGACCAAGATTTATGATAAAAATGTGCATTTTGACCAAGTTTTGGAACAAATGAAGCAAATCTACATGTGTTGAAGTCATCGTAAAAATGGTATTGTGCTACTGAAAACATCATAGGTACCTTCAATTTGGTTCTCGATTGATTAAAAAGATAACAGAAATGTAGTTGTAGTTGTCCAGGAGGAGTTTTGGAACTCCTAAATGGCTCAAAAGACCAATATAAGCCTCAAAATTTACCATTTCACTATTCATTTTCACTTTCCTCCATAGTAATTCAGAGAGCTCTGCAGAGAAGATGGTAGTCCCTGTGAGGAAGCATCATTTCGAGATGAGCTAACGACATCAGCGCCCAACCGACTACCCACCGCCGGTAAGTGCTCGAAAAACTACTTCGTGAATTTTGCAAATTTCAATTTCATAAATTTTTGTGGGTTTTATAGTCAGTTGAATTTTGAATCGCATCCAAGATTCTAGATCGCAACCTGTAAAACCCATGTCGTATCTGGTTTTTATCAGCTCGCATCTAGTTTTTCTAGATTCCTGTGTCACATCTAGGATACTCTGGAACGCATCTGTTTGTGTTGTTTTTGTCTTATTTGTGGGTTGAAAGTCATTAGTGTGTCGTACCCTATCAGTTTAGGCTTGTACCCTATATTTAGGGTTGCATCCTATATTTCAGGGATCACACCCTATAAACTCCATCGCATCATGTATTTCCAGGATCATATCTAGTAAAATGGATCGCACCCTTTTGTTTCAGAATCACATCTAGTTAGGAGACTTAGAAATTTAATCTTTTTGACCCGTTTGCGTGCCACAAATTTTGAATTACTTAGCTAATGAGGAGTCTTCCCCTTTGTTGTAGATAGGATACTGATGTATTGTCATTTTTTGTCAAAAATAGACCCAGTTTGAGGTAGTCGCATTTCGCGACACTTACCCTAGTCGTGTGCTTGCATTGTCTGGATTGCTATCAAATGATGAGTAGACTACCATGATCCGATGTGAATTGCATTCGTTGATGGGTTTACCCGAGATAGGGGTAAACCAAGGGTTGTTGACTGCTCTTTTTGAGAGATGGCACTCAGAGCACAACACCTTTCATTTGCCGACTAGTGAGATCACAGTGACTCTTGAGGATGTCTGGCAGATACTTCGGGTGCCGATGATTGGGCATGAGGTGTGATTTGAGTCGACGACGGTCGTGGTGATTGGTGTTGCACATAGATATTTCCAAGATGACACCATCGACCAGAGATATGTGTCTTGAGATTATATGGTCGATCATTATGATCATTTATCAGTGTACTTAGCAGGTCTGGTAGGCGGCATCCTGACGCCGGACAGGTGTTAGCATGGATTCATGGTCAGCTGGGTAAATATGATAGAGCATATGGTGACCCACCGATTGAGATTTGCATGGGGCAGTTACATTTTAGCCCATATGTACCGAGAGCTTCATGAGATAGTTTACCATTATACGTGGAGCATGACCGTGGGCATTCTTATTCTTCATATACGGGCTTGGGAACACATCCCTATGACACGGTCGATTGTAGATAGAAAGTGGGCACTAGAGAAGCCTTATGTTTATATGTATGCTGACTTTATTTAGCTGCCCCATCTAGGCAAGGTTGAGTACTGGCACTGTTTGTTTGATGATATGACCGAGGTCGTTTGGTGACCATATTTAGATTGCGAGGAGTGAACCTTGGATGTACGACAGGTACCCTTTTTATTCTAGAGACAGTATCTTTTTGGGAGGACCAGATATGTGGTAGAGCGATTCATCCATACCCGGGTGCTGAGACAGTATGGTCACCGTCAGGGCAGGATACAAGATATCACTGTGTATGTACGGGTCTGAGATGAGCCAGCATTATGGGGTGCTTAACTACAGTATGAGATAGCACACCAGGAGATCTGAGCTATGGTGGGAGTAGACTGGGATCTCCACCTTGATGTGCTGATGCAAGTGTCTCTAATGGATATGTTGCAGAGATGCCTCAGTACCCTTTTCCTCATTTTACAGTACCAGAGGAGATCATTCCTCATATAGAGGAGCCTTTGGATTATGATCCTGAGGATTGCCCAGCCAGGGGGAGAGGAGGAGCGCAGATAGATAGGGCCCCAGGTAGACATGGAGGGTGAGATGGTGGCCGAGATGATAGAGATGGTAGGCGTCCTCCTAACGAGGATGATGGTGGAGATGATAGGGGTGGTGGTGGAGAGGTTGTGGATACAGGTGGAGCCAGTGGCAAAGGGTAGGGGAGGTGCTAGAGGTTCAAATTTATAGCTTCGCAAAGAGATCCTGGTCCGCTTCTTACTAGGGATCAGCAGAGATAGAGGCAGCAGAGGTCACAGGATAGACCTCAAGACAGGGGACAAGATAGGTCTCAGGATCAGGATACAGGTAGAGACAAAGATCCCCTTTCTAGATGTGAGCAGGAGATAGAGCAGCTTTGAGCTAGGATTACTGCCTTAGAGGCCTAGGTCACCACTGCAGATGCCTTACTGGAAGATAGGGATACACAACTTGAGCGTCTGAGAGCAGAGAGGGATAGACAGGGCAAGATGCTCAGAGCAGAGAGAGATGCACATGCCCGGACAACAGTTCACCAGGGACAGAGGGCCACTTATTATTATGCCCTTTATCATGCAACAGTGTCGGAGGGTCAGAGAGCACCTTCCTTTTCACAATTGGCTCAGCAGTCAGAGGGGGCCATGCCACCTCTAGTAGCTCCTTTTGTACCACCTCCTCCTCCTCCTGATCAAGGAGAGGGGGCGGGGCAGAGTTGATATTGTGTACCATCTTTATGTCATGTGTATCTTAAGATTGCATTTGTATATCTGGATACTGCTGAGATCCCTTTTTTGTATATCTAGATCCTTTTGAGATCCCTCTATTGTACTATGACACTGTATTGATGTATATTTGATTCTTTCTGGTGCTTGGATACTCCGATACTCTTTATGCATACTGTTCCATATTTTGATATGTACCATGTTTATGATATATATATCTGATGCAGCTTCCTGATTCTAACATGTTTCATGAGTTCCCTTTGCTTTGATAGATGTGGTAGATGTATTTTGCACATGTGATGATATCTTGGTCTCTTGATGAGTTAGATTTAGACATCATTTTTCTTTTGATTACTGATATAAATATGTTTTAAATGATACGCATGTGAAAATGTAAATGTATGTTTCTTTTGATTTTCCTTTCATGCAATATAGATTTATGGATGCACTTTAGGATTTAAAAGTAAAAATGCAATACATGGATGCTTTATTTTTGTATTTTCCCGTTGCTTCTTTTTATGAATGCAAAATGTATGCTATGAATGTGCAACGACATATATATCAGTAATATGGATGATGTAATTAACTTGGTTTCTTAGAAGAAGATAGAAAGCATTTTTTAGCATAAAAAGTATTTATGCATTTTACTGCCTTTGTAAATGTATCATGCAATCTCTAAATGCAACTATATGTGGACTCTTAGGACTTGTCATTGATTAGTAAATATTGTAACATTTTTATCATCATTGGGCACTTTTTTTGGAACGGATACCACTTGATAGTACAACTATCACTAATACCCATTGATCTTATGAAAGTATGAATACTATGTCTTATTGAAATGTTGGAAAGAGACTTAGGAATCAAGGCATAGAAGCTAGGATAACAAAATAGTCACCTTCCTTTTAATATACCAGATTCTGAGTAAGGCAAGATATTGGACCCACAATGACCTTGAAAATTCATATCCTTGGGTACATTATGATTCGTATACTTTAGTAAGAATCTGGATCAGAAAACAGACAAGAAAATTGTTTCAACCTCACCGTAGTTTACACATAACAAAGATCGAGATATATGCGGCTATCCAGCCATAGTGACAGCTCTTACCATAAACATCCAAGTTAGGTGAAATTTATAGGATCATTTGGAACAATCACCATACGTAGAAAACCAAGAAAACATTATGCCCCTATCCTTGTCACTCTTTGTCTTTGTGCAAACATCATTGAGTAACTAAGAAGACATAATAAATCATCAATTATGAATCAATCAAATTAAATTTATAATTACTTAGATGCCCCTAGTTGAAAACATCATCAGGACATAAAAGAATCATAATCAAACCAATAGAAAACTTTGTTTAAGTAGTACTTGTTTATTCATATGTCAAACACAGTAGAGATTCATCAATCAGAAAATTGGAATACAAGCAATATGGTGTTCCATGTCTGTGCATTGATAGGATAATCCGTTCTTGCTTTGCGATCAAATATAGCTGTGTAGGAACTCCATTATGGTAGATGTCATGTTCGGCTATGTGATCGTGAGGCAAACCATCCTAGAGTGAATATTGTGTGCGTGAGGCAAACCATCCTAGAGTGACCTAGCAACCATAACCTACCATATTAGCAAAGATGCCCCCAGTGCAAAATGACTTATTCCTAAGATGTAAATGTAGATGAATCCCAAGCAAGGATAAGATAGCCATGTAGGAAAATGAAGTCAGCGTATGAGCACAGGTAAAATTATGAAGGCCTAGTATCAGTAGTGCATTGATAGATGGAGTGCAGAACACAAGTGACACCTGATTGCCAGGTTTTCACCACTTGGCAAGATTCTTTTTCTTTCTTTTTGCTACCAAGATGCCTGTTTTACCAGGTGCTCATCAAGGCACTTTTTTTTTTTTAAATTTTTTTGCTATTTTTTCTTTTTTGAATGTATTTGTAGTATCAAGGCACCTGTTTACCAGGTTTTCACCAAGGATACCCTTTTTGTAGGACCTTTTTCCACTTTTTTTTTATTTCTTTAGGATCAATTTTCTGAATGTTTTTGGTATTTTGTAAAAACTTTTTGCTGTACAGGCTCTGTTAGTCGATCATCAAGCATAGAACCGCTTCAGATGTAGAGTGTTGATAGGATCTGGAAGAAGGTCTCCCTCAGGTGTAGCCAATTGATAAGCTCCAGTCCCAAAAGTGGCAGTGATAACATAAGGTCCCAGCCAGTTAGGTTCAAATTTTCCTTTCTGCTCTCTATTAGGCTGATTTTTAGGATTCTCTTTTAGGACGAGATCTCCCACTTCAAATTTGCATGGTTTGACCTTCTGATTGTAACCTTTGGACATATGTGCTTGATACACTTTGAGGTGATTGAATGCCTGTTGTCTGCGCTCATCTAGTAGGTTTAAAGAATTCACCCTATCTATGCAGTACTTCTCATCAGTAACCAGACCTTGTAAAGATATTCGCAAAGATGGGATTTCAACCTCAATGGCTAGTATTGCCTTAGCGCCATAGACTAGAGAAAATGGCATGGCTCCATTTGGTGTTATGATGCTTGTTCTGTAGGCCCATAGTTCCAGATTTAGTTTTAGATATCAGTCTCTGCCAGACTTACTCACAGTTCTGTGTAGAATCTTGAGAATATTTTTGTTCGATGCCTCAGCCTGTCTATTACCTTGAGGGTAATATATCGAGGAGCAATGTTGAGTGATATGGAATTGTTCACAAAGGTCATCAATGTCTTGATTTTTAAATTGGCCCCCATTGTCTATTACAATTGAAGAGGGTATCCCATATCTACAAATAATGTAGTTCAGAATGAACATAGCCACCTGTTTGCCAGTGGCTTTTATTAGCGGCATGACCTCAACCCACTTTGTGAAATACTCAGTGGCTGTAATGATGAATTTGTGTCCATTTGAAGAGTTGGGATATATTTTTCCAACTAAGTCAAATGCCCATTGCTGAAATGGCCAATGTGTTATGAAAGGTATAAGTTCTCTGGCAGGAGCATGGATAAGATTTCCATGTGTCTGGCATTTAAGACATGCTTTAGAAAACTGAATAACATCTCTCTCCATGGTAGGCCAATAATAGCCTACTCTGAGTAGTTTCTTAGCTATTGAAAAGTCGTTTGAGTGTGATCCACATACACCTTCATGGACTTCTTTTAATGCTAGATCAGACTCTTCGAGTTCTAAACACTTAAGAAGTGTACCGTCAAGACCGCGTTGATATAGTTTGTTAGTTATGAGGACGCAACGCGATGTTGTCCTAATCAGGGATCTTTTCTCATTTCTAGATAGATTGTTAGGGATGGTTTGGTCAGAAAGGTAAGCAATAATATTGGCATATCGAGATTGGTCTGGGGTATTCAAAGCACATATTACATGGTATTCAGGGATATCAAATGCAGGATAGGATAGTTCTTCCACCAAGAAGTCATAGAGAAATTGATGTTCTTCCAATTGTAACATAGATGCCAAGGTAGCCATAGCATCTTTAGCTTTGTTCTATGATTTTGGTATCTGCTGGAAGGTGACAAAGACAAAATACTTCTTTAAGTCATCAACTAGTACTTGTAGGGCATCAACTTCTCATCTTTTGTTTGATACTCCCCATTGACCTGATTGATAATTAGTTGGGAGTCACCATATACGTGCAATTCTACAATCTTCCATTCCATAGCTAGCTTAAGGTCATTTACCAATGCTTCATATTCTGAAATATCGTTGGTGCATGGAAACATTAATTTGTAAGATTTGGGAATCTTGTAACCTTGAGGAGTTATGAATAGGACCCCTGCTCCAAAGCCTTGTTGAGTGAATGAACCATCAAAGTACATCTTCCATGGATATTCAGTGAGATGCATGATTATTTCATTAGGGAATTCAATGAGTAAAGGTTCATCATCCTAGAGTGGTGAATCAGCCATTTGATCTGCAAGGACCTATCCTTTGATAGCTCTTTGTTCTACATATTCAATGTCAAACTCACTTAGAATCAGGACCCATTTTGCCAAACGCCCGGTTAATATTGTTCGACTCAAAAGATACTTTAGAGGATCAATTTTAACAATGAGCTTTACTGTATGAGAGAGCATGTAGTGCCTTAATTTTTGTGATGTGAAGATGATTGTTAAGCATGCTTTCTCAATGATGTTGTAATTGAACTCATAGGCGACTAGTGTTCTACTAATGTAGTAGATAGCTCTTTCTTTCTTTGTGTCATCCTCTTGTGCCAGCAATACTCCTAGGGATGTAGTTGTAGCTAAAATGTCTAGGAGTAGGGGATTTCCATGAATAGGCGCTATAAGAATAGGCAGAACAGCCAAGTATCCCTTCAATTCTCTGAAGTTCACTTCACAGTGTTCATCCCATTTGAAGGTAACCCCTTTATGTAGTAATTTAGTAAAGGGTTGTGCCCTATCTGCAAGTTGGGACATGAATCTCCTGATGGACTAAAGTCTCCCTTATAGTGTCTTCATTTGACTGATGTTGCGTGGAGGACCCATCTTGAGTATAGCCTTAACTTTAGCAGGGTCTACCTCAATTCCCTTTGCTGAAACAATGAATCCTAGGAGCTTTCCTGACTGGACCCCAAAGGCACATTTCTTTGGGTTGAGCCTGATTTGAAATTGTTCCATTCGATCCAATATTTTTCTTAGGTCAGCAATGTGAGTACCTCTTTCTTTGGATTTAGCCAATGTGTCATCTACGTAGTCCTCCATGTTCTTGTGCGTCATGTCATGGAATATAGTCATCATGGCTCTTTGATATGTTGCGTCAGTATTCTTTAACCCGAAAGGCATGACATTCTAGCAAAAAGTGCCCCATGCACATGTGAATGTGGTTTTCTCTTGATCCTCAGGGGCGAGCTTGATTTGATTATAGCCCGAGAATCCATCCATTAATGAATACATCTGGAAGCCTGCTGTAAGGGAAATGTTAGGTAGAGGGAATTCATTTTTCAGACATGCTTTGTTCAAGTCTCTAAAGTTCATACAGATCCTGATAGATTTATCAGATTTAGATACGGGGACCACATTGGAGATCCATCCTGCATAGGCAATGACTCGAATAAATCCAGCTTTCAACAACTTCTCTAGCTTTGCTTTTACTAATAATGCAACATGAGGATGCATTTTTCTAAGTTTTTGTTTCACGGGCTTGATCCCAGGAGCTATAGATAAGTGGTGCATGATTAGATTAGGATCTAGCCCTGGCATATCCGTATAGGACCATGCAAAGTTAATCTTCTTCTCTTTCAGGAACTCTGTGAACTGTGTCTTTTTCTCTTCTGATAAAGATTGTGCAAGATGAATTATTTGAGGATTTTCAATAGTGCCCAAATTTACTGGCTATATTGGTTCATTCAGTACTGATGACCTTTCTTGAAAGTGTTCGGGGAGGATATCAAGAGTCTCATCCTTTGGTGCCTCAAAGAGGTTTTCACCATTGGATATGTCTTTTTTCTTTACTATTTTAGGATCTGATACTGCCATAGAGTAGTTTTCACCATCCGTCCCTTTTTATTTTTATTTTTTAGTTTTTGAATAAGAAACCTGATATCCTCCTGTGACATGTTCTCGCTCCTTGCATTGGTGGAAGAAGGGTAAGGTTCACAAGCATTGAGATAACAAGCTAGAGTGTGGTCATTGGGAAAGTCAAGGATAGGAGTAGGATCTATTTCAGTCCAATCAATTAGGTCTGGAAGTACCAATGTTAGGGAGTCAAATTCTGGGAAGGACAACATCATGTTAGCATCAAGACCATTAACAGACATGACACGATCTGTTAAGTTAATTTCTTCAATATTTAGATCAATAAGAGTGAGATCGTCGTAAAAAGGGTCATTGTTAGTTATATGCGGACCAAACTCTAGTGACTTATTGGTAGAAATATCATCATCATCTCTCCATAAAAGGAGGCTTCTTCCTTGTATCCTATGAAACTCTTCTAGACTTATGTATTCACCAGTTTCTCCATCAATGATTGGGGGAAGGAACTCTTCTTCTGCTTCAGGATTATCAGTATCATTGGGAGGAGTGTCAAATTGTTTACGAGGAGTTGAGGGAGCCGCAAACATGTGAATTATATCTATTCCAATATCTTTAGGGGAAAAAGATAGCTCTTCCCATTCATAATCATGAGAGTCTATAACCTCATCATCGGATCTGTTTAAGTATTCAACAATGGCTATTTGATGTACTCTATTAACTACTTCTAGATAAAAGTGAGGTAGATCAAGGACATGTGAAATTGTGACCAATTGCCCCCAGTTAGGATGTAAATCTCGTTGTCGGGGTGTCTCTTGAGTAATTGTTGCTATGGTGTCTCCTACCTCTTGAATGGGAGGTTGTGTTAGTAAAGGGGTGTGAAGATCTTGTGGTACCTCAAAGCTAGGTACATAGCGCTCTCCTTGGTAGTTGGGGTCCTGTGTGCCAACATGTAATAATCTCTCATAGGACCACTACTCTAGTTCATCTATGTCATCACTCCCTTTATCTGAGTTTGGACTCTCTTTGGAAGCAGGTTTATCAGTTTTAGTATTAAAACCAAGTCCTGTTTTATCTCTGGTATTCCAAAACTCCATGGGTATAGGTTCAATAATTCCTCGTCTCGTGTCATTTAGAGGTACTTTTCTTTGTAACCCATTTGTGTGAGGAAATCATATCCCTTTCCATACTGTTCTGGGGATATCTTTACATGTTTGACTTCAAATTCCACCGGTTCTCCTTTGTAAAGCCAGTCCAAGACTGCCTGTTCTTCTATGTTATCTGAAGAAGATGTGGATGCCTTTACCATGCTAGTTTCTTTGTGTACTTTTGGCTCCTTGGATGCTATAAGTGTGAATGTCGAGGAAGGTTTTCCATAGGATCTTGGTGATACTGGAAGTTCTATCAATGAGGGAGTCAGGTCCAGCTTGTACTCTCCCATACCTGTGTCTTCAAGTTTCAAGTTTTTGATAAAACCCTTCATAACCGTGTCCTTGGTAGTTTCAGGAGCAACTGCATCCATAGCCTCATTGTTGTGCAGGATCATGCTACCTTCTTTGATATTATTGCAAGTGTAGTTAGCATCTGCAGGAATCATCACTTCCACCCCATTATGTGGGAATTTTATGCATTGGTGGTAAGTGGACGACACAACTTGCATTTCATGAATCCATGGTCTCCCTAATAGGATATTGTAGGCCAATCGTAGATCCAGAACTTGACATATGTTCCTCTCAACCGGTCTGACTCTGATAGGTAGAACAATAAGACCTCTGGAGGATCTTTCTTCCTCATCATAAGCTTTGATGGTTATCTTGCTTCTAGAGTCAATTGTTTGTTCTGAGAGACCTAGTCTCTTGATTAGATCCAGTGTATAGATGTTCAATCTTGCGCCCCCATCTATCAACACGCGTCTAACACATGATTTATGAATAATTACTTCAATATGGAGGGGTTGATTATGTGGATGTGTCAATGACTTATCATCCTCTTTAGAAAAGGAGAGGTAATGTGGCACTGAGATGTGATTGACCATCGCTTGGAATTTGTCTATATCGATATCTTTTGGGATGTTAGCAGCATGTAGAGCCTGTTCTAAGATTTCCCTATGTACTATGGATATTTTGAGCAACTCAAAAATGGAAATTTTGGCAAAGGTTCATTGCAATTGGTCTACCAAGTCATATTTTTCTCCAAGAATAGTAACCACATGTTTTGATGCTGGTTTAGGAATAGTTACAATAGGAACCTTGGACATTTATGTCAGTTTTGGAGGTCCTTTGATTGTAACCTGTGCTTGGCTCAGTGTTAAAACATTTTAGTGCAATGAGACACCTTTGATTGTGACCACATTGATGGATTCAGTTTTAATGTCTAGCATATTGATCACATTGTCATTTTTGGAATAGGTGTAGTTTACCTTATTACTCTTCCCCTTAGATGTTTCTCCTTGATCATAATTAGGAAAGGGTTTGTTGAATGTTGTATGATCCTCATTGGTAGTGTGTCTGTCTACTTTGATCTTACCTCCTTCGATGAGGTCTTGGATGACATGTTTAAGCTTGAGGCAATTATTAATCTTGTGTCCCTTGTTTTTGTGGAAGACACAATATGAATTATCATCCCACCACCTGGGTTTGACCATTGGTTCCCATGGTTTGAAATCTGGGATTGTTAGGACTTTGTTATCCAATAGTGTTTTGAGAACAGTTTCAAGAGGTTCCCCCAAAGGAGTGAATGTTCTTTGGGTTTTTGAAGTCCATGTCTGACTCTTGCTATTATCATTGTTTGTTTTGGGTACGGGAGTTGCTACCTTAGCATCCTTTCTTGCTTGCATGCCATTGGTTAGATTGAATACCTTGGGTTTAGGATTAATGTTAGAGGTGTCAACCACTCCGTCATTAACAACATTTTTGTTTTGTTTCCACCATTTAGGCTTGGAGTTGGAGTTGTTGGTCTTATTTTTGTTTTTAAGGGTGATCTCCCCCCTTTTGACCATGACTTCCTCAATACGGAGGGCACTCTTAATCATTCGGTCAAAGCTTGGTGAATCTTGCATTTGCAATGCATAGTTTAATTTAGGGATCAAGTTGTTAATAAAGATTTCCATCTCTTTTGATTCGGGAATGATCCTTGAATATTGTGCAAAAATCTTCCTACATTGTTGTAGGAAGTGTGTAAATGATTCTCCAATTCATTGTTTGGTATTACATAGGTCCATCATGGTTACATCATGTTGTGTGTTATAGGAGTAATGTTGGATAAAGCGTTGAATCAGCTCTTCAAATGTTTTGATCTTAGGGTTCAGTTTTGAGAACCATTCCATGGCATTACCTCCTAGACTTCCTGGAAATAGTCACATGAGATATGTAGGTTTGTGCATTTATTCTATGCTTAGAGCACAAAATTCTCTTACATGGTCATGTGGGTCAGTTTCTCCCATGTACTTGTCATACTTTGGTCTTGCCACGTTGGGAGGAAACAGGACCATAGTGATACTCTTGTCAAAAGGAAATGGACAAATGACATCCAAAGAGTATTTCGTCTTGGGTTTCTCTTTCTCTTGTTTGAGGTTTGTGAGCTCTGTTTGCATCAAATTGATTTGTTTGGTGAGGATAGATATAGGATTTGGTACCTCCTTTTCCTTGAGTTTTTCCACATCAGAATTCTTGGGTAATTTGACACCTGTGGATTCTAGATGGAGGAAGTACTTTTCTTTATCATCATCAATCATCCTTTCCATTATCTGGTGGAACCTCTTGCTTTGTTTGAGTTTTTCATATTCTTCTTTAGTGATTTCATCCTCACTGACGGATTCAAATAAAGGTCATTCGAACTTGGGTTCTTCTTCTTCATCAGTATCTTCGGGTTTTTGGTGTTTTCCATCGTTATATTCCTCAAAAGCCTCACTCCATCTACGAGTGTCACTATCCATTTGAGGGGAATCTAGATCGAGTAGGGAACTACGAGAAGTTTCTCCTTGAAAGTGAGGTATTTTAGAAGGCACTTTCAAGCCTTTAGACGTGTACTTGTTGCATCTTGTGTTAACCATGAAGTTGTTTTTCCACTTTGTCAATGTTTCCCAATAGTGTAAGTGAGAGTTTCAGACTGTTCAAGTGGGTGTGTCTAGGTAGAAGTAACTATTTGTTGGTGGATGTAAATAATTCTAGCGTCAGAGGGTTAGAATGCCCTGATAGTGAGCTGGGAACCAAGTTGTTGGTAGAAAGCGGGTAGACCACATGTATTAAACTGACCGTGAAAGACTGACTAAGCATGCAAGGTAGATATTTTGAAAAAGTTTTGAAACTACAACAGGGAGACCAAAAAAGACAATAGGAACCAGCTAAAGAGCCAAAAGGTAATCCTAATCAATTGAGACTTTCTAAGAATTTATCTTGCAAATGCCCATTGTCCTGAATGTGAGCTCCCGGATGTGAGCCTCTGATGACACTAGATGCGAGCCTAAATCCTAGATGCGACTGCTTGTTGACCAAATGCGAGCTAGCATACAGGATGTAATCCTAAATACTAGATGCGATACAGGGTATACAAGATGCGATTTTATGATGTCTTTGTCAGTTTTTGCCAGTTTTTGAAATTTGTGTTTTGGGAGTGCATAAAGTTGCTTGTTTCGAGATTGTGTTAAGAGGTGTCATAATGCGTGAAAAACACTTGTACTCCAAGATTTGTTGATTGTTTTGAGGAGCTTATCTTTTTAATGATATTTTGAACACATCAAATAGACTTCCATTGTTAAGAGGGTGAAACAGACACTCATTTTTTCCTATTTTCTAGGTGGAGGATGAAAATATTTGCTTGTTGACTTAGGTACACACTCAAATGCTAATTAGGATACAGCCATCACCAAGCATGCAATGGCTCTAGTCATGATGTTGTATTAGCCGACTCCAAACGCAAGTGAGGGCACAATATGACAAGTGTCTTGGGGCAATTACTTTTTGCCTTGCACAAAGATTATCACCCTTTCGGCGATGAATCAGAAATTCTTTTAGTTGAAGTTGTTGTAGATTATTGGGCAATCCGTTCGAAATCGTCCCCCATAGAATTGCACAAGGCAAAATTCAGGCGTATAGCCCTATAAGTACCTGAATATATGTAGTCTCACAAGCAAGATTCAAGCGGCTTCGCTCTACATATACCCCAAGGAATGATGTCAAAATTCCATGAATAAAACTGGCTCTATCTTCCGAGGCTTTAGCCTACGAGGAAGCAACTATTTATAGTGAGTTGGAAGGGTTGGTGTAAAACCTGTCCTCACTTGGGTCGTTCCTGAGAGATTTTTTCCTCAACCGGCACGCCCTCTACTGTTGAATAAATGTACAAAGGATTGGCGAGCTTTGGATGTCTAGATTTCTGATTCTTCTGAAGAAGAAGAGCATACTCTCCTAATCTAAGTCATTTTCTCCCAAAACAGAATCAAACAAAGTGGTTCTTTCCCTCAAGAAATGTTATGCCTGATTTAGATGTTCCTACTTTAAAGAAAACAAGATTGCTTGAAAGTAGGTTTGCCTTGTTCAATTAACCACAATGTTTAGTGAGTTTGCTTATTCAATTTCTGTGTCCCAAAAATGAATTAAAAAGTTTAGCTTGGTCTTTAATCCACAAGATTTAGTGTCTTGTGTTGTTCATTTACTAATCCAAAAAGAATTAGATGATGTGTTTGCTTGTTTAGTTAACTCCAAATTCCGTTCAACCCATAAACTGATGTGTGAGTTTCTGATTTTCCTTTAAAAGGAAAAGAGCATAATCCTCTAGTCAGTTTAGTGATAGAATGGAATATGTATCTTAATTTTGAAAGCAAGTAAATAGAGGTCGAGATGGGGGTTGGGCAACCTAAAAAACCAAGTTAGTATCTGTTTATTTCTACTCCCACTAAAACCTTCAAGAACCATCTGCAAACACTTATTAGGCTGCAAGATACCAAAAACACAACTTGTCAAAATGTTAGAGTTAGGAAAATGAAGTGTGCAAATTTTCTAACCAGATGCGAGCCTAAAAAATCACTGAATGCGATACAGTATACTGTATATGACCTTGCTTACTAGATGTGATTCAATGCTTACCATATGCGAGCCTAAACTAGAAATGATCTAGGATATCCCAGATGCGAGCCTTGTTTGCTGCGGTGCGAGCGCGTATCCCGAATGCGATCCTGAATGGCCAAAAATGACCCTGTAACAGAATTATGGGAATGCAAATTAGTGAAAAACTGATATTAAATGAGGCCAAGTTGGAAATCTTGCTCCATGGTGGGCGCCAGAAATGTGGTGTGTATATTTGTGCACCTGTTATCTGCAACACAACACTTCAATAGATCATTGCATTAGTTCAAAAAGAGGTTAGATAAGCATGTGAAACCAACTAATATCGACCTATTGCTTTCTAACTAAGAAGAGTGTGATTAGTAACATAATAGCCCTTAGATTATGCTACTATCAGTGACATATATGACTTAGCATGAAAGATTTAAGTTTAAAACAAGCTAAATGATGAGAGAACATGCATTCTAGCTCTAAGAATGGAGATAATAACAATGCATAAGCATAAACTATGAAATGAAATATGAGTTTAAGTCTATTCCAATAGCATAACAGTGCATTTAAAATATGAGATGAAGGCTTATTTTCTCTCAAAAATGGCTTCTATTCATAGAAGAATGAGGAGAGAGAGGGGGGACAAGGTTCATTAATGGAGCCTCTAAGGTCATTAATGAGATGTAAGAGCCATTAATGAGGGATGGGCAAGAGGGAATATCCATTAATGGGTCATTAATGGATTTCATTTAAGAGGCATGGGGGAGTGTAAGACTCAACTTGGCAAGTTGGTCCCTTAGGAAAGTCATGCCTGAGAAAGTTGACTTTCTCAAGTGGGTTGAGTTGTTAATCATTTCTTAATGGAATGTGACAACATTAGGAGGTGGGTTAGGGTAGAATTTAGAATTAGGATTAGATTAGCATGGGGGGAATGGGTTGAGATGGGTTAGAACCCAGGGTAGAAGTGGTTGAGATAGGTTAGGTTGGGGTTTAGGGGAATATAAATGAAATGAATTAAACTTATTTAATTCATTTAAAAATATAGGAATTAATTATTTAAGCATTTTATTGCTTTTTAATAATTAAGGGGACTATAGCCATTTTAATTAAATTAAATAGGCTAGGGGAATGGGTTAATTGCAAATGGATAATTGATTTAGGGATTTATTTAATTTGTAGCAAATTAAACATGTTTAGGCATGTATTTGATTGGTTTTGATTTTGGCTAAAAGTAAATAATTTAGTGATTTGATCACTTTAGGAGATTAAATTGATTTCAAAAGAATTATGCCAAGCAGTAACAGGGTCGTTTGGCCATAATTGGGGGTATGATCACACTTAGGGAAAATAGGGTCTATAGTCGGAACATACCAAATTCAGGTGGTTACATATGCTAATCCATAAATTGTGTCAAGCTAATGCACTTGAATAATCATTGCAAACATGGAATAATGAGAATATAATGAACAAACTTGCAAGGCACCTTTTTTGTTAGTTGATATGTTCAATATCTACTGATATGACATTCATGGAAATCTGTTGCAAATTCATGTTGATTATGATATATAATATGATCATTGGGACATGCATTTATTGCTAGATACTCCATTCTAATATCTTTCAAAATGGCAGATAATTCTCGATATGAGTGAGGTAGAATATTTGATGGTGGTAACAAAATCTCACCTATCAATCTAAAACAAAAATTATAATTTGTTAATATAAATAATATCAATGGTACATGTTTCACCTTTTATTAACTATAATGAAATTACAACAAAAATAGATGAAAAAAGATGACATATATGACATACCTTAACATACGCGAAATTGTTATGTTGGATAAACCATTCATTACCTTCAAGTTCACCAATAATAGTACAATGAAGAGAAGAGTTATATGGGAGCCTTCATAAAGGGGCTTGTATTCCTTCTCAAGTAGAGGTAAATCATGAACAACATCAGGTCATATTGATCATCATGATTAGCTCCGCCAATACTAAATGTGTCATGGATTAATGTATTTGTACCATCATCTTCAATTGTGTTTTATGGCACATGATCATCATCTTCCATAGGATCATTATATTTAGCTTCAATATTCACACCTCCATGTTCCTCCATTGGGAAAACCACATTCTCCAGGTTGTGTTGGTCCATATCATGTGCCCTAGGGTGCTCCACTTATATTAAAATGATCAACATAAATAAACCATGGTCGTGATCTCATCATCAAGTGATTTATTATGTATATAAATTGTTAAAATGATACAATGAAAAACTTAACAATAGATGATAAGCATGCCCCCCTTCAATGTGACCATGTTGCCTACAATGTTTCTCAGTTATTCTGATTAGAATTCTTCTAGTCTTTAAGCCCTTACAATGTTTACAGGGACAATAACATTTTCCATCACCTTTTCTTTTCAAGCTAGACCAATATCTAGCAATTGTCTCCTTATTTTTTTCTCCACTGATATTATCTGACATGGTCTTTCTTCACAAGCAAAATAATTGGGCTATGGAAACTTTGGTTTATAATATTCACAAACTAAGAAAAATGATATTGCAAGTACGAAAGTCTTCTTAGAACTAGTTATATAGAACTTGAAATTTTAGTTATGAAATAATGTTTCAGTATAATATACCAAATTGAAATACTTAAACATAGAAAATTTTCAAAACGAACCAAAACCATTGAACATTCAACATAGTAACATAGTACTCGGGTACTCCAAGTACCCGGTGTGGGGATGTCCTGGGGATGGGTACTTTAAGGTTTTGTGGAGATCGACATAATGCCAATTTCAGGTTAATAAGTAAACTTAAAGTATAGGTATATATTTTCTCCTAGGCTTGGATTCACACCTATTCCCTGGGAAAATGTGTCATTCTCCTAGTATCTTGTAACAATACCCACCAAGAGGGACACATGAACATGAACTCTTTAAATATGTCCCTATCTATTTTTATGCTTTTATAAGATTGTCAACTTCAATTTGATATTTTCTTATAATTCTCAAAGCTAACAATTTCTTCTTGGTTAGCCATCAAAATTTAATCAAACAAAACACCATATCTCTAATTTGTGGCAAAGATGACCTTTGTACTCTTGTGGCACTTGGTTCACTTAAGTAACCTTAGAGCCTTGGATTTCTTGTGACCTTTTCACAATGAAGACCATCTTGAATTAATCTTGATCCACTAGGCATTGCCTTCACTAGAAATGAGCATATAGGGTCAAGCGTCAAGCTTGATCTACTCATTATTCCCCGAGCCAAAAAATGGATGTAAATTAAATTTAAAGAATTGAAATGAACAAACTAAACAAAACTAAATAAATGGAATCAAAATTTTAAACATAATTAGAGATGAAAACCAATTTATAAATAGAAATTTAAATCTAATAAGTTTTTATTGTATAAGTCTCACAAATTTAAGCATAAAATAATTATATAAGATTTAAAAAATTAAACCAAATTAAACTATCAAAATAGTGTAAAATATTCCAATTTTGTTCAAGGGATAGGAGATTACAAGTTAGAGAGAAAACTAGTGTATGGTTTTCTCGTTGAATTTTGATGGTGCCCATAGTGAGAATCCTTCTTGGATGAATGATTAAGAGTTGCCAAAATTAGACTACACAAATTGTAAGCAAAATCATACTTGGACGAAGTTTTAGCTTTATAATAGTTTTTATGATTTTTTCCACCTAATGCTATCATGAGTGAAAGAAGGCATAAAATTCATTTACCAAAGTTGGGTAAACCTATCTCATTCCTCTTTCTTCGTGACTGCTCATGGCATGCCTAGGATGGTTTAGTTGCTCTTCTTGAGTTGGATCTTCCTCTAGGAGTATACCAAAATCTTAAGGGGTTAAGTGTTTTTTTTTGCTCATGTGCCACACTATTTCATTAAAATGGCTTTTGTAATGCAAAGTCTTCCACATGTGGCTTGCATTATGTACCAATGGTTCATTGACAAATGCATGTTGGAATGCAAGGATTTTCTTTATGGTCAATTATCTCCACAACTTTGTTTGCTTGTATGTTAGTAACATTCAAAGATTTGTACTAGACTCATTTTTCTATCTCATTTTTTCTTGATTGCAAATTTATATTCTTCTACCATGGTTTCATATGGTCCTATAATTTTTAAAACCTCGAGACCCCTTTCTTTGTGTTGTTGTTCCAAACCAACATTTTAAAGGCAAAATTTGACTATTCCACCCATGATTCCCTTAATGTTAAGAAAAAAGTATCTTAGACCTCAAGCTATATGGAATTTGGGAAGATTGGAAAGCAAAGCCTCCATTTAAGAGGAATATTTTGCAATATCTAATGACAAAAGTTTATGATACAAGAACAAAATTGGATCAGAAGGTTCTTGCTCCCTACGGAACCTTTCTCTACAGTCTTGGCAACAATACCTCCTTCATTTTGAGTTGAGTTGTGAAGGCCTACATTTGAGGGAAATACCCCTATTCTCCTCAACAAAGGTAGTTTTTATATTTATCACCAACAACTTCATTTGAGTCATTTTGTTTGAATTATGCTCAATCATGAAGCACCTTCATTATGAATATATTTGGAAAATTTATTTAATCTCATGATATGTTTTTCAATTAATATGCAAACAACCATTAATGTGGACAACAATAGTACAGGATAATTTTAGATAGTCAACATGCAACAGTCATTGAATTGGACAACAACGATACATGAGAATTTCAGATACATTTGTTGTTCAAAAAGAAAAAGAATCTCATCCAAAGATGAGGAGGGAGGATACAAATAGTTCTCTAACATATACAATAGAAGATCCCAAAGAACAACTGTGGTTGATCCATACAAAATTTCTACTTTGTGTAATTATCATCAAGAAATACCTAAGCACAAACTGTATGTTTGAACTTTAGCTAAGACGTAAATCTAAACTTAATTTTATGACATCCATTTGAATGCCTTGAAGTCTCAAGCCAAAACAATAAAATATTGTCCATAACCATCGGTCCAATGGTTAAGATCTAAAAATCAGAATCTGTCTAGGACACATTATGAATGTGGTAATATTTTTATAGAAATATTAAAGAGTGCCCCGATTATTAATGCCTCCCTTGTCACATATTTAGGGTTTTCAAACCATTAGAAACTTTCAATAGCTTCCACAATCATCTCTACAAAGATATTAATTGATTCAAAATATTGAATTTAAAACTTTTTGAGATTCAAATAGAAGCAAAAGTTTCCACGATTGGAATATGAAACCTACAGATATTTCCATGCCACCGATCCGTGTGAGAGGTGACGGAAGATGTATTATTATTTTTAAGAGAGTGCAATCTCTATAAAAGATTACCTTATTGTATTGTTTATTTAGATTACTATGTAACCTCTATACTAAGGTGAATCTTAACGTAATAGATATTGAATGAATAAAATATTCTGGTATTTTAAATTTATGAAATATTTTGTATCGGATTATCTATGGTAGCATTGCAGGTAGCCTCCTATACAACTCTCTTATTTGAATGTTGATAAAAATTGTCCCTGTAAAAACTCTGCACTAGAATACCATGAATTTGAATAAAAACCCTGCACAAAAATACCATGAATTTCAATAATGGCTTCCAGTTTTGTAGATCATGAAAGTTATTATGTCCATGGTTGCTACAACCACCAAAATGTAAGCTTGTGTCAAACATTTACTATATATATTTTTTCACTAAATTTCAACTAAAGCTTTAGAGCTCCCTCCATAAGTTCCCCCTGCTAAAGCTATGCACGTGATATTTAGAACATAGCTCACACAACCAAACACATTATTTTAGAGAATCACCTCCTGCAAATAACCTAGAACAATAGGGGTTTATGTTAACAATAGTGCTTATCACTAAACCCTGTCATCAAGTAAATGACCTATCCAACAAAACTGTCAACAAACTACATGTCTAGTGTTGATAAGATTTGCAAAATTAATATTTCTAGACATACATTCTTTGTTGATTGCACATTCAAAAAATTGCACAAATACAACAGAGAGCCTGATATTTCATGTCTTCTGATGTATTGGGAGTCAAAAGCTTACCTCTGGACTGAATTCAAGTCCAATAACTGAGTAAAATAAACTATTTTACTCATATTTCAAATAAGAAGTGTGCATGTTAGTAGATCAATGATAACTTCTAACATGATCTTTTGTGTTGGAATAAGCCCATTATGGATCTTTAGTAACATATAAATGGTCACAAGTTCAATAAATTGGAGTGAATTTTTTTCATTAAACATTATTGTCCAATTGAGAAATTTATAATAAATATTGTACTACTTTCCTTTTTGTGAGGTTGAATCCTCTTCGTTGTTTCCTTGTTGAAGCTTTATACAGATATTTTATAAATGTGTGTCAGTGTTATAATTATTCTTTATTCATTGTCAATTTTTTTGGATAATTTATTTAATCTCATGATATCTTCTACAATCAACAAGCAAAAATCATTGATATGGACACCAATAGTACAGTAGAATATCAAATAACCAACCTGCGATGACTGTATTACAACAATATTTTAGATCCATTTGTTGTTCAGAAAGGAAAATAATCCCACCTAAAGATGATGAGGGACAACACAAATAGTTCTTGAACATATACGATTCATGATCCCAATCAACAACTTCTAGGTATTAATTAAGGAAATTAAAAAGCTTCAAATGCACTATGCAATTAACACCAAGAAATGCCCAAGCACAAACTGTAAGTTGGAACTTCAACTAAGAAAATATAATGAAGTCTTTCCTATTGAACTCACCTAGTATGTGTTCCTTTGCATCGACTGTGCCTCCGACCAATTTTTTTATTGTGCCTGTGTATTATAATGAACCCACATACATTACTTTTTATTTAAATATTGTCATGTGCATTGGAATTCTGATGTACTTTTATGTCGTCAGGATTCCAACGAACACGATAAATGTTTTAAAAAAATCAAATTTGCCTTGTAAAATTTGACAAAGCAAAAGAAATCCCATAGCTCATCGGAAATGTTCGTCGAAAAATGCACCCAAATGAGTTAGCGAGAAAAAAAAAATCCCATATCCAATTGTATTATATCTATTATCTAAAGTGAGGAAAAAAGACCAAAATTCCTTAATAGTAATAGTTGCAATAGTCCTATATAAATTGGTTTTTAGTCAATGTAAAGAAAATTTGAAATTATATTTGATAGTGGAGTGTAAGAAATAGGAAGAGAACTTCACATTACAATTTTTTGCGTAGAGCTAAAATGTAGGCAAGATGAAAATTTAGAACTCGCTTGTGTAGTGGAAAATGTCACATCTTTAGAGGCATATGGTGTGAAGTCTCAAAATGAATATAAAAGTTATGAAAAAGAATGTGGGTCTAATTATGAAAACTAGAGATTGAACACACTTCCATCAACCATTTTATGAGGGGAGATTGACACTTGATCAACCTTCAAACCAATTGAGGTATGTAAGAGTTGGATGCAAATTGGTTTGGAATGATATTCTCCTCTTCTTATTTATTGATTAATATGAATTGATTTTATAATTCAAGACTAGGTAAAAGGCATGAAATTGAACACTAATTAGCATAAATAGAGAATTACATGTCTAATAAGGCAATATTAAATACAAATTAGAAAGGAGAGCCAAAGATGAACTTGTCATTGAAATTTGGGATAAAAATGGTAGGATTAATTTGTTAGGTGTTATTTTCCTAGTAGACCCAAACATGATATCATCTAATGACCCAAAATAAAAATGTCACTTTGATGTTTACCCTATAAATTTCTAAAAAGGAGCTAGAACAATTTGATAACCTCATACTATGTGTGAAAGTCACAAGCATCTCAGTCTCTATTTCAGAATTTGAATCTTCTTGTCACAATCCACTTTCTCTAGGTCCTCAACACTTTACCTTAAGATCTATGAACTTGCACACAAGAGGGACATGATTTTTTTCGTGTTATACAGGAACTTTCTTATCAATCACTGAGAGGATTCAACTTTGCCAACAATAATGATGATAAATAAATAAGCTTAATCTAAAGAACAATGTTGAATACCACAAGTTGATACCTCAATCTTGATGATGCTAATGAATTCTAATGCTCTTTGAACAAGATATCTAAGTGTTGATGATACAATGTGACACCTCAAAATGATATCAAACATAAAAGCTTCTTGGCATGATGAAGATTGCAACTAGTTTCTCATTAATCCTTAGATTTGAAGTATTTCACACATAATGTTTGCTCTAGGAAGTGATTAGAATGCTTGAGGATGTGAGAGGATGGAAATGAATGAGAGGATGATCTTATATAGGGTTACAAATGTATTTCATAAATTAGGACAATCTTTAACAATTATGGGCAAATATTAACATCAAATAACAACTACCAAAAATTGTAAATCAATGGCGGAGCGTAGGAGAAGACTAGGGTTTCGTGGTCAGGGTGGCGGCAACAGACAATGATGGCAGAATGGTGATGGTTCCCATACTGGCCCTGGGCTACCATGGAAACCCCCATAGCCTTGGGGCAATTTTTTAGACACCATTATCAGGCTGGATCAGAGCCATAGACCGTCAGGCGGTTTAAACAGGAAAGATACGACGACCATTTCCCATAAGCGGGAGGCAAAGACCGATTGGAGATGGGTCAGGAGACACAATGAGCAGCCGTTAACTTCTGGAGGTCTCACAAAAGAAATCCCATCCATAGTAGATAATAAGGCGATTGATATCCACATCGATACAGAGGAATGGAAGAGTTCGGTTAAGACGCTCAAGGAGCGAGCTTTCTTTATGAAATGGGGAGGTGGCTGGCCACCGTTGCCCAAACTACGAAGTTGGGTTAATGATATATGGGGTAAGGAGGTAACCATCAAAACCCTGACCAACAGTTTTTTCCTGTTAATTATGGGGTCCAAACACGACAAGACTCGGGTCATGTACAATGGGCCTTTCCTGATGGAGGGAGTGGGATTTTACATCAAAGATTGGATACCAAACTTCAATCCCAAATAGGAAATAGTGGAAGAGGTCCCCATCTGGATCCAGTTCTATAATCTACCCCATGAATATTGGACCCCGGGGATCTTTAAACTGATAGGGGACAAACTAGGCAAGTTCGTGAAAGTTGATGAAGCGATTGAGCAAAAAGATTTCAGCCAATATGCGAGAATTTGCATTATGTGGAAACCGCACCCACTCCTTCCACATGCAATAGAGATTTGAACGATGAAAGTTATTGGTGGCAGGAGATTGAGATAGAGGAAGCAATCTGCCGATGCAGTAGCTGCAAGGAGTGGGGACACACGGTGGAGACATGCTTAGTTAAACACAACGACAAAAAAAAGATAGAGGAAACTAGCAAACCCACTAATGTTTGTGAACCAGGACCCTCCAAAGCCTGGGTGAGGGAGGCAGTCTTGCCTAGAACACGGTCAGAAGCAAAAAGCAAGGAGATAGAGTTCTGGGATAGGGATTTTCCATGCGATGGGAGTCAGCAGCACCTCCCCATCCCAGTCACAGTTGAGGCATCCAAAGGAATCCTACCTCAGGCACCACATCCGAGTGTTAACCTGGAGCTAGTGTTTTTGGCCGCTGAAGTAGATTCAAATTTTTTTGGGGAAGATAGGATAAACTTGGGAATGGTTAGGGAGGGTTTTTTGCAAATGGATATGGTGGAGAACTCCCCGCAGGCTGAACCAGAAGACCCAGCATTGGTCGTTTGTACTGAGGAACAACTGCAGGATATGCACCCCAAAAATTCTCCCATAAGGATGTTGATTCCTTTCGTGGGAAACCTCCCAGAAATTAATGTGTTGATGGAGGATAGAGAAATTTCTTTTAGAGATGAACTCGGTCTCTCGGAGAAGCAGACTATTTCTCAATCCTAGGCCAAGAAACGCACTGCTAAAGGAATTTCGCTTAAGAGAGGCAGGAAAAGCATACAATAACTACTGGAAGATGCCGGCAACATGAAGGGTCAAACCCATTTGAGATCCGAGAGGGAGACAGCCCCTCCTGGGCTACAATGAAGTTCCTTACGTGGAATGTTAGGGGCTGAACTGCCCCTAACAAAAGATGACTGATCAAGAGAGCTTTGGATCAGGCGAAAGCAGATATTGTGTGTATCCAAGAAACTAAAATGGAGGTAGAGGAGGCAGCAAAGGTTTTAGGAGTTAGAAAAAGGTGGTTTGGTTTTTTTGTTGAGGTTGTTGGGGCATCTGGGGGCTTGGGGATTCTGTGGAACCCCGGACTCCTTAAATGTGAGCCCCTAATCCATAAGAGGTCTTGGAAAGCCCTTCGTTTTTCTTCCTTCACAGTAAAATTCTTGGGGGTCCTGATCAATGTTTACGGACCCACCAAATCGGAGGAGAAGAAGGCAGTCTGGGAGGAGATTGGACTCTTCCTCTCAACTTTGGGGAATGAGTTTTGCATGATAGTAGGAGACTTTAATGCTACCCTCAGCTCGAATGACAAAAGAGGGGGAACCCGCACTGTAGGCCCAATCCAAATAGATTTTCAACATTTCGTACAACACAATCAACTTTGGGAGGTCCCTACCAAGGGGGGCCACTTCACATGGACAAACAAGAGGAAAGGGTTTTCACATATTGTTGAGAAACTTGACAGGATTTTTTTGGTAGGAGAATGGTAGGCACTACCCATTTTTTTTTGAAGCTAATGTCCTGGCGCTATCAGTATCTGACCACTACCCAGTGTCATTAGTGGTACAAAAAGACGGGATTCTGATCTGATGCCCTTTTAAATTTGAGAAGATGTGGCTTTGGGCAGAAGGTTTTCAGGAGCTGGTGGCCGAGTGGTGGCTTAATGGGCCTCTAGTTGAAGGCAATGACACCTTCTGCTTTTTCTCAAAGTTGATACACCTCGAGCAGAAACTGAAAGAGTGGAATCACCTCCACTTTGGCAACATCTTTAAGGCTCGGGCGGAGGTGGAGGTAGACTTGTTAGCTCTAAATAGTAAGGTTTTGGAGCAGGGGATGGATGATGTGTACTTTCAAATAGAACAGATCTTGATGGGAAAATACTCAGAAATCCTGAAAAGGGAAGAGATTCACTACAAACAGAAATCAAGAGAGAACTGGCTGCGTGCAGGGGACAGGAATACCAAATTTTTCCACAGCTCTTTGAAAGTATGGTGAAATATAAACCGTATCCTTTCTATTGAAGACAACCATGGTGCCCTCCTGGAAGAAAATGATAGCATCAATATGGAGGCAGTTTCCTTTTTCTCTTCACTCTGGCAAGAGGAACAAGCAGATAGGAAGGCTACCCAGGATAAGGTCCTGAGTGTCATTCCCAAAATTGTGATGGAGGAGGACAACAGGATGCTCATGAACAAAATCATGATGGCTGAACTCAAACCTGCTATCTTTGGGATGGGGGGCGACAAGGCCCCTGGACCTTATGGTTTTCAAGCTTTTTTCTACAAAAAATTCTTGGATCTGCTCAAAGAAGACTTGCTGATCGTGGTGGAAGAATCAAGAAGAGAGGTCTTCATCTTAAAATATTTCAACAACACTTTAATCGCTCTCATTGCGAAAAAAGGGCAACCACTGAGGTATGACGATTTCAGACCCATCTCCCTTTGTAACACCATATATAAAATTATTACAAAGGTTGCTACAAATAGATTAAAATATCTTTTAGATGCCATTATCTCTCTGGAGAAAAGTGGTTTCACCCCAAATCATAGTATTGTGGATGGTATAATTGTAGTACATGAAGTTATTCACACTGCCAGTAAGGGTAAGGGAAGGCATATGATGCTCAAACTGGACATCTGTAAAGCTTATGACAAAGTGGATAGGGAGTTCTTACTTGGGGTTATGAAGAGTTTTGGTTTCGGGGAAAGCTGGCTAAAATGGATCCGGGGAATGATTTCAGATTTTAGGACCTCCGTTCTTATCAATGGTAGCCCACATGATTTCTTTAGCACAAGTAGGGGCATCAGACAAGGGGACCCGATCTCCCCTTTCTTATTCATCATTTTGGTAGAGGTTCTGGGGAGATCAATCACCAAGTGCAGAATGAGCAAGGCGTGGAAGGGCATCGAGATTGCGAATGGGATACCCTCTACCTCCCACTCTCAATTTGCAGATGATACATGTTTTTTTGGGTTGGCGTCTATGGTGGAGGCCAAGGTTATGCAACAGGTGCTGGATGACTATAGTATGGCGTCGAGGTAGTTGGTAAATTGGGATACGTCAGAAATAAATTTTTTCAATATTGAGCCAGGTCTTCAAAGAGCAATTGCGAGACTGTTTGGAGTGAGGATTGCCAAACTTCCTGGGAAATTCCTTGGAACCCCTCTGTTCGGGGGAGCTGGGAGAGGAAAAATCTGGAATAAGTTAGTGGATGAATGCAGAAACAACATGGACAGCTGGAAAGGTCAGTGGCTGTCATTGGCTGGTAGGATTACTATGCTCTGGGCTGTTATCTCAGCAAAGCTAGTCTACTCAATGGCATGCTTCAGAATTCCCAAGAAGGAGATTCAGTCGATCCAAAGATGTATGCGAAAGTTCCTGTGGAATGGTGCATAAGAAGGTGACAAGATCCCCCTGATGGCTTGGTCCAAAGTTTGCAGACCGAAAGGTAGCGACAGAGCAGGGGTAAGGGACTGGATGCTTTTCAACACAGCCCTGGGTGCCAAGCTTGTCTGGTAGATGTTCAGTATAGGCAATCAGAGATGGGTAAAAATTTTAAGAGCCAAATATCTGGATTCTCAAGAACCTGACAGGATTCTGACTATTGCAGATCCGCCAAGAGGTTCAACCATCTAGAATTTCCTTCTTAGCTGTAGAGGTCTGATTACAGATCATTTAACTTGGAAGATCGAGAATGGAGAGAAGGCAGATTTCTGGTATGAATCATGGGACAGGGGACAGAGACTGGCTACCTTAGGGGTCCCTCACAGAGTCATAAATAAGATGCAACACTTGTGAGATTCTCGAGTCAAGGACTACATTGATAATCAGCCATCCGACCTAGGGTGCCCGCAAAAATGGAAAGACCCCTCAACATTGGAAATCAACAACGAAGACAAGGAATGGATGAGGCAACTTCTGGCTAAGAGAGAATTGATTGATTCCTCGATGGAGGATCAACTCATTTGGTGCGGATCCAAAAGTGGCAACTACTCAGTTAAGCTTGGATACCAGTTACTGGAAGGGAATCACAATAAAGTTGCCTGGGAGCGGAACCTCTGTTGGAACAAGGAATGCTTACCCAAAGCAGGCGCTTTCACTTGGCTGGTAGGTAACAAAAAAATCCTAATAGGGGAAAGACTCAAATGAATTGGTTTTTAGGGACCCTTTAGATGTCCCCTATGTAAAAACGCAGAAGAAATGATTGACCACCTTCTTCTCCACTGCAGTTACTCCCAAGAAGTGTGGATCATGGCCAAAACCAAACTGGAGTGGGTGAGCCCTTTGACTGAAACTTTGGAAGGTTGGTTGAAAGCATGGCCGGAGAAGGACCAGGGGTCAGTCTTTGGATTAGCCTGGAAGATAATACCATCAATTACGTTGTGGGAGTTGTGGAAGGAAAGAAACAAGAGAACCTTCCAAGGAAAGGAGGAAACGCTTGAAATTTTTGGTCAGCGACTTGACAAAGCCATTTCTGAAGTCATATATTTGGCTGCATCCTCACTAAGCAAGCACAACCCTTCCTTCATGTGTTTCGATGCTCGCTTGCAAGCCAAGTTACCTGCCATCAAATTTTGGCCTGTTCATGGATTTCAAAGGGTTAATCCTTCTCTTCGTAAGGTGAAATGTGGGTGGCAACCTCCAGATGAAGGCTGGATAAAAATTAATTTTGACGGAGTAGCCAGAGGCAATCCAGGTGCCTCTGAGTGTGGCTATATAGCATAGGATTATGAGGGCAACACAGTGGCTATTGCTGCAAGGAGGCTTCGTGATGGGACTAACAACGCGGCAAAATGTGAATTTGCGAAAGAAGCTATTCTTTTGGGAGTGAAGATGGGTTTTTGGAAGGTGCACTTGGAAGGAGATTCTGAAATCATCATTAATGGGATTAAGAAAGGCAGACTGGAATCATGGCATATGGACAAACACATTCAATAGATACAATGTTTTATGCTGAAATTTGAAGATTTTTGGATTTCCCATGCATATAGGGAGGCAAATGTGGTGGCCGATACTTTGGCCAACTTGGGAGCAAATCACCCCCATGGGAAACATGACAAAATATTTGAAGACTTCGGTCTTCTCAAGTTGGATTAACTTGAAACCAACTTTCTTTGATTCGCCGAAGGAGGGACATTTTAAATACTTCCCATGTTTTATAATTATGATTGCAATGTTATTACACACATTAAGACCACACGAAGGAAATTATTTCATGGCGTGTCTCCAGAACTTTCTTGGGAAGCATTTAAACTTGGAAAGGCCTCGACACAACTCACATAGTGTAGGGTTTTCAATAGAGCGAGAATCATGGAGGCTAACTTTGCTTTGGAATCAAGCAACCACACACAGGCATACAAAGGGAATGTCAGGGTTCGGTGACTCAGACACATTTTTCTTTTTGATGGCCAGGCCTTCATGAGTTCAATCATGGATTTCTTTGGCCCAGAATACCTGGATGATTACTGGAGAAGGCGGTCGAACCTAGACATCGCCTCACTTTTTTTTGCTCTGGCCCTTTCGATTGGGGACTCGAAGGAAGAGGTCCGACAAGTCGTGGAAGCTTGCATTGATCTGCAGTGGCTGGTGGGGTTTGAAGAAATTTTAAACAGGGCCGAGCTGGGTGTTGGGATACACATGGGAACAAACCCATGGAGGCAAATTGGAGGAGGAGAGATGCCTCTACAACCTCTGCTCATGTGGTCATCTATGACCCCAAGGGAAGTCCATATACTGAAGGCAACGAAGGCATGGCAAAATATAATCAAAATGCTGTAGGAGTTTTCAGAGGAGCGGGAGGACGCAAAGAAGGTGCCCACAAAGACGACACCCATCAAAAGTGTGTGACCACAAGGTGAGCTATTGAGGCATCAACTAAACAGAGGCAGAGGCGCTATGAAGGGGGCTCATGCAAGTGCAGACATATGGGTAGATACATCACTCCTCGGGGAGAAGAAAACAAGGGCTGCTGGTTGACCCCGGTCCTCAGCCGTAGATGATAGATCCATCCTGAATTTCACCAAGGAAGAAGCCGACTCATAGTTCAAGAAGTAAGATGGTGGGGTGGTTACGCGACGGGAGTTCTCCATGGTTTTTGTGACTCTATGTTATGCTTTATCTGGGGGTTGGTGTTTTCATGCATCTTTTTTAGCGATGGTTTTAATATTCCCCCAATTTTGTATATCCTTTTCTTTGGGATGTTTATATCCCTTGTCCCTTAGCACTATTCTATAAGTCCAGATGTCGGATAGGTAAGTTTGTGGGTTTTAATATGGCAGCCATTCGGAAAACTGGCCTTATGATGTACTCCTTATCTTTATTAATATAAAAGTTAAATGTTACCGATCAGAAAAAAAAAAAAAAACTACCAAAAATTGAAATGTTACCATATTTAAATTTGGGCCCATTTTATTAATAGCCATGGTGCCTAGTGCCTTATTCCACCCAAAAAGGGCTAGAGCAGTGGAAAATTACATGCAACGTTTAGGGCACATGATCTAATCTCCATAATAGCAGTTGACAACTATAGGATAGTGTATAGGTTGAAAATAGGCTTGGAAAGAGAGAGGAGGAGACAAAGTAAGAAAAGAGCACAAAGGAGAGTTTGAAATTGTAATAGGTTAAAATTTATGACACTAAATTTAACCCCCACTTTAGAGAGAGAGAGAGAGAGAGAGATCACTAAGTTTAAGGGAACAAGCCCCTAGACCTAGGATCTTGACACACAAAACCATATCCAAGGAAGGAATAAAAACTCAAAACAAAGGAAAAAACAAGAAAATACAAAGGAAAACCAAGGAAAATAAAATAAAACAAAAGGAAAACAAAAAGACTCAAAAAATAAAGGGGTTAGTAATAATAATAAAGGCTCAAATTCAACTAGTTCAAGAGGCATTGATAATAATAAAATATCTCAATTGCTAATATCATTCTTATATTATTTTGCAAGAGCACAAGTGATCTTATGGAAAGATCAAAAGCACACATCAAATAGTGATACAAGAAACCACAATCCAACAAATAGAAAGATATGTTATGATATGGGCTAATGGGAAACCATGAATACTAGTGCCCAATAGTTGGGTGATTCATGCTAGAAAAGGGCATGAATTTCACTGGCTATCAAGTTGTGTAATGCTACACGATCCATGGAAAAGAATGAGAATCGTGGATTCTACTAGATAATAAGGTTTATTTATGTTGTGTGATCCATGTAAACTAGAGTTAAATTAGTAAAGCAAAGTTTTCTTTGTGCTAGTTGACTCTTGAGAATATAAAGCAAAACCTCTTATTTGTTCAATAATCTACACCAAACTCAAATATCACTAAAAAAAACCCTCTATTTGCAATCTGATCAAAAGTATAACTACAAGACGGGTACTATAGTGACACCAACATAAAGGTTATCAAGCAAAACCCTTTGTTCAAGCAAGACAACCTATAAGCACAACTGTAAGATGGGTGTTGTAGTGACACCAAGACCAAACAAAAAAAGAGGCTGAAGAAAAATATTGGAAGAGAAAAAGAAGTTGATAATCTCACCTTTGAGCTTAAATCATTTTAAAATTTAAAATAATGATGCTTCTAGAAGAAAAATTTAATTATCTCGATGTTGTAGAAAAATCTATGAAACAAGATAATAAGGAAAGGATAAAGGAATTTAGTCATGTAATTAAAGATATTGATATCCTTTATCTAGAATTTGATTTGGAATAATTTCCAGCGAAATATTATGTGTACATAGTTAGATCAATAGGAGGATTTTTTAGAGTATGAAGATATAAATAAATTTTAACTTGTTGATAATTGGCTATTTGAGATGGATTTATAGCCATCCTTTGAAAATCCACTCTTTGTGTTGGATGATGAGACACTTATTGATTTTGATAACATGAGTTATAATGAATTATGGGATCTAGGTGTAGTATTCGATGGAACTATCCAAGATCATTGATGGGATGTAGATGGAGAGGGATTCTTCCCAATATATGTTTCTTGATTCACATGAAACTTCAATTGAAGCTTTGAGATTTCATCTTAATGACGTGTAAAATTATGTGATCAAGCATGATCAAATTCTTTTGGTTAATCTAGCTTCTTGAAGGAATGCTTCATGATGGAATAAGTATACCATGGGAGGTTATGGATCAAAATTTTAAAGTTGATGTTGTTGTTTTCTTTTTGAGCATCCAATGTATGATTCCATTTGTATACTTGTGAGTGGACTAGAAATAATTTTATGAAAGATTTAATGCATTTCTTATTTTCTAACTCTTGGGAAGGTGATTTGAACTAAAATAATGATCAGATCTCTCATCTTTAATAAAAAAATTTAGTTATGCAAATATTTTTTTATCTTCATGGGTGCAAATTTTTGAGAAAATCGTATTGTACACTTGAACAACTACAAGCTCGTACATTTTTCAAAACATTTAGTCACTTGAAAAGGTTAATTTATAATCTAAAATGAAGGGAATGACTATTTTAGCTAACTAGGCTAAGAATTCAAGCATCAAATAGTTGTTTTTCCTTAATTTTAGCTCACATTAGTGGTTTGCACAAAATACCAATGCACATTTGTGATTACCGTATTAGAGTTTATGAGGTTAAAATTGAGAAGGATGATAGTGTTGGCAAGTGGCCAGTATATAATGATGTATATTTTTTCATTTATAGAAACACAGTCTACTAGTATGGTCGCTTGATATACAGATCAATTTTGGATGCTATGCTAGTGAAAAATGCCTAAGTCCATAAGATAGTTAATAAGGTACAGTCGACTTGTTCTGATTGGCGAGCACATGATACACATCATGATGACATGAGAGCTTGGATGTATGATGTATGAAGTTTACTAAAAATTCTATTATATATGGTCGCTATATTTTTGGCTATGAGTGGTGAAAGATACAGGTTGGCGAAGTCATGCGGGTATGGTAAATAGTGAATACTGGGTATGTCAATGGACACGACGTTGGGGACTCAACTTTAGTTATTTTGTTGATTTAATTTTTGGTTTATGGATAGGTCCTCACCTATCTTGTTGGATGAATAGTCACATGTTTTTTTTTATCTTATTGTGGTCTAAGTATGGATACACGTTTTGTGAAGAATTAGTGAGCCGACTGAGAAATAAAGTTAATCGGGTATATATGTGAACCTTTTGGGCTGCGAAGTGTGTTGTGTTGTTGGATGGATGGAAAATGGTAGAATGAGTGGAGATTCTGTTATTATTATTGCGAGCTTCAACTGGAACTATTTCAACATATCAGATGCTACTACAGTTCACTTTTGATATTATATAACTCCTTTTTGTAATCTGGATAGTATGTCCTGGTAGAGCAATGAGCTCCATTGTATCACCCCTAACAAGGTTCATCCTTTAAAAAAGGATTTGTACTAAATATAATATTCAACTCCTAACAGGGACATTATACTCTTAGTACATAATTTGTGGGTACTATCCCCACCAGGGTTTACCCTTGGCCAAGGTTTCCTCAACAACAAATCATGGTTTTAAGAGTTATTTACTTTGTGTGTATGTTCTTATTATTTTAGTTATTGCATGCTTAAGTTTCAAATGGTTGAAATAACATAAAAGTACTATAACACTGATTCATCCCCCCCCCCCCCNTTCCCCCCCCCCCCCCCCGTATCAGTGTTTCTTGATCCTAAAAATTGGTACCAGAGCTTGTGTCCCTTGGAGAGAAAGCCTAACAGTTTGAGGGAGATCCTGATTGATTCAAGCAGTTTGGAAGAAAATTTTGAAGCGACACTTGAAGACCTTGATAAGGCTAATGCTGAAAATGAAATAATTAAAATTTAAGCAAAATAAGGTTGAGGACTATATCAAGAAACTCAAAATAAAGATTGACATTTTAAGGAACAAAAGGCTAAGATTGATACTACTGAGGAAAGATGAGGTACATAGAAAGAAAAATCTCTAAAGGTAAGCGAACAATTAACTAGGGGAGAAATGAAGAGGAAAGTACATAAATTTGTTAATAAAGTTGTTGAAGGAGAAAGGTTATCTAAGGCTCAAATGGAATAATTGATAAAAAGGGTTGTAGAGAAGTCTACTGGATAGGAGAGCTTAGAGTTTGCATCCCCACAGACTGCAGAACTTGTAGACATATCATATTCACCTCTAGCAGTAGTTGCAGTACATGATGAGACTCCTACCCCTCCTAGGAGAACTTCGTAGAGGACTACAACAGTTATGGTAGAGAAGAAGAAGGAAGAAACATCTGTGAGGACATCTAGGTCCTCTATGCCAAAAATGATGACCTATGGACTAGGAACCAACAAGAAGCCCTTGGCTATTCCACCCAAGGATGAGTCTCCAACAAAGAAACAAAAGAAAGAAGAAAAGATAAAGGATAAGAAAGCAGAGAAGGCTACTAAACAAGCTCAAAAAGAGGTTGAGAAAGCACCTGAAAGATACTTGTGGAAACTTGACTTAAGTCAGCTAGAAAAAAAGAATAGTAGAGAAGGGAAAGCTTAATCAATTTCCTAAGTGCTATGATAAATATGAGGCAAAGGAAAGACCTAGGATTGAGGACATTATGATAAATCACATGTCGGTCTTCAAGAAAAACTTAATTGAATTGGAAGGTAATATCCCCAAGGATCTATTTGATAGATTGGAAGAAAGGAAGAAAAGAGCCTTAGTGGAGGATGAAAAGATTTGTATTCAAAATATAGAGCATATGTACCATGTTATCTCTTTTAAAGAGATAGATATGTTATTGAAGAAGATCAATCCCTTTCTAAGAACAAAGAATAGGCTAATCAAAATCATGGCTAGGAAGTGTGATGATATAAGTGAAGAAACTCAAAAGACAATAGACAAGGTATTGCTTGCTGAAGGACCAGAACCCAAATATACATGTTATAAAGCTTTGAGAGTGATATAGGGGCTAAACAAGGATTTCTTTTATCTCATATCTTATTTAACACATATATTGACAAATTAGAAGAATGACTAGATATGTAAGGAGGGGGCATGTTCTAAGGAGGGGGCATGTGATATAGGGGCTAAACAAGGATTGCTTTTATCTCATATCTTATTTAACACTCGTAATTGGCAAATTCAAGGTGTGCTCAAGGAAGTGAATAGTATCCTACGACAGTTTAAAAATTATACTATTAGCCATACTCTCAGAGAAGGAAATAACGAGGTCGATAAAATAGCTAATTGAGCAATTACCTTTACAAAGTATGAAATTACAGTGATAGAGGATTTTAGAAACATTTGCATTGAAAGTTTTTTTTAATAAAGGTGAAAAAAATACAAGTGGATGGGGTAGCCACTTACGAAAATATGCATTGATTAGTGATGATGTTAGTTAAGATTCATGATGATGCAAATGGGATGTGAAGGATGAAAACATTTTGCCCGAAGTAGCAAGATGGGACATGAAGTAATAATGAAAGGCATCTCCTTCAAAATGTGAGATAAATGCAGGTGATTAAGGAACCCGTTGCATGAGTGAATTGGTGGCCGTAAAGGAAAATGTGCTCCTCACACTATAAAATTATGGTGAAGTGACTCAAAACTAATGCTGTTTATTTCTTTGAATGTAAGTTGTTGCATGTGTTTCAGCTGCTTAGTGAGGAATGATAAGAATGGAAGCTAATTTCAGCTTGGACAACAAAAAGAAAATGAAGGCGTTCAAGGGACCTGCTAGCAGTGAAAGAGTGGAAGGGCTATTAAAAGTAAAGATAGAGGAAATGGTGAATGTCGTGGTCATGGTCATTAGCGAGCAATTTCAAGAAAGGAAGGTGAAGCGTCAGGTTAATTTGGATGTAATTTCTATGTTTATAGCCTGTGGGCTGGAAATTCGCACAACCATAGAGGAGGTGGAAATAATCATGTAGACCCTATTCGATGAAGATGTGCTAGGAAAGCTTGCATCCATTTTGGAGTGGTCCATCCCTGGGATAGGCTTAGATATATCAGAATATTTTGAGGAGGATGAAGACGGGAGAAGATTTGGCCTCATCCCCTTTTTAAGGTGGAAAGCCAACATGGATAAGTCGTTAATGTTTCAGAAAGCACAGGAAGGTTGGGCCAGAGTGACGGAGGAGTTAGCTCGAGAGGAGAATAGAGAAAATGACATGGCAGGACTATTTGCTCTTCCTGTGCCAAAGAAGAAGCGCAACCGAAGGGGAAAGAAAAGGGATGTACGAAAATATTAAAGAAGTGGGTGAGGTAATAAGTTTTTTGAAATGAAAATATGAAAAAGCAGTGAAAAGGAGGCAGTTTTTTGAGAAGCTACAACCCAGTCGCGAGCATAGAAAGCCACCAAAGATACCATGAAAACGGATGAAGAAACACTCAACATTTTTTTTGTGATGAATCAACTGATATAGCAAATGGCACAGGAATTTAGTATAGTTTATTGTGTAAATGTTTAAGGATGGATAGATAGGATTATTTTGAACGTCGTATGGGTAAATGCCCGACTATGCAATATAGAATGAAGATAGTTTATGTGGGTTAAGGCCCTTCAAATTATGTTTTAGTTTAAAAGATGCATAATGAAAAACATAATGTAATATCTTTTTATATCAATATCATACAAAACCTTTTACCGACCAAAAAAAAATCATCTCATCTTGATTGCAAGGTCCAACCATGGGTTGAAATAACCCTTAAAAGCCTTAGAGCATTTTTACAAAGCTAAATGGACATGCAAATCAATACCAACTAGACCTCAAACTTATATTTTGTCCAATTAATATAAAATAAATCAACTCATATTTTAAATTCAAGGAGTCAGTTGGAAGAGGTAATAGAGTACAAACATCTTGGGATAGACGTCAACAACAAGCTTGATTTGAACACTTTTAGAAGGAGGATAGTTCTAGGAGAATTTACAACACTTCTTGCATTGTTCATCATAGGTGGAGAGGCTAAATTACGGGACTAAAGAATTATTTGGGTTATTAATGATTCTAGTGGTATTTTATGGTTGTGAATTATATGTTCTACTTAACACTTCATGGATAAAACAAAGACAAATACAAAGGATATGGAATATGTGATTGTAAGCAAATTCAAAATTAAAATGTTAGCTCCTTAAAATACAATTTTATAAAAAAAACACGCGACTTCCTTATCGAGGTAGGGCATAGAGTTCACCTCTTAGGATATTTGGGAAAAAATGAAAACATGAAAGAAAATAGGTCACCAAAGGTTATGACCAAATAAGTTTTGAACAAAAGAAGGATATCTTGATGAACAAAAAAGTGAGTGGATGACCAAAGAGAATATCATCTTAAACTTATGACTAGCGTTGATTGCAAAATGTTGATAGATGACATTGGCGATGATTTTATATAGTATGTTTGTCATTGCTGGCAAACCATTACATAGGTAAGCAAGTCTTGTGTAAGTATATGAAATTATAGCAACCGATACACAATAATATCCAATCGGTAAAGAGAAGTCAAGTGAGAAAGGTAACCGACGAGCAGTATAACAGGTGAAGGACAAATCGGTTAAGGAAGACAAGTTTGCTATCGGTACATTGGAAGGTGTAAATATAATATGTATACTATGATTTGTGACTGTGACTCTTAGGTCACACCGGTAAAGGCATACGCGAAGATAATATCAATCGGTCAATTTAGTGAATAGGTAGAAGCTAAAGGTTACTAAATAATTTTGATTAATTGGGTAAATTGGTTAGACGATGGACGATTCAATGAACCTGGACAACATGAAGAATGTAGTAAACATTGATCAAAGAGTTGAATAAGTCAATTCTTAGGTACTTGTGTACTAATTTGTGTATGAATCCAAGATATATTTTGGCCAATAATATTGAAGGAATATTTCATATTAGGGATAACAACTTAAAGTTTGTTATGGATGACGCGGTAAGGATTTTGAGTTTCTATGAGTTAGTTATGATTAATAAAGTTATTTTGGAGGGAAATAAAAACCCTAATTAGATTTACAGTAGAAGGTAAACACAATATATAAGGTTATATGATGATAGCTGCTGATATAACTATGTTTTTGGGAAGCAGTTAAAGTGTTGTTGAAAAGTAAGATCTTGGACAACGATTACAAAGCTATTTCTAGAGAAGCTACAAGATTGGATTAAGAACAAGTACAAAGCATCAAAGGATTTGATTAGCATTCAAGAGTGCATATCACAGGTCAATTTTTATTGTTATTTTCCTAATAGTTTCAACAAGTTAAAATCCCTTAACATGGTAGTCTCTCACAAGACTTTATTGTAAATCCCTTAACAGGGTGAACATAGTATAAGTGGGATTAAATCCTCTAACAAGGTAGTCTGTAATAGGACTGTAGATACTTCTAAAAAGGTATCAGTCACTCCTAATAGGGTGAGTCACCTAGAAAGTGACATATTGTAAGCTCCTAACAGAGCACTCTATTCTACTACAGTGAGAAGATCATGGGTTTCATCCGCACCATGGGTTTTCCCTCTAATTAGGGGTTTCCACGATAAAAATCAGAGTGTTATGTGTGTGCATGTGTTGTCATTTGATTAATTGCACTTTTACTTTACAATTACATTTATATGCTTCTTAGTTTGGAAGTCTCTTTTGTTGGTATTTAAAGGTATAAGTAAAAGTCTGAAAGTTTTATCGGACTAGATATAACAAAGACATGAAGACATTTGTCATGGACAAATTTAGGGCAATTATGTGGAAAAAACATCTTGGAGAAAGAGAAAATATTATATGAATGAATTTAATTTCATTCATTCTATCGATGTTCACCACAAAAGGTCTCTATAAGGACAATGCTCATATGAAAAAAAAAGATGTACATAACCCAACTAAATATTCCATATGAAATAGATAAATGAAAAGACAAAAAAAAGCATAAATGAAGAAAAGACATATCTTTTAAATAACTAAAATTATTTGAATTTGAAAAATATTTTAAACTAAATACAAAACATACACTAATATCCATTAGCTATAAGATTCATTAATAACTTCTTATTTGAAAAAAAAAATCATATATTTATGAACCATCCCACACCCTGCTATATTGCTTTTCTTTTCTATTCACATCATACCCCAAGTCCAACCATACAACCAAAAGCTAAAGCCATTGCCGTATCAAACAATATATAATTAAAAATATAAAAATACGTTACCCTCTGGAAAATTATTTCCTGTAATACGAAATTTCTTACAGCCAAAGTCATTTTTTAGCCAGTTTTTTAAGAAAGCTAAAACAATGTTTAAAAAAGCTGCTTTAGTTTCATCGCGCGATCTTATGGTACATGGGACGTTGGAGGAGTATATATGGCTACTTTTCTATTGCTATTTTTAAGTTCGTCGTCCGAGGAGATTCATGTGAGATTGATATGATGAAGGGAAGGGACAATTTCAATGCCGATGAACATCTTTCTGTGTCTTCAACTACTTTTTAAGGCATTCCAAGCTTATAGTATATGCAACAGAAATTCAATTTACAACAATCAATGGATCTGCAATTTTTTAAGCGATGATGAAAAGAATGGTTCATCGATAGGCTAGATCTATTGCAATCAGGAGGAGGAGGAGGAGTTCATTTGTGTATTTGTTTCCTTTGAGAAGCATGGCTGGGATTGGGATTGGGATTGGGGTGGCGTTGGACGTTCTTAAGAAGAGTCCAGCATTTTCCGTTCACTCGTATACACATTTTTCAGCAACCACAGCTGCTGCTGCTGCCGCGGCCGCCTCATCCTTGGCATTATATCCCCATTGCCCATCATTTGCTTCCCAGTTTTTCTTTAGGTAAAGTACTTGAATGTTTCGTTTTGAGCTTTTCTTTAATACCCATTACGAGTATATATCATGTGGGAACGGGCTACATGTCTTGTAAAGTATTGCAATCTTTCATTTTCTGCCCTTTTCTGTTTGCCTATTACATCCGCAGCTATTGAAATGCCAAACATTTCCTCGCTACCCATATTTTGCTTCACAGCTTTCCCATTTTGGTGTTTTTTCAATGCCTATAATGTGAACAACACTTTTAGACAGGCAAACTGGATATTTTTTTAACTGCAGAGATGAAATGGAACATACGAGTTTCACTTGATTCCACAAAGCCCTACTAAACCCTACAGTAACCCATGTAAACATAGGAGATGGCCGAGTTTAATGTTGTTAAAGGGACAGAGACGTTAAGAGTGGACTCCATGTTAGAGTTCTTCATACAGTCAAATCTTGACAATTTCTGATCTAAATCAATGGAAGAAGAACCAGTTTTCATAAGGAAAGAGCCTTGTCCTAGATTTTAATTCCTTTTGGCGGTTGAGACATCTGTAATATTTGTAGTTGCATAGACTCTGAGGTCCTGTTGACGTACTTAAAACATGTTATGATTTGCTTCCTTTTTTGGTAAATGAACTTTGTGCTGTAACTTATTTTATTTTTGATTAATGCAGCGAGGTTTCCAATTGAATAACTCATTTCATTGTAAAACAAACAGACACGAAAAAGATAAGACAAAAGCAAATTTATTGAAGCTGATAATGTGTATTGTTTTCCCGTGCTTCTGACAGTGGAGGAGGTATTGCTTACTGTGATACTGCAGTGGCCCAAGATGAATTTGAGGATATATCAAATCCTTACGAGGAGTACAAGAATCCTACAATTACGAGCAATTTTAGAGTGAAGACTTACAATATTGAATTGAAGCCACTTTTCTCTGCATTCGGGTGGAAGACACTCGGATTGACAACACTAAGATCTCTTTTGATATTTTATTTGCCTCTTTTAGAGCATAAATTTGATGACGATGATGACAGTGACTTGGAAATTTTTGAAGATCCACGCCAAGAACAGCCACCTGTGGATTACATTGTTCCTTTCAAGAAGTCCGTCAAACAAATTTGTCGGGAGGTAACTATGGAAGTCTTTTCTGTATTTTTCTGTTTGTTTTAAGTTTGTTATCACAAGACTATGAATGGCAAAGCCGCATGACAATAGCAGGGTCTAGATATATTTTTTCCTTTTGTGTTGTCAGTTCTAGATAGGTTGGAGTGATGGGATAAACCGGTTCTTTGATTTGCCTGCTAAATATCAGTTGAGGAGGCTATAGGTATCCTTTAACAGAATGTGGAGTAAGTCTGTGCCATGTTCTTCATATCTATATATCTGGGCCACACATCTTTGAATGTATGCTATGTTCATTACAGCACTACTTTTCAATATCTGCTGAGAATATTGCCTGATTGTGGAGAGGTAAATTTGAATTCGGTCATGCTCTTGTGAGTCCACAACAATTAGTTGCACCTGCAGTAAACACTTACAGTCATCCACAATTCATCAGGTCAAGGTTAATTGTCAAAAAATATGAGGCCTTTAAGCTTGAGAATGGCTCAAGTTGGAAGTGATTCACGGTAAAGTTCTGGGAGGCACAATTTTAGCAAAATATAATTGTGCATGTTTTTCTCTGATTCTGAATATATGAAAATTTCGGTTCTTGTTGATCCAGGAGTATCAAGGGGTTTGAGCATTCAACACCACCAAAAACATGAGTGTTCGATTTTGGTTGTGTCTGTTAATGCTAGCCTTGGGTTTCTAGGTAGTGTTTGCAATTCAAATTCAAATTTCAAATTGATTTTCCCTCTCATTAGGGCATTCCACTTTATGGGGGTCTGGGAGAATCTTCTTGACACTTTTCGGCTTGTTTATGACACGTTTATGTTGTCCATTCATGAAGGGGGTTACATTTACATATGAGAGCCATTACTACCTGTATGAGCATCTATGACATGTCATAGATGAGGAGTTACTTGTAAGGGGAGATACATTTGAATAGTCAAAGTCCACCTTGGAATTGAAGCAATCCATTTGCATGTGGATGCATTTGACCTTGTTTTTTGATACATGTTGGCAAGGGGTGCCCTAACTGACTATTTTATGCTGGCTGGGGAGGTACATATAACAAAAGATAACCGCTTCTTGATTTGGGTGCCATATATGGGGTTGTGAATGAGGGGTTACAAGTTTGACCAAGATTAGATTGGAACCCCTTCTTGATTTTGGCATTATATTTGGAGGGCATCTCATAAATTACAAGGATTGTAGTGAGACAAGCAGCTTCCCATTTGTTTTCTGCTTGCACGTTGAAGGTAGAGGAGATCTTTGTTGTTTTGAATCTCAAGAAATTAGTTGCTTTTGCAATAAACAGTCTCATCCAAAAGATGCCAGATCAAGATTAGATACCAACAAAGATTAGGAAAATATGAGATCCCTAAGCTTGATAATTGCTGAGGTTGGGAGGGATGCATGGAACAGTTCTGGGAGGCACAATCTTAACAACAGCTTGCTGCTTGTATGCAATATGCTTTATGCTTCTATGTAGTTTGGAATCCTCTTCTGATTGGGAATGTTACAAGAATTTTGGTTCTTGTTCTCTTGATTTACTCTGCTCTATATTTTTTCATTAAACCAAGGACAAGTTACGGCTCATCAGCTATCACAGATTGCCTTTTTTTTAACTTTAGGTGGAACTAGTGCTTGAATACATTCTTTGGTTATTCACACCATGTGTAATTATTGACAAGTTGGACTAGAGCTGGAATCAATTGCATTTTGGAGTACATATCAGTGTACGCAGTTCTGTTTCAGGCAATTTCTCTTACAGAGCTGTTTCAATTAACCAAGCTATGTGATGAATGGGAGGGAGTTGAGTCAATCCAACCAGTGAAAAGGTGATTTGTGGAACTTTGATGATGCTTTCTGCTTTAGTGCATTCTGGTTTTGTGATGTTTGAAAACAGGGTCATTGGCTTTGTTGAATTCTTGGGAGTTTGTTGTTTCACATGCTTGTGTTTTTGCTAAACCATTTTATTACTTTTTCTTTTCGGGTAAGAACTGAGTAAAATTGACAATGATTTACATATGTATATGTAATGTCCCCAAATTGGGGTATACCTGATTTTTGCCCAAAGTAACAATTCCACAACATAATTTGTTTTTAAATATTATTCTATAATTAAATCAAATAATAGCTATTGAACTTTATAAAGTAAACGAGCGATTCAGTTATACTTTAATCTATAGCTTCATTATTAATAATCAACTATAGTAGGGATTGGAGAGGAGAGCACGATAGGGTGCCTAGAACATTCACCACAACTAAGCCCAAGGGCGTGATATACACCCCTTGGTCCACAAGTGGTAGGAACTCTTTCCCATCCAACATGGGGTGGTCTACCTAGATGGGGAACCCGTCTCTGCTCTTCCAATCATGTCTCCTTACTAACCCATACATGATTGCTTCTATTCTTTAGTTTACTTCTAACAACCAACCATCCTAGGGATTGGAGAGGAATGCATGATAGGGTGCTCGGAACATTCACCGCAACTAAGCCAAAGGGCGTGATATAACACCCCTTGGCCCACGAGTGGTAGGAACTCTTGTCCATCCAACATGGGGTGGCCTACTTAGATAGGGAACCTGTCTTTGCCCTCTCAATCGTGTTTTCTTAGTAACCCATACTTGATTGCTTCTATTCTTTAGTTTCACTTCCAAGAACCAACCATCATAGGGATTGGAGAGGAACACATGATAGGGTGCTTGGAACATTTGCCGCAATTAAACCCAAGGGCATGATATATCATCCCTTGGCCCACAAGTGGCAGGAACTTTTGTCCATACAACATGGGGGAGTCTGCTTAGAGGGGGAACCCGCCTCTGCCCTCCCAATCACGTCTTCTTACTAATCCCCTATATGATTGCTTGTAGGACAATCAAATGAATAGTTGCTAATCCTAAGATTCTTGATGGGTTGGCTTTCAATCCCATGAATATTCTTATTTGATGATTCTTGAGGAGCTTGCTAAAATTATACCAGCCTATGTATTTGCTGGTTACTTTTCAGACTTTCCTGATTCTATGGACAATTGTCTTTATTGATCCCTTATTGATGATCTGGATTGCTGATCTGTTCTTATTCCCATTTGATTGCCCCTATACATTTTAGCAAAATTTAAATGTTGCATTTATTTACTCATAAAACTTACTAATTTCAGGCAGATAATATTAGACCAGATCCTGCTTTTAATTTTTTTTTTCTGATATCTCCCCTAAATAGCACTGCTGCTAATATCAATGCAGTTCCAATTTTATCTCTCTTTTCCTTTTATCATTCCATTTTTTTTTGATACTTTTATGATGCCCATCTAATTGATTTGCCCCCCCTCTTATATCTTCGAGTGAGGAGTGGCACCCTTTCATCAAATCTATTGCCCTTGCAAGGGATGCAACCCTTCATCGCTGTACTTGGAGAATAATAATTTCATCTTTAATTGAATATCCGCGCATTGATAAATCTGAGTTGGCCCGTATGCTGAATTTCCCAGGTCGGCTCATCATATTAGATGCCCATGTGAACCTTGGTCAGCCCCTCCATTCAATTGCTAGTGCTTTGGTTTATTTATAAGGTCGACCTTCATGTCATTGCCCTAGTTTAACTTTAATAATCTCCATAATTGGGTTAGCTTCCATTTAAATAATTGTTGCTATTATTATTATTTATTTATTTGTTTTTATATCGGTCAGCCTTATCAATTCAGTCACCTAGGAACTGTTATTTATAGGCTGTGTTTATTGCTGTGAAGGCTGCGATTTAGGTGAGGCCTTGTATTTGCAATTTCTAACTTTGCCTTTATGAGGATCTATTTCTGAATTTACTTCCGCTGTGCACCTCTGATATTATATCAGGTTGCTAATTTGGACCAAGATATGTTTTCACCTCACATTCAAAAGTGAGTTATCCAATAATCAAGAGTGGGAAATTTGCAAGGTCCATAATTTGAGATAAGTTTTCCCTCATCCTTCGAGAGAAGATCAAATTGATTTCTCCTTTGGCGTCATTAGTATTTGCAAAATAAACAATTTGGTTGACCCAGGTTTGCACAATATCAAGGATATTTCTTTGTGTTAAAGCAAGGGCGAGCGTAACATCTATTAAGTTGAGGATATGAAGCATGACATACATCTATGGTCTTAAATGTAATGAATTTATATCTTTTTGGTTCATTTCCATTATCCTCTCACTGGGTAAGTAGTCCAATGATACTGTTTCCAAAATTCTTCTCTTTCATATGTATGATATTAGATTTTGGCCTTGAAAAAGAAGAGGAAAGATTGTTTTCATGACTTGGAAATTTATGTTGCATTTGTTCTTATTTAAGATTTTGGGTCATATCTTGGCAGTCAACTCTCAGGTTTATGGTTGTACATTTTCTTTTCTTTTTTTAATATTTATTTGCATACAAATCTGTTGGAAGTTGTTATCCATATGATTTTTCTGCCAAGGCTTTTCTTTGTTTCAAACTCTCTATTTTGTGAATTTGTTAATGTGAAAATGAAAGTTGTAGAATTATTCCCTATACCCATCAAAGGCAGTCTACTTAAGAATTAGTATCCAAATGATACCTCCCAGTATTTAGAAAATTGGAGTGGTCTATCACAACCCATCCAAATACAGCTACATAAGTGTTCTTAGTATACATGCCTAAAAACAGCATGTACTTAAGAGAAATATCATAAGCAAATCCATACAGTTCTGCAACACAGGATATCCAAAAGCAACACTAAGAGAATCATCATATGCAGCTAGCATGAATATTTTAGTAAGTCTTATATTATTTGTTCTAGAGATACACACACGGTTCCTTCTCAAATCAATATGTTTCTGCAAAGGTGATAGGTTCAATCTGAATGTGCTGCATGCTTTTGCATTTAAACCGAATGCAATACTAGGAATTGTAAACTTGTTGTGTGCGACTCCTAACTTATTAGTAGGTTGTGCATGTATTCCTAATGAGCTTAATGTGTGATTTTCAATGTCCTCATCTGGACAGACTTTACCTGAAGTAAGTCATCCCTTAGCTTAGTTAATTGAGTATGTAATGTTAATTATAAGTTATATCCACTCACTGTGGTTTAGCTTAGTTGCATCACCTATTGATAGTCGTGACGATGAGGGTATCTAAAGTAGTGGTCTTTTGTGTTTACTCTTATACTGTTGTGTTTTATTGATGTTATGCTTGCTTCTTATCTCACTCAGTGTTATAATATTTGACAAGACATCTCACCGTGTTAATTTTCCACATCACTTCTTGGTATTCTTTACAATACAACCCAAATTGGAAAGATGTTTCGTCATAGCTTCACCACTTATTCTTTTATCATTCATACTAGTGTTAAACTTGTTAGAGACTTTTAGAAGTTTTCTTTTGGAGTGTCCCTTTGACCTGTAAGCTGGCAGGATTAAAGCTTTGATAACAATTGTAATGTCACCAAATTGGGCTATACCTGATTTTTGCTCAAAGTAATCACAACATAATTTATTTACAAATAGTATTCTATAATTAAATCATATAATAGCTATTGAACATTTTAAAGTAAATAAGGGATGAAGTTATATTTTAATCCTTGGCTTGGAGTACGTGGCTCGGGGTACGCGACTTTTTACGTTTGGGACCTTGTGATTGCCAGGACCTCCTCCTCAGATCCTGTGATGTTTATCATATTTACCCCCTTCCCCTTAGGGCAATCAGCATCCTCGTGTCTACCAGGACCACACCATTTGCATGCTAGCATAGCATGCTTTCTCCACCTTGATTGCTGCCGCTCTGACAGTCCCGCGCAAAGTGGCCCCACTCGTTACATTTGCGGCATTGTATCATGGGCCGCCCCTTTGCGTCGTACTGGATGCAGCTGCTTAGTGTGTTATTGTTGCTATTGTTATTACTTTCTCGTTGGTTGTTGCGGTAACCTCCCAACGAGGCATTTGTGTTTCTTGGAGGTGTGACTGGCGGAATTGTTTGTTCCCCTTGGGTAAAGAGCACTTGAGTGCTCCTTGCCTTTAGATTGTACGGGCACTCCTTGATGGAGTGCCCTAGTACCTGGCAGATGTCACAAAATGCCTTCTTTGGACAGTTGGTTTTGGTATGGCCTTCCAACTTGCAGTCTGTGCACCAAAGTTCCTTGCCATCTCTTGTCTCCTCCTTTCCAGCCCTCATTTCCTTCATCATTCTCATCACGTATTTTCGTAGCGCCTGTATAGTTTTGGATTCTCTCTTACCGTCCCCACCGTGCTATTGTCATCACTCGTCTTCTTCTTACCTTTGGATGTCTTGTTTTCACTTTCAATATCCATCGCACGGTTGTAGGCGTCAGTGTACGAGGATGGTGGCACTACTTTCATCTTCCTCCTTAGGGATGGAGTTAGTCCCTCAATGAACCATCGTTTTTTCAGACCATCCGCTGGCTGGTTTTCGAGTTTACCAATGAGTTCCTTTAGCCTACGATGGTAAGCTCGTACCTTTTCATTTTTTTCCTGTCGTGTATTGTAAATTTCTGCCACTACTTCATCATCACAGAGCAATCTGAACTCCTCCTGGAATGTTTTTTCAGGTCATCCCAAGTCGCCTTGCCCCCTGCTGGTAGGTCCATGTACCGATCAATTGCAATCCCTCGTAGGGTGGCAGGAAAAGCCTTCAACTAGTAGTCATGGTCATCTTGGCCATTTGCTTCCCATATCGTTACACATGTTTTACAGTGGCGGGCCGGATCCTCCGATCCGTCCCCACTGAACTTGGGCAGTTTCTGCTTCTCCGGGGGGTTTTCCATTTGCCACGTACGGTAGGCACCGTGCACGTTATTAGATGTCGGTGGGTTGGTTCCTCCTCCGCATCGCTGTGTGCGTCTTCTGCACCTCTGGCTACGCGTGAGTCTTCTACCCCTCCACCTCTGTCGTTCATGTCTTGGTTGCCTCCTTCGTAGTAGTACCGGTACTCTCTTCTCCCCAGAGTCTGTGGTTCTGTTCTCCCTATTCTTGATCCCTCCAAGATAACGAGATTGCCGATGCCCCGCAAGGTACTCTCAAATAAACCCCCTACCTCCCCTTCAAGATTTCCCTCTTGGCTATTGTCCTCTTCGGAATGTACGGATGGTTCAGTTGGTATCGAGTCACCACCTTCCCAACTGTCAGTGTCAGATCCTTCGTGCGCCCAGGAATTGCTCGGGAGTGGTAGTTCTCTGGCGATCGCTTCCCACTCTTGTCTTGACGGTTGTATTCCACCGCCCCGTGCCCACGGTGGGGGACCAACAGACTGTTTCACTAGTTGTTGTAGTCATTGGCGTCTCTTAGCTTGCTCTTGGATACGCAGCGACCTCCGTATGGTAGTTTCGGCTTCCTTCTCTCTTGTCTCCGCCTTCGTACGTTGCCTTCTATCCTTGTTTGGTAGGTTGGGCATTAATTGTCGGAGTTAACAATCTCGGAAGGCTACTTAGAAGATCGTACACAGGACCGCTCACCGTGAGTTCGGCGCGTACCGTACTAGCCGAGACCGCTCTCTCCCGAGCCTCCCACTGTACATACTCGTCAACCGACACGTCTCACACGTGAACCAAGTTTTGTGTTTACTGGTCCTCTCGGGTTACTTCAGTATTGTCTTCTCCGCCACTATTAGCTACCAGGACTTGTTGGTCAAAGGTACGATCCATTATGCCACCATCCCGCCAATCCTACTTCCCTCGACCGCTAGGTTCGAACTTAGGCAACAACGCCAAAATGTTAGATGCCTAACTGGAGATGGATTGCATAGCATATACAGATTCAACAGGATTGCATAATACCAGAGATAAATGAAATACAACAATAGCATGAATAACATAGAATCACATTGCACCATAAACGACAGAATGATATATATTCCATAGCATAATAGTTCCAAGTCCAACATTAACCACACCCTTCACTTATTCCAGAATCCCTACAAATAGACGCGACACGGTTGGTCAAGTCTCCAACCGTCACCAACTGACGACACAACTGACACCCCTTTGGAACAATGTTTTATTACATTAACTAACACAAAGTCTTCTTTAACTATTCCTGGCATAATTTCCGCCTACAAGCTTCATATCCAATAATCAACCATAGTAGGAATTGGAGAGGAGAGCACAATAGGGTGCCCAAAACATTCGCCACAACTTAGCCCAAGGGCATAATACACCCCTTGGCCCACAAGTGGCAAGAACTCTTGTCCATCCAACATGGGGTGGCATACTTAGATTAGGAATCTGTCTCTGCCCTCCCAATTGTGTCTTCTTACCTTAGTTGCCGGTTTGGATGTGAGTATGAGAACCCGGTACGTGGATGCGTGGAATTTTTTTTTGGGGGGCTTTGGATGTGTTTGGGTATGTGTGTGTATATACATGCACAAAAAAAATTTAAAAAATATTTAGGCCAGGATGCACATCTTGGGCACATCCACACACATCTAGATGATGCATCTGAACCGGTACGCATCTGGACCAGATGCGTAGGGGCAGGGCACGCATCCTGCAACTAAGCTTCTTACTAATCCATACATGATTGCTTCTATTCTTTAGTTTCACTTCCGACAACCAACCATTGTAGGGATTGGAGACTAACACATGATAGGGTGCCTGAAACATTCATGGCAACTAAACCCAAGGGCATGATATAACACCCCTTGGCTCACAAGTGGCAGAAAATTGTCTATCCAACATGGGGTAGCCTACTTAATTGGGGAACCTATCTTTGCCCTCCCAATCGTGTTTTCTTACTAACCCATACATGATTGCTTTTGTTCTTTAGTTTCACTTCCAAGAACCAACCATTGTAGGGATTCGAGAGGAACACATGATAGGGTGCCCGGAACATACGCCGCAACTAAGCCCAAGGGCGTGATAAATCACCCCTTGGCCGACAAGTGGTAGGAACTCTTGTCCATCCAACACGAGGTGGCTTACTTAGAAGGGGAATCCGTCTCTGCCTTCCCAACCGTGTCTTCTTACTAATCCCCTGTATGATTGCTTGTAGGACAATCAAATGAATAATTACTAATCCTAAGATTCTTGACGGATTGGCAATCAATCCCTTGAATAATCTTATTTAATGATTCTTGAGGAATTGTTAAAATTATACCAGTGTATGTATTTGCTGGTTACTTTTCAGACTTTCCTGATTCAATGGACAATCCTCTTGATTGGTCCCTCATTGATGATCTGGATTGCTGATCTGTTCTTATTCCCATTAGATTACCTCTATACATTTTAGCAATATATAAATGTTGCATTTATATACTCATAAAACTTACTAATTTCAGACTGATATTATTGGATCAGATTCTGCTCTTATTTTTCTTATTTTCTGATATGAAAGAATATTAATGCTGCTAATATTAATGCAGTTCCAATTTTAATTCTCTTTTCCTTTTATGATTTATCCTTCCATTTTTTTAATCCATTTATGATGCCTGTCTAATTGATTTGTCCTCCCTCTTCCCTTTCATCAAATCTATTGCCCTTGCAAGGGATGCAACCCTTCATCGCTGCACTTGGAGAATAATAATTTTAGCTTTAATTAAATTTCTGGCCTTTGGTAAATCTGAGTCGGCCATTATACTGAATTTCCTAGGTCAGTTCATTATATTAAATGCCTATGCGAACCTTGGTCGGCCCCTCCACTCAATTGCTAGTGATTTGGTTTATTTATAAAATCGTCCTTCAGGTTGTCGCCCTAGTTTAACATTAATAATCTTCTTAATTGGGTTGGCCTTCTTTTAAATAATAATTGCTATTATTATTATATATTTTTTATTTTTTTATTCTGGTTTGCTTTATCAATTCAGTTGCCTTGGAACTGTTATTAACTTATTTATAGACTGTGTTTATTGCTGTGAAGGCTGTGATTTAGGTGGGGCATGACAGTATAATTCTATGATAAAGTGCTGATCTCCAAATCAGCAAAGCTAGACATCTGCTTACAGAATGGAGGTGCTTTAATTACTAGAAAATTTTGTGAAACCTTGGATCCCTCATTGTATCATTGTAAAGTATTATTTGAAAATTAATTTTTTATTGTGCTTGATTGGTCTACCTAATTAATCACAACAGAAATGTATAAATAATTACCACAAGAATATATGGGTATTAACATATAGTCAAAGGCCTTTGGTATAGGGAAGCTGATTTATATTAGAAAGATAAAATATTAAAATAAAGATAGGTTGATTGCTAATGCTAAGTTCCCAAAGGCTTCCACACATTCATGAATGCTAGATCATTTGGTAGAGCCAGCATTCGAAGTACCCACTCAATCTCTCAAGATTGTAACCCTCACAAAGTAGACAAAGTTGGCATGACTTTTAATTTTTGTTTCAAAATCCAATATATATATATATATTTAATCACAATATATATACATATATTTATTATTAATATAATAACAAATATATATAAATATATTAATATTAATAATATGCTGATTGCCTGAATAAGACTTGTATTGTATTTTCCTTATATTCTTGATAGACAATATATAAACTTGAACTCACTGTTTTCTGTACTTAGCACTTATCTATTTCTGTGTGTGTAAGAAACAGTTTATTCATAATATTTATATTCATTGTAAAAATAATAAAGAGTCACTTCTATGATAGACGTGACTCCCCAAGGAGTCATGCCTATCATAGGCGTGACTGTTCTTCATAATGTATGTTTTCAAAACTTAACATATGGTTTATATAACCATTGGCCGACTAACATATGCCGTATACTTTTGATATTATGCCATTGATTAATACAGTGAATCGCTGTTGTTAATAACATGGTTGATGTGTATACCGATACAATTCGGTATTATATGAAATGCCAACATAAATCTGTTTTAAACCGATATCGATAATAACAGTCGGTATTTAAACCGATATCAATCGGTATAATATAAATATTATTTATTTCATCAATTATAATATGCATATTGATATATATATATATATAATAATATTATTATTTATATATATATATTAATATGTATATATAATATATAATAACATTATCTCATAATATCCATATATGTATATTTATATATATATAATAATATCATTATTATTTATATATATATTAATATGCATATATAGAATAATATAATGATGTTTATTTAATTCAATGCTAAGATCATTTTATCTAATCGAAGCTATAAACATCAACACCTTCCATGTGATTTCCAAGCAATGTTGTCAGCACCAAATGCTAACTTCGTTATTTCACAGTTGGCAAGTAGCTTTGTTGTAGCTCCCCACGATTGTGATACATCCTATGCATTTGATGCCCCAGACCCTTGCCACAAGGATTGGGCTTTATAATTATAATGTCCTTTTGTAGAACTTTTCTTATTTTGCTTTAAAATGATATTTTTAATTCTAGAATGATAATTGCATCTATATTGATAATTGTAGTTAAAATAAAAATCTGGATTTCAAATATAATTTTCAGATGATTCTAGAAGTAATCTTATCTCAAATTTTCTGCTTATGTTTCTCCTTCAATTTACAGCTGTTTCCTTGAATGATTGTCCTATAATTTCTGATCAAGTTATGTATTTTCGTCCAATAACTTGATCTGAGAAATTAAGGGTTTTCCTTCCTTGAATCTCTTGATTTATCCATAGAGGGTTTGCGTCCTCTTTGGCTGTAAGTATTTGTTTGCCAGTCACTTCATATTTTCCAAATTCATGTCCTCTTAACAATGAAATGATCTTACTTTTATATCTTATATTTGAGGGAGTCACAACCCTTCATATTTGAAGGAGTCACAACTCTTATTATTTGATTCTTTCATATTATGAATTGCTAGCATCTCCTTTTTGGCACCACTTCTATTATGTTATTGTGAACTTAATCGCTTGAACTATACATTAAATTGGCTACGACAAGGTATGTATGGCAGGGGCATGACAATAATGTAACTGGATCTTTATCTTATCAAATTTGACACCAAATTAATAAAATGGTTCCATAAATGCCTTGCTGTAAAATTGAAAAAAGGTAGGGATGTTGCAGGTGCCGAACATACCCATCTTGTTGAAATTGATTCGTATATGAACTTCACGCTTCATCAATTAGGTTCTTTGTGCAGAATTCAGTGAAATATAAATCTATGACAAGCTACACACATCTTATGACTAAAATTTGCAATATAAATTATAATATTTGTGTGCATAGTTATAACTTATTGTGTAGCTTCTATAATGCGTTTATTTGCTACTTTAGTGTGACAAGCTTACCATGGCTTAAGATATGTGTCAACAGTAAAATGAATAATTTTGATATCTTAGTATGCAAGATTACATGTTATTTAGCCATAGTATACGATTACAGAATTTTACTTGAATTCAAATTCTATGATAGATAAGAGATAAAGAAATAAGCAAGTTGTGATCCATTCCTCCAATGACTGAGAGTACAGAGAAGATTAACAATCAAGCTGAAATATAAGTCCATTTGTATGCACCGAAGCTTGTGGTACCACTTATTATACCATTCTAATACCAATTGATTGCTTATAAAGGTTTTAGTATTTGATGAGTCAGTTAACATAATTCTAGTCAGAAAATATTTCACAATTTAAACATTCTCACAAAATTGAGCATTATCCTATAAAGTTGTGAGAGAAAAGCAAGTAAAGATAAGGAGAGAAACCTGGAACACGGAGAGTGGGGTTGATTGTGCTATTTGTCAATTCAATTAGAAAACGATTGAATACATAGAGTGACAGACCCAATCAGTCTGTTCGAGAAATTAAAGAACTCACAGAAGTAGGAATCTAACTGAACAGACTAAATACCTCCCACAAGAGAGATGCAATAGAAAGAGTCAATATATTGCTAGAAAACAATGTATATGGAATTATACACAACAGTAAGATGACCTTGATATATATGCAAGCCCAAGGATAAAACCTCGAGACAAACTAAGATCTTGACAAGTGTCTTTATCCTATGATATGAGATGCAAAATGTAAATTACCTAAGTAAGCTTAAGTAACTAGCTATTGTTGATGTGAGTTTTGTGACCACTTCAACATGTAGGATAGAACACTTAGTACTCCGGGATGAAACACCAAATATCAAATCCTCTCTTGAATAAGGAAGCTTAGATGCTAAACAATGTATATGATTGTGTGATCAACTAAGACAACCTCAAGGTTCCTTCTTATTGTGGACTTAACTCAGTTCTTTGATGTGATTTGTTGGTAATCACGTGGGGACTTACGCTGTTCATTCAATGGACTTCAAATTTGTAAATGCGAAAGATTTAGCAATGATAACTCTTCAACTACTTCTAACCAAACAAATTGCAAATAGATAAGGGTTTAGGAATTCTAATCTAACTCTAAAATGCAAGAGATCATTGATGATGAGGTGAAACTCTAACCAGTCCTTGCTTCACCAAATCAACTACACTATGGAGGGTGCTTGCTTCTAAGGATGCGGGGATGATTTTCATATTGAGAACATTCACTCAAATACCTAATAATGGTGCACAATCCAAATGAACATTTCCAATTAAAGTTAGGTGCTTGCAATTAGGCCCAGATTAACCTTACATTGATACATGCAGTCAACAAGTATCAAAAGGTATGGACACTAGTTTCACCATAATTTACCAACAACAACTTCCATTCATCTACTTCTACTTCTATTCAACATAAATGAAATCCTATTCTAAGTGAGGAAATGTAGAAACCATGCAATACTCCAAAACAATACAAGTAATCCACCATGAAAACCATCAATACATTACGAACATTTTGGCAATATTATTGCAACCTAAGTCACAAGGTTCGAGTTCAAGTTCGAGTTCAACAACTATAAAGTTCGGCAAGGCCAAAAAATTCAAAAAAAAATTCAGCATTAAATTTGCCTTATATAATTTCTAATAATATTTAAAAAAATATAAGTATATCCAATAAATTATCAAAATAGTTTAACATTACAACATAGATTTGAAATCATTATAAAAAGATATCACATTTTTAAAATAGATAAAAATAAAACCAGTTTTTAATTCAAAAAACATTGAATTTATAAACAAAATATAGTAATTAAACTATATCATTTAAAACATAAAATCAAAATATATTAGTATTTATTTTAACTTTACAAAATAAAAAAAAATAATAAAAATAATTTTTTTTACATTTAAGATTACACAAATTAAAATAATAATAAATAAGCTATACTAAATATTAATATTAAAAAAAAAACTAATATACTTAAAACTTTGAAAATAATAAATTTTGTTTCATGTTCCTAAATAAATTACAAAAATCATAACCCGCAGAGAACAAAAATAAAAACAAAATGAAATGGAAAACCTAAAACTTCAAGCTACAAATTTTTTTTTGATAGGTTTCAAACTACAAAATTAAACATTAAACAAAAACTTCAAATGTCGATAAAAAAATTAAAAACACAGGAGTTATCAAGTAGCGATAAGCAGAGAGCAGATGGCAATCAACGATTGCTAACCAGCGTGTCGCGAAATTCACCGCTCGCTATAGACTAACCAACGTCGCAGTTGCAGGACAAAACTCGTAGTTGTAGGATGAATGCGAATTCTATGCTATCTCTAAATAATTTCCTGGCTGCCCTAGCATCAAACGACTGATACTTACAACAAACAAAGGCCATTATTTATAAAAAAATTATCTGGAAACCCTAAAAAAGTTTTTAATTTAAAAAAAAAAACAAAAAACGTCGGACTTGCTTTATTTGTACGAACTTTAGCCTAACTTTTGCGAATTTAATAATTTTTATGGGTTCGCCGAATTTCGAACCTCAAGCCGAAAATTTGGCGAACCCTGTGACTTAGATTGCAACAATCTCTCCAAATCTCCTACTCTACTCTAGCTAATCTAATGAATTACAAATGAGAAGGCCTTGCCTTTTATAGTTATTCAAGTACAATGAATGGCTAGGATCGATTCAAGGTAAGGACCAAGATTTATCCAACAAAGCCCTAATCCAACTAACCCAACTAACAACTACAAGCATTAAATACTTGACCAATTACAATGAAGCACCACCTTGTGGGCCAATTAGAAAATTACATTGCTTTAATTGACCAATCAGAAAATAAGTTAAGTAGAAGTATTAGGTGGACTCCACATGTACACTTGGTGTGTAACTGGAAATTTCTGATCGGTTGAAAGATGAATGGGGGCCACCTCAATATGCTTATCTTATAAACTTGATTAATTCCTTGGAGATGAGGAAATATCTCTTGATAGTCAACATGATTAAGTCCTCAATCCATTGTAATGACTCATATTCCTAAATTGCTTCATCTCCATGTGGTCTTTCATCCTTTGAATTTCTTCACCTTGAAACCTTTCTCATTATCATGACTTTGAACTTGCTTGTTCAGTTATTTTGCCTTAATCTTGCTCTTGCACTTGCTCTTTGAATTTCATTTTGCTTAACTTGAACTTGGGCTTGGACTTGCATTTGTATCTTGACTTGATCTTCAACTTGTAAGCACCTTGCTTGCTTGATGAACATCTTGTAGTTTGATGATGCACGGGGTCTTCATGTTGTCCTTGGTGTTGAAATCATGCCTGCACTTGAACCACTTAGCTAGTTGCCACCTCCATCTTGAAAGTCACCTCTATCTCACCTTGCATAAACAAGAGAATACTTGCATTAAATTCATGAGATGGCTAGTGTAAACAAAACTTAGATATTTTGATAAAGCATTCTATATAGTCTTAGCATTGCACTTAGATTAATCTACATACTAACATTGAACAAATTCTGCTCCTAATTCGATTTCTGATTTCTGACTTTTTTAGATTCAATTATCCATTTCTCTTTATGTGCACACTTAACAAATATCTGATCAAAACAAGTGCTTATGAAATTCTAAGTTTTCAAAATCTGATGTTCTAATCTCTATCTCTCATCTGATCTTCACCCTTAAAGCTGTCATGCTTATTTGCTTACTTGATTGAATTGCATCGGGCTAAAGATTTTCGGAAATTGTCCATGTTATTGGGCTCATGTATAAAACATAAGGTGGAAATCAGGTGTTCATTGGGCTCAATGCACTTGGTGCAAGTTGGAAATTACACGTCCTTTGGGTGCCAAGCATGGAGGCAGGGCGGAAAATACACCTTAGTTGGGTGCAAGGTATTATGAGCATGGCAGAACTAGATGTCTGTTGGGCGCCATGCTTGGTGTTGGGTGGAATTTTCCTATGAGTTGGGCACAATGCATTGCTATTGCCTTATCATTTCTTTGTCAAGTCTGAAATCAACCTCTAATTGGGCGCCTTTCCTTGTAATCTTAGGTTAGAAATCATGTGTTCATTGGGCGGTTTATAGTCTTGGGTGGAAATCTCACCCATCTTGGGTGCAAGCATTGAGGGTATGGTGGAAATGAGGCTTGAGTTGGGGGGTGTGTGCCAAGGAAGATAGGGTGGAAATTAGGCATGAGTTGGGTACACACCTTGTGAGCATGGCGGAAATAGAGGCCAAGTTGGGAGCAATGCAATGTATTTTAGTGCAGAAATCACTATGTAGTTGGGCGCCTTTCCATGTTGTATTCGAAATTTGCCTTGAAATTGGTTGGAATTTGCCCCTTTATTGGGCACTTTGCCATGTACTTTCAACTTGAAATTGGTTGTGCACTGAGTTTGAACTTTGATCTTACATCATGGAATTAGACTTGTTGTTGAGAAAAACCTTAATGTTTGGATTTGAATTTTGACTTGGTTTAGGCTCGACCTCTTGAAGGCTGTACAATGACTTGTCGTTCATTTGTCAAGCCCTTGGGCTTGACTTGAACATTTACAAAATGGCTAAGTGAAGGTTCAATTTTATGTTCAATCTGAAAATACTTACCTCCCTCAAGACCTACCTTGACCAAAACTTAATTTTCTAAGGACATGCAAGACTTTGAAAAGTTGCCAATCTATACTACCACCAAGACTACTAACTATTGACAATCAAAAGAGGGGTCTCCATTTGCAATGGGGGGATGGTGTGAAAAGGTCACAACAGGTATGAATAGGTTCTAAAGTGAAATTGGTTAGGTAATATACAATGTTCACATCAACACAATCAATTGTCAACTATCATTTCATTACAGGGCAACTTGTGTAAGAGCCCGGGTGGCTCTACTCCAACCACTGCTGTTAAATTTGTTTTGTTTTTTCTGAATTTTTGGATTTTTTTTTGTCTTTTTGCTGATATATGATTTCTTTTAAATTTTTTCCAACAATGAATGAAAATAACAATTACAAGCAATTAGGGAAATTATGGAACTGATCTTTGCAATCACACCTTTGATTTATTAGCAAATCTTTATTGAGATCTATTTACATAAGCAGCTAGCATAAACATAAAACTTAATTATAGATGAACCTGGAGTATGTTGCTGCAGTAGAGTATACTCTTATTTGTAAGCTGAGACTTCGACCGATATTGATTTTGGCACTGGAATAGATGGCAGGATGTGACGTTGGAAATATTATCACCTTTGATCCCTCTCTGAAACTCAGATAACTAATGCCGAAATTCCCCAATGTCTTTCGGCCACAATATTGAAGAATTCCCACGCCAAAGCCTGAGACGTCAATACAAATCAGTCTCTAAACACCAGCCGCCACAGATGATTGTAGAAAATGCTGAAACCCTCACGCCTTGCACAAACAATACACAAAATATTTATTTTTGGAGAACAAGATTGCACAGATCGCTGGAATGATTGCACCAGCTCTGAGTGCCGAAAATCAACAAAGAATTTGCAATTCTTTGAGACCCAATTTGCAGAAACCCTTACGCCAATTTCCAGAAGAAGTATAGCCAAGAGAAAATAAAATGTCATGGGTGAATGGTTCACATTTCCTTCCAAGACCATATATATTTTCTTCATGTTATCAAACCAGTAGCTTCAGATATACACTACACATGAATAACATGGGTTGACGTTGGAAAACAAAGGAGATTCAAATGTTTGAAAAATAGTAAAATAACATCTCCCCATTCACATACTTAGCGCCAAATAACATTAAGTCATTAATGAAGCATAAAATGACTTAACACTAATATCCTTAACTTATAATATAAAGTTTCTCAACTTTATAATTAATTAAGTTAGACGTAATTAATCGTAATCAACCCATTAACATATCATCGTCAAAATATCAAACCAACACCAAAAATATTGCCAAGTCTATCACCAAATCATCCAGCCAAAAATGGAATCCAACTCAAACCAACTTACTATAAATAGTAAGTTCTCTACCAGAGACCCTCAAATCAAACCATTAGCCCACGAGGGTCACGATGATGGGCTAACAACCACAAACTCCAACTCCTGCTAAAAAGGGGACATTACAACTTGAATGTATGCTCCTTTATAAAAGTTCAATATTGTGTTTTAAGATTTTGCATTTATTTTCTATTTGAATGCACTTCTATAATTCAAGTCAATTTGAGTCACTTATATAACCATTATTCTAACAAGGCGTTATTGTTTGGTAATATTTTCTTCCTCATATGGATCGTTCCAAGTCTCATAGCTCAAGTATGTACTAAAATTATAGTGGTAGTAGAATGATACAGAAGCAGTAATGGAATAATAGCAAAACTGTGACCAAACAGTAAAATAATGTTAGCCAATGATAGTTACTAATTTGGCTAACCAAGTCATTGGGTTTAGGTTGTCAATAAGTGAAATATGTAGGAGAAAGCTGGTTACGAGTATGATTAAATAAAGAACTTGTGTATATTGCTATTTTTGAGTTTACAGCCATTTCAATTTTGTAGTTTTTCTTTTGGCCTATTATCATACTACCACATGGGCTACTGGATCTATCCTAGATGGCCAACAATTCCTATACACTCCCCAACATTTTCCAAACAATTCTAACATTGTTGTATTCTATATTCATTCAAGAGCTCATGGTTCGTTCAAATTTCTTTTGATTTTCGTTTATTATAATTAAAGCTTTTTCCAACATTTGAGACTTGAGCATCATTTTTTCCAGTGTCAGAGATAAAGTAAAAAGCAAAGCACGACTCAGACTTATCCAATCACATGTTTCATTTCGTAAAAATAATATTTTTAATCTTTGACCTCATTTTATTGAAAGTTTTTTTCGCAAGCCGAAAGCAGTAATAAAAGTAGCAATGGTTTAGTTGCAACATAAAATTTACAAAAACAATCGTAGCTGTTAATTTAAACAATATATATAACATTAAAAACAAATTTGGTGCAGTTAAAGGCAGTCAAATGGGTCCATTTCCTTAAGATTGGGTGAAACTCAGCAAGCTATTTTGTGACCCAACTACCAAAACTTGCAATTTAAAAGAAAAAAAATGAACAAATGTTATAATTTTTTTTTTGAGAATATCAAGTTGCTTTTCTGTTTTTCATTGACTCGGCCGAGTCTGACAACAAACAGTTGTGAGTTTTGCCTGGTAGATTGTGCTGAATCTGTGAGGAGGCTGGAGACTTGCCAAGACTGACCTAGACTTGGATTTACATGTGCTTGTTGAATTTCAACATGCTGTCGTAAACACATCCATTCGTAAAACTCTTCTACAGAAAAATAAAATCTTTTCATAATAAATAAAATGGGGAAATTGGGCTTTTGCCAAGTGCACATCTTTGATCATATCCTCTTACATGTTATGCTAATTTTTTTCATCATGTTCTCAATAGTTTGGAATTGGTTCTGAATTAACATTTGCTTTGTTTGTATCATGTTGTTCATAGAGAGCATAACTTGTGATGTGTCTTTAGTGCAGGTCTGTCAATTGTTTCCCATGGCATGGAAGAGTGGGAAACAATTTAGGAGGCTTTGGCAACAGTGTCATTGGCAACAGTGTCATGATAACCCCATTCATGATCTTTGAACGCAAATGCAAAATTCAAAGACTTTTAATGGGGAGGATGGATGTAAACCTTGACATTCCTTGACATCTTGCCCAGTGTTAGGGCTTCAGGTCTATTCGTAGTATTGCTGTTATGTGACTTGACATGACAAACTGAAAGTCTAAATGGATTTCAACTACACACATTTAAACTGGGAAGACATGGCAATTTGAACCCTAAACCCAAAATCTGTTATTCAATTGTCCATGTATACTTCTTAAAAAAGGCAGTTTTGACCTGGTATGCCCCCACTGCTGTGCACCCATTAAATGTGATTAATCGTGTATCTTCTTCTAGTCTATATCCCAATATTTTCATTGCCAAGAATTAGATTTTTTGTATGATGCTTCTGAACAAATCTAGATGGTGTCTTTGTATTTCTTCATCCTATTCATTCTTTGCCAACTTCTTCTTCTTTCTTGTAGCTTGAGTCTTTAAATTCTTATTTCTTGCTACTAATCTTCTAGCTGATCATTTGCTTGATTTTTCTCCTTTTGATGTCTTCCTTCATCCACTCTACATGACGTTTTTTACAATCTTTTGTAACCGTTACATCTACAACCAAGGAAGATGCCTTATTCAGATTTTCTCGAATCCTCGTCATCTCTTCTTATGTAACACTAATGAAAACTTTGAAGTATTTCATTGTTGTTGGTCTCCCCTTCCATAGTTCATAAGGTGTCTTACTATTATTGATTCTGATTTGTCCTTTGTTTAGAATGTAGATAGCTTGGTGAACTGCTTCTCTCCAAAACTTGTCAGGGAGCATAGATTCATGCAACATTTTTTTTTCTAGCCATCTTTTGCTGTAATGTCCCCAAATTTTGGTGCTTATTTCAGTATTATTCAGCTCAGTGTCCTATTTTATTTGTGGCGTGCCTTCTGGAGATCATCCAGGACACTTTGATTCACACTTACTATTTTAAGTAAGTCACTTGGATGTTTTGCTCATACTTATCGGGGTGATCAGTTGGCATCATATCTATATTTGGAAAGCGGATGGATTATTCCCGTGAGTTGATATTGACAGTTATCAAGGGTTTAATGATTTAAGTTAAATTTTTAAAGTTAAAAAAAGTTTAACTTAATAATATTAATTATATTAAATGACTTTATGATGTGACGACATGAAGGGGGTTAAGTCATTTTCATAAAGTGACTTTATAAAATGACAATATAAAGTTCACTTTAATTAATAAAGCTCTCCAACTTGTTCGAGAAGTTACTTCATAAGAGTAAAGGATAATTTATCCCACATTGAGCGTGGAGGTTCACTTGGAGTTTGAGGAGTCTTTATAAATGAACCTTGTCTTCCTTCAAGAGCATGTTATGAGATTATTTCATTGAAGTTATTTCTTTTGTTGCTGAGATACAGTGATTGGATTGTTCTAAGGACGGAAACCCTTGGAACCAAGAAGGTTTGGACGAAAACCCACTCCTTCCATGATTGGTGAATTCATACAAAGTTCACACCAGTGGTTAATGGTGAAGTTCTGAATTTGTATGCAAGCAGTTCAAAGATTTTGTTCAAGGAAATCTCCATTCAAGCCAAGAGGACGACTTGTTGAAATCAGTCCTACATAGAACTCTTCTCTCTTGGAAACTTTGCTTGGTCCATTCGTTTGTAATTTCCAGAATTATATTTGCTGTTGAAAAGTTTAGTGTTCTGCTATAGAAAGAACAGTACCAGGTGCAAGCATTCCCATTTCTCATCGCTGTTTCTGCTTCTCTCAGTGCTAGCACGATTTGGAAGAAAGATTCCTTTGTTTTCTTAGCGAATCATCCTTATTATATAATCAGAATTTCTCTTATAGTTTTCAGACAGTCAGCGAGGGTGTTTTTTGGTTGTGTAAAGGAAGCAAGACAAATTTTTGATGAAATGACTATGAAGGTTTAATAGCTATTTTTGACTCATTGTGTTTCATGCAATATGTTTGACAAAATGCCACTGCTGTATGAGTGTCTTTTCAGAATATTATGACTTTGTAATGACAACAGCTGAATGTTTAAATTCACACAAAGTGTTTGTCATAATGGCAATACAGAATGAATGATCAATTTCAGAATATTATTGCCATGAACTCACAGTGATATCTGATCATAGTATTGCAAGTATTTGATAAAATGTCCGAGGATAATTAATGTATAATCTTGGTTATTGGGGACGTATACAAAATGTTTGACAAAATGACTCAATAAGGGACAAAGGTCTGAAATCAGTTTTTAGTCTAAGTGTTTGTTAAAATGCTGATGCATAAAACTTTGATATTTTGGTGAAGTTTAGCTTGGATGCTAAGTGTTTGGGTTTATGTCTTCACAATACAAGTAATTATATCAGATTTCTATTATCACGCAAGTGTTTGCCAGAATTCCAATGCAAGGAATTTGTGTTTTGTATTGTGTTTTTTTGTCATCATTCTAGTAAGGGATCTTACACTTGCATGTTCGATTATTTCTTTCTACAACCCCATTTTGCTGTGGAGACTTTGCAACTGAAAAATGTCTTTTTATTCCATGATGCTCATGAAAGTCTTCAAATTGATTTGAGGTAAACTCACCTCCCTGATTTGATCGCAAACATTTGATCTTTAACCAAATTTCATTTTCAACCAAGGCTTTGCAAGCTTTGAACTTCTCAAATGCTTTAGAAAGTAACTTATGTCATCCTTATGTAATCACCAATAAGGAGCATAAATTAACTCTCACCTTTTAAATTTTGTGTCCTTGTTGGCCCAAAGAGTTTTGTATGAACAAGTTCCAAAGGCTTTTTTGTTGAGTAGTCTGAGTTGAATTTAGCTCATTTGCTTCTCATGTTGACTCAGTTTTTTAATAACAAAGGGTTAAAAATTTATTAATCAACAAAGAACATTACAAAACATCTATAGCCAACAAGCCCAACAGCATGCTAAAAGCAAAGAGGAAACAAACAACCAATCAAAGCTCTCCCAAGGCTCCCAAATGACCTCTCATGTCATCCATAACAAGCTCTTCTAGAAGTTGAGAGTACTCTGTAGACAAGAGTCCCCAATCCTTAACATTCCATGTCCCTATCTGCTCAGAAGTCATATCTCCAAACAATCTGCTATCTTATTTTATTCCTGAGGAATGCTACAGAAGGTAACAAAATCTAAACTAAAGATCTGCAAAGTCTTACAATTTGGTTAACCACCAAGGCCAATTGTTTTGTTTCCTTTCATCTGTTGCTTATTCATGATATCAACCACTACCTATGAATCAAATTCATAGATGATCTTGCTCTTGCCTGATATCCATTCACTTCTTTAAAGAGAGAAACTTGCTCTTGCCCGCTATCATATGGATTGAGCATCCGCTATCAATATACCATCGATTTCCTTCGTTTTGACCACGAAAGGCTGTTTGAACAAGCATAGAATTTTCTTCCTTCACTTGTTGTCCAAACTTTTGTAGATTCTTTCTTTTGCTTACCAAGGGTATCCTTCTTGTTTTGTCTAGGAGGTTCCACAAAACCACTTCTATAGAAACATGTTGTACAACCATAGTTGTTACACTTATAATGTTGAAATCCATAAAGGGAACAAAAGAATTGTAGTTTCTTTTTAAGAACCCAAAATCATATCTTGCATGAACCTACAATGAATTGACAGAGCTTTTAAGTGGCATCACCACAACCTTTAGACTTTTCTTCATTTGTTTTCTTTGTAGAACACAGTTCCTCTATTGAGAGGGGGGAGGGGGGTGAATCAGTATAAGATATAAGTTATGATCCTTAATCAATTAATTTTTTTTTGATAAACTTAACAAAACTTAAAACTGAAAGAAATGCAATCACACACTAAAGCCAATACTCATAAAATATGTAGAAACCTAGGATGGAGAAAACCACAGTGAGAAATGCTGCTAGGATCTACTACCCTAATCCAACCTCATGAATAAAATTGAATACAATGTTTAAGGGCAACAACTCTAAGGAGTCACCAAACCCCTATTTTAAGAGCACCAACTCTTCCTCACCTGACCACCCACTCAATATTCAAAAAGCAGCAACTTTAAGAATCTCATAAATACAAACTGTTATTGATTTCAACTTTGGAATTACTACACTTCACAATATCAGAAGTATGTAAATAGACTTTCACAAATTGAATATAAACAACCTTCAAACATCTTGTGTAATGTTGAACTTCTTGACAACAGAGACCTGCAAATAACCTTCTACAAACTGAATCCGTCTAAAAAATAGCAATTTGCAAATGAAAACTGGCCATAGCCTTGATTTCAATCCCAAATTGACTATCTAATAATAGCACCTCGTACTGTTTCATCACGAGTTGAACATTCACAACATTTTTATTTCAAATAGAATTTTCTGTTTTTTAACAGCACACATTTTTATATACATTCATAGAACTTTTACACTTCTTTAAACTCGATCAAAATGTTCTATATATATCATACCTTTGCTCAACGACACCCGTCACACATAATAAAATCTTTCAAGTCATTCATTGCAGACTGAGATGTGTCTCTTACTGTTCAACATCACTACACTCATAAATCACACCATACACACAGCATGATGAGCCTTCATCGCACTCCACAACAACAAGCATTTACATTCACACTTTCATCGGACCTTCATAGCCTTATAAATGAATAGCCATTGATTGAGTAGTTGAAGATTAGTTTGAAACTGCTCAACACTTGTAACCAAAATCTTCTTAACAAACAATTAATCATTCTTTGTGGGTTTGGAAGTTGCTCTGGTCAAGTGTATGTCCAAACGTGAATGAGACCCGAGAATATTCCAGAGGCATGAATGAAGTTGATCGTATTCTTAGCGCATATTATTCCTAGTGACATGTATGAAACCATTAGTATTCTGAGCGCATATTATTTCCAGTAATATGAATGGCCAATACTATTACAAACACATTATTTCCAATGACGTGAATGAAGTGGACACTATTCTCAGCCTTGGTAGTTCATAACTGATGATGTGTCCAATTTTACCGATACGTGAAATGTCTTCCTTTCAATTAAAAGCAAGTTATAATATTCTGCCACGTTCTAGGAAGATCTCTGACAGTTTAAAATCAAATGTTCCCTTTGGAGAAGGTCACACCAATATAATACCGTCGGGGAATATGAAAATGAATATTGGTGATTTATAATCATACTTGGAGGATTCATCTGATTCCCGAGAAGATGTTGATAGGCCTGAATATTCAAATCTGCCATTTGTGCTCTTGAAGTCATTGCCAGGAAGACTCTGCTCTATACAACTGAACAATGATTATTGGCTTCAAGAATTGTTGCGGGAGTTCTGCTACAGACCTCAATAAAATATAAAAATAATAGTCACTGGCCACTATTCTGGAATAATTGGACGTTTGAAATCGTTTTTCTAGAAACGTCTGAATCGCTGCAAATCATCTGGTTAGTTTCTGAAGCTCTACAATTCATTTGGTTAGTTTCTGAAACTCTGCAAATCATTTGGTTAGTTTGACATCAATGACAAACCTTATCTAACAATTTCCCCCTTTGACATTGATGTCAAAACACAATCAATATGTACAAGACCTATTCATATCTTCAAAACCCCATCTCCAATACACAAATCCGAAACAAATCACAATTCTGAAACTTATTAACAACCAACTGAAACTACAATTCTGCAACACATTGAAATCTGTAATTAACAACAAATTGCCACAACCATTGATCAACAATTTGCATCATATCAATCATTACTCTTTCTCCCTTATCGACATCAATGACAAAGGGTGAAAAGCAATAAAATTTCACTGGCTGGGGACAAAAAAATAAGAACTATAACATACTCCCCTTGAGCAGATGCTTGCCCTTAAAATGAATTAGAGAGAAGAAGAAGCTAAAACCCTAGGCTTCAGTCTATGCTGAAACCAACTTGTTAGGGTTTAGGCAGATATGAGTACGTCCCATCTCTCAAGTCTTATGCACATAGCCCACCAAACTACCTCCTTTCTTGAGTGATCTCTGTGCCATTTCCAAATTTCTTACATAGTTTATATATCATAGTAAGGGGTGGTTCCGAAGCATCAAACCCTCATAAAGAATTAATTTAATTATTCTTTTGCCTTATTATTTTCTCTTGTGATTCATTTTTCATGTGATAATTATTTCATCTTTTTCAAATATAATTTATTAGGTTTTTCTTTTACACCTCTTTTTACTCTAGGGTAATCACATATAACTTTTGTTTTTATCTCCCTTGTAATTACAAATGGTTATTTGTATGGAAAAATAATATTTCCTTTCCACTTTGGAGGAAAAGTGCCATAGTAATGTTGAATTACTTTGACCTCAACTACTATAATTATGTTAATGTTTGTTAGTGTTTTTGCTTCTTTAATTTTGATAGCCGCTAGGATATGAACCTTTATTATTTTGTGTTTTTGCAGGTGTTGTAGGTGGGATTGATTTCTGTCCTTGGTGAAAAGTACTTCTAGATTATACGCTTTAAGTTGTATAGGCAATCTTTGATTAGGTGGCTTCTCATTTGGAAAATCTTATAGACTTTGTGTAATTTGCCTTGGTGTGGCTTTCCATCTTTCAATTTTCCCACCAAAAGCCTTTTGATTTTTTGCTAGTATCTCCTTTAAGCTCTTTCATCATTTAGAGAATATATCTTCTTAGAGTTTGAGTTGCTCTTGGTTCATTGTCGTTGCTTGTGTTAGAGTTATCATCTCTTCACTTCTTTATCTCGATTATGAGGACTTTTTGCTTTCACTTTTAATGTTCTTTGCCCTATTGTGTGCTTCTTTGTACTATGAAGGTGGCTCCACCTTCACATTTCTTCATAGTAAGGGTGTCACTCATCAATAAACTATCTTTTCTTAGTCCACCCTACAATTTTTTTAATTCTATCAATAATTGTTTGAGCTTACAATTTCTTTGTCTAGAGTTTGAGGACATTTTGCTTTTACTTTCAATGTCTTTTTTGTAATATGAAGGTGGCTCCACCTTCATATTTCTTTACAGCGAAGGTGTCAATTATCGATAAACTATCCTTTCTTGGTCCACCTACAAATTCTTTTTTAATTTTATCATTAGTTGTGCTTACAATTGTATGTTTGAACGTTTCATGTTTCCCTTGATGAGTGTTATATGTTTCCGCAAAAAATTGATTGTTGTCTTGAAGAAGCTTGAAGCTTGTTCTCTTTCTCAAAGGTCTCTCTGTCTCTTCCCACAAACATCATTTTGTTGGTGTCACATCTATAAATTGGTCAATGGCACTCCCATAATGTGGCTTGTAGGGATCACAACCAATGACATTCATTGCTTTGTGCATTGGTTGTCCACATAGTTATATATGATTTGCAATGTTGTTGTGGATCTTGAGACACACGAGCCATCACTAGTGAATGTTGGGAAATATTTTTTTTCCAACTTTGGATTTTGTGGTGGATTAACCATCACTAAGTGTTCTTTTTATGGTTGCTATGATATGACCCTTCTCAAGAAGGTTTGATTTGGACATATCTATGCTCCCTTAGCATTGTTGACACATTTGAATCATTTATTCTCTGAGGTATTGACAGTTTGTGTGCTACTATGATTGTCTTCAAGCTCTTTTTGTCTAGTCCAATTCCTTTCCGTAGCAGCCTTGGCTTAGTGTCCTTCAATAGAATTAATTTGATACCTTAGATATTGCTCTTGTATGCCTCTTCTTCTATGAAAGAATGTTTAGACTTTGTCTTAGAATAGAGATCTCCCTCAAGATAAGGAATTGTGTTTGGTACAATTGATTTAGTGGATGCCTTTACAGGAGCTTTTGACCCAACTTGGTTAGGGTAGTTTGTACTTCCTCACCAAGAGGAATTTCTTTAATGTATAGTGGACTAGTCCCTAAAGTTAATTGGATTTTTTGATTCTTTGTTCATGATTGTGGCTTTCAAGAGGAAATAGAGGTGCAAAATACACTTACTACACTAACCTATGAGAGGAGGTATATGCAAAAATTAAACTAATCGTATAGTTACAAGGAAATGGACAAAAAAATATACCATAACACATTGATTTATTTAGGGAAAACTCTTTTGGGAGGAAAACCCCACTCCAAAGCAATGTAATGTATTATTAAAAGGTCAGAGGTTACAATACACTTGTAAAGTCTCAGCCTTTATAGGAGTATGACCAGCTAAATATCTAGAATAATTTTGGGAGCATAATAGTATGTACACAACTCACTATTGAAACTCCTGTCTCAAACACCCAATAAATATGGGAGGAAACATATGAAACTATCAAATGATAATGGGGAAACCATGAGCTAAAACCACCTAAAATATGGCACAAAATGTGGCACCCAAATCCCTAGTTGAAAGTCCAACACCGGAATTCCAAGATGAGTCTACAAGCTAAAAAAATGCATCTTATTCCATTCACCTATTAAAAAGTCGTCATAATCCACTCACCAACTTGGGCACTCAATTTAGCTTCATTATCTTTATTCAAAGATGCCTTATGATGTGTCACAAGTTGGTCAACAAGTGTAACTCCCTCTTATAGTGTATAGATATTCCTTGCATTTACAACATGAGACCATAACTTTTGATCTACGATGCTGATTGGGCCTTTTCTTTTTCTTTTTTAAATTGTAGAGATTAAAGAGGTTCATGTCTCGAACATTAGGGAACTAATGTTGAACAAGCTAGAATATTTATTTTGGAAAAAGCCCGGCTCTTTAGTTGAAAAATTGAGCGTTTTTTTTGTTTTATAGCTCGAAAATTTGCATTTTTTGTATTCTAAATATCAGGAGCAAGGCTGAGACGCCTTTCCTCACAGCTTCAGCTTCAACTTTCACTTTGGCTTTGGCGCTTACTTCTTCTCTAACATTGTTTGGATGAAGTTTTTGAGTCGGCTGGATCTTGCAGCATCCCCTTCATTCTCGTCGTCCCAACAGTCTACTGGATTGTCAGATTTCTTGGTCTGCCCCTTGACCACCGTGCCTTATTCTTGTGCCTTTTTAAGGGATTGGCGACATTAATCTCATAAGGTATAACATCAATTTTCACTTTGTTCTTCTTCTTCCTAGCAACATCTATCTTCATATTGTTGAAATATCTGTTGTCTACATGCTTTGTGGTTTTTTTTGGCGCATTGTAAAATGTAAGATTGTATGGCGCCTTGCTAGGATCCTAGGCAAATTATCCAACAGTGGCTCAACTTCTTCAGTTACAACCAAGCTAACCTAGATTGATTCTTTGGGTACGTGGTTTCTATTTGATTCTTCTCTGGTGTGCTTTTGGACTGAAAATTCCCACAAGTACCTAAGATCTTGAGCAAGTTGACATTTTTCTGTGATTGCGTGTCAGTGGATTCTTTTATTGTTTGGCTCATTTATTCCTACAATTTCATCTTGTTGTGTTGTCATCAACAATTATTGATTGACTAGGATTCTATTCAAGTCTAATCCAACATCACTGAGTCAATGATGCCAGATGTTAAACTACTGAATCTCTACAAACTTAGACCTGAAATTTAGTTCACTTGAGAATTAGAGGTATAAACATTTATAAAACACAAACCATGTGATTTCTATTTCATATGACTGGAAGATATGCATTGTATGTGTCATTTATAAGTATGCATGAGATGTTAAACACTGAAGGCTGCCGGCACGATAGCATCCATAGCCAGTAAAGTTTGATGGAATTTGTAGTGTACTGTGGTATATGATGCCGTTCACAAAATGAACTTGGCTAAAAATTTAGACAGGAAATTTTCGTCACTTGATAGTTACTATGATAAATATTTGCAAAACACAAGTGATGTCCATTTCATATGACTAAGATATGTACCAAATGTGTAAGGTACATCATACACTATCCAATGGCTTAGGTTTTCAAGTTTTTTTTTAAGAGCACACATTAGATGCATAAATAGTATACTAAAGGCATCGTAGCATCCATGAACATTAATGTTTGAGTGTATTTCTATGTACAGTATTTTTTTGGAAGCTTTTGAGTTCAAGATTTTTTTTTTGGCCAGACCGGTGTTCTTACAACAAGACGAGTGCTGGAAAGACTTGCTGTGCAGTATGTTTCCCAGCGTGTGGCATGGAAACTTCTTAAAGGTATAAAAGAATTTCAATGCCTTTTTTTTCCAAAATAAATTTCTCTGAATTTGGAGACGATAATTTAAGGTACAGTGAGGTTATGCTTACAGAGATTAAGTCAGCTGATTTTGTGTCCCTTCTTACAATTTACTAGCATGAGTTGAAGATGCTGTTTACTGGTTCATAATGATACTAAATGAGAAAAGGAATATCCATAGTGAAACGAGAACCCAAGAGTTATATTGTCTAGCATTTTTTTCTTTAAGGCGGTCTTAAATTTTATAACTGTATTTCTTGGTTATGGTCATTTTTGGTTCTGCTATGGAGATGCTAAACATCTTAGTTTCTTAAAAAAATTTAGTTCTATTAAATCAATTCATTTCATTCATCTTGAATCTCAAATGCAAGTTCAAGATGCATTTTACTACCTTATTATTGCACATCTAGGTGAGAAGGGGATATATCTGTAGCACAAGAAGCAAAATCCAAGAGTTGCTAATTAGTCTTGCTTTTCCACCATATTGATCCTTGCTTATCTTTGTATTTTTCTGTTTGTCCGACTTGCCTTTGAATGATTGTTACATCTCATTTCTTGTCAGTATATTGATTAAACAGTCATCTCTGTGGATAGTTATCTCTAAGTCCCTTTAGCATTCTTCTTGCTTGAACAGTTGGTTGCTTCTGGTTTCCTACCCAGCAGCAACCAACTGTTTTTGTGCTTCCTTTTTTATGCTTCTTACGGTTTCTATTGTTTTTATTCCTTCCAGGTTCATTCGTCAGTTTTTCTGTAATCTAGATCATTGTATTTTTTAAGACATTGAATCTGTTCTCTACCTATAATTCCTCGTTTTCTAGTGTACCATTATTTTCTTGGTAATAAACTGAAAAGAAAAAAGATGATTTATGTTCACTGGAAAATAGCAACAACAGAGATAATATACAGCAGCATTTTGGTAAATTCTCTGGAAGTTCTGCCAGAGTACAAAACAGTTGAGGGCCAATATATGGATATCATAGAGTCTTCTAGGCATTTCAAAGATAACCTACTGAAAATTTAAAATAACCAGAGCAGAATAGACCCATGCAAAGTGTTGGCAGAGTCATTTGAGCCCAATGTCTTAATTACCCTTCTTCATCTGGTTGTCCTCCAGCATGCTATGCAGTGCTTTATCCTGAAAGAGGGAGAGTCCATGAATCAAGTTAATTGCATTCGAATAAGTTGAAGTGAAACCAGGTTCCTTCAGCTCCCTGTAATGTTCTTCACAAGTGTGTCATCGTCCATGATGGTTCTGGGTCCTTGCTTGGAATACTCTTTATTTTCCAGTGTCCCTATTACTTTTATGTTGTATAACCAAACAACTCTATACTAATGGTAAACAAAATAGATAAAGGCAGAATGGAAAGCTTTGAAAGGCCGGAAATTTGTTTAGCCCATGTTACTTGGGGATGCGTCCCCGATTCTTTGATGTGTCCTCGTTTCTGAGGTGCCTTGGGGATGGGGGGATGAGTTGGAGACATCCCTTAGCCTTCCTCAGTTTTGCCCAAACACCAGCAAATGCCCCAAAAACGTGGAGATGGCAGCAATATGGACAGGATATGACTGACCATCCCACTTTTTCTAGCTACACTCAAATGCTTCAAAGAAACACTTTCTTATTTTTATCTATGGGCCCCCACACCTCAAGTCACCCTAAATGGGAAAAACAACCCCATTTCTATGCATTTGAGTTCATTTTATGTTCATTGTTTGTCAAAAAAATATTGTAGCAGCCATAGATGCAATAATCGCCGATAAATCGACAATTTTCTAACTTATCGCGATAAATTTTAGCATGTGAGTAATCACTACATTTACACGCCGAAACTTCTTGCTGAGAAGTTTAAAAAAAATTGCCAATTTTTTTTTCAACTTATTGCTGATTTATCGGTGAGTTTGTGGTTATTTATCGGCCGCAAATGTATAATAGGTTTTGGCGTCAAAACAAAAGGTCATTCTACATTTTGCAAGTTGTATTTTTTGTCCAAGCCTAGAAAAAACCTTACAAGGTATTGCAAGGTGATTTGCAAGGATTTAGATCAATTTGGAGCGGATTTGAAGAGGATTTTGAAGCAAAATCAGATTCTCAATTAAGTTTTCAGATTTCTTTTTCTTTTCTTTTTTTAAAATCATTTTATCTCCTCTTTGTTGCATCTAGGTTTATAAAAACTCTATAATGGCATTTCCGAAGTACTCTAAATTGTTTTAGAGTGTAATGAATAAGATTTAACACCATTTTTTGACAATTTTTTTCATTATTTTCTCAAGAATCTCTACTTCTCTAAAAATTTCAAACCTTAACACTTTTTCTTGTTTTTTTTTTCAAGTTTCAACTATGTTTAAAATTATTTAAACTAATTTAGTTTGTTTGCTAAATTATTTATTAAAATATTAATTTGTGGTTTCAATTTATGTGTAGGTTGAAATTTGATTGACAATTGGGCTAGCTTCAGGGTCTGCCAGTGCCTCAGTAGACGCATGCCCATCTGGACATGTTGGCATGCGTTGTAAAGGGGCTCGAAATAAGGCTTGAAAGTATGCCTTTGAAGGACCCAAAGTTAATTCCATAATTTGCATCAAGTGTGAAAAAGTAATACTGCTTGAAATACCCCCTTGTAGGCATCATGAAGCATGATGTGAGGGATTGTGACAACACCATAGAAGAAATAAAAGCCTTCCTTGCTGCCCAAAAAGAGAAAAAATTGCAGAGGGAAAGGGCAAAACTAGCCATGAGAGCATGCATCGCTGAATCTCAAGGTGTTACAATCAACCTTGAAGAAGAAGAAGCAACACTTGAGGGCATAGCGAGCTCTCTTTGTGGCCCTCGTATCTGCAAATCCAACATCCCCTCGGCCACCACTTTTGCTACTTCTAGTAGAGAACCACCATCGGTGCCGCAGTCGTAGTCTATAGATAGATTTTTTGTGCACAAAAACACACCTGGAGCACAACCATCATTGGAGAGAACTTGGTGGAATAGGGAGGTGCATCAGCAAGTAGACATTGCTTGTGCCGATTTGTAGTACTTCAACATCCCTTTCAATGTTGCAGAAAATCCATATTGGCTGAATTTGGTTACAACAATGACTGTGGCGGGAAAAAGGTTACAAGGTGCCCTCTCGTGCAAACTTGTGTGGGAGGTTAGTTCATTTATTTTAGTTTTTAAATGTTTTAACTTTTAACTTTTAGTTTTGAATCTTGATAACTTATGTTCAGTTTTGATTTTTAGAATGTAGACTAAATTTATGTTCTTTTTTTCTTAATTAAGAGTAATTACTAATTTTTGTTGAATTTAAGTTTTTTTTTAATTGAAATTTTGTACTTAACATTAATTTTACTTCGTACTTGTAGGTTGCTCACAAGATGCAATTTCTAAGGCAAAAGAAGTGGTGGAAAAACAAAAAATACAATGGAAACAATGTGGTTGCACCATTCTTTCCAATGGATGGACGAATGACAAATCACACCATCATTAGTTTTTTGGTTTCTTGCAAGGATGATGTGGTGTTTTTGAAATCCGCGGATGCCTCCAACAAGGTGAAGACTGTTGAAACTTTGGCTCTAATGTTAGAGCAAGTTGTAATGGAGGTGGGAATTGATAATGTGATGCAATTTATAACCGATAATGCAACAACATATGTGGCAGCGGGTAAGATTCTCCAAGACAGTACACTTTTTTGGACACCTTGTGCAACGCATGTCTTTGATCTTCTTTTGGAGGACATAGGAAAACTAGATTGGGTGAGACCGGTTGTATAGGATGCAAAAAAGATTACAAAATACATCTACAATCACCCTTGGGTTCTTCGCTTGATGAGAGAACACACCCAAGGGAAGGAGTTGGTAAGAGCGAGTCACAAGGTTTGCAACAATTTTCATAATGTTGCAAAGTATCCTTTCTTCTTTGAGGGCTTTGAAGCAAATGTTTGTGAGTCAAGCATGGCAAGATTCAAGTTATTTGAAAAAGCCTGATGGAGGAAGTGTTGCATTCATTGTCTTTGAGAATCAATTTGCACAAAGAGCTACAAAGATTGTGAAGGTAACTTGGAAACTTGAATATATATATATTTTTGTATTCAATTCTTTCATTATTAATTTGTAACTTTAGTGATTAATCTTTTTGTGCTTTTCAATTGTAGGTGTCGGAGCCCTTGGTTAGAGTTCTCCGCTTTCTAGATGGGGATCAAATCCCAATGGGTTATCTTTATGAGGCCATGGATAGGGCCAAGGAGGCACTTTAAAATAACTACAAGGGGGGGACAACCTCAAATTTTACCCCATATGGGAAATTATTGATAGGAGGTGGAACAATCAACTCCACAAATCCATTCATGTAGCAGGATACTTCCTCAACCCACGTTTTCACTTCTCGCCATCCTACTCGGATCCCAATGAGAGATCATGGAGGGACTCGCTGAATGCATGCAGAGGATGATACCTGAGGTTGAGGTGAGAGACCTCATTTGTTTTGAATTGGACATGTACGAGAATGCGAGGGGCAAGCTATAATCTTCAGACATGGCCAAGAGAGGAAGAAACACTCACCCCAGGTATAATATTTGGAATTTTGGAGTATTTCATATGCATGATAAGTAGATAAAAATTAAAATACATTTTTACCTTGCATTCAACTCTTCAATATTTTATTTTGCAGATGCTTGGTGGTGAAATTGGGGTGGAAATGTCCCAAATCTGCAAAGACTTTCTCGTCGAATCTTATGTCAGCCTTGTAGTTCATCCAGTTGTGAGTGCAATTGGAGCTTGTTCAATGACCTTGTCTTTCTACAATATAACCTTCGGTTGCACACAAGGTAGAGGAAACACCAACTGTTCCACTTGATTTGGATGACATAGATCCTTACTATGGTTGGACATCACAGGAGCAACCTCCATTGTTTACAAAGGATGAGATCTACGATTTGGAGAGGTTGGCTATAGAGGAGGGGGGTGGATTCGCAATGAGATTGGATGACATTGAGGAGGTGGAGGATGATGAGTCATTTCCAACACCAACACCATCTACATCCAAGATGGAGGTTGAGTCACAACCACTTGTGCAAAGGGAGGAGGCGTAGCCACAATGGACTTCTAAGACTAGACCCCCTACCCCTCTCGTAGTTTTTACTAGAGTTGCTGGGAAGGGGAAGAGGAAGATGTGGACTATTTTGATGTTGTACTTGTATTAAGTTATAGTTTTGCAAAGACAATTTGCTATTTTAATTTTGATTTAGATTATCAGGCTACCAGCCATCCTCATTCCACACGAGGATGTCATTCTATACCCAATTTGCATTTAAATATATCTAGACTCAACTTGTTTCTTTTGTTTACTCTTTTATTGACTCATTAGATGCATCTCCTCATTGAATTTTGCAAAAAATTCATTTCTAATTAAATTTAAGCAATTTTTTAAGTTGCTGATTTGTTTTTGGTCGGTAAAAGTTTATTTTTATTATATTAGAAAATAAAATATGCGTGCAAACATAGAATATTTGAATGCCTATATCAGTATCAACAACTACCACCCAAAACCCAGATTCAGCCACCTACCTAGCACCAAGGGCCATACAGATTTTGCCGTGCAAATTCATCCTACCCAACCCATATACAAAATTTATACATATTCTACATATTATTTCAAAGAAGCCTTTTAGCATGCAAGTACTACGATTTCCAAAAATTTTTAAGAGGAAATTCAAAACCTAGTTTTGTGTCACCCAGAAATGTGACCCCTTGAGCTACCAGCAACTTCCTGTTGTTTAGCTTCCGCTATGGAATCACCACCACGTCCTTGGTTGCGCCTCCTCCGCATTCCTCTTCCTCGAGCAGTTCCATGTCCTCTTCCAGCACGTCCATGGCGCCCATGCCCTCCAGCATCGTCTACACGTCCACCCCGCCCTTGTCCGCGACCTCGACCTCTTCCAGGGTTGACTCTTCGTCTTTGTGCTCTCCTCTGCACTGCCATGTCCTCCCAGACATCAACCAATTTCAGACGTAAGATGTCAGGGTTCAGATGTCTTTTGGATAGTCCCGTAGCCAGTTCCAAATCCCAATCATGAACAAAGTCGACCACAAGGGCCCATGCCCTCCTCACATCCATTTTGCATTTGATACAATTGCCCTGTCCCCGGTGCAATGGAAATGGGTGCACAATTTGTGGAATACCGAGATAGCCGAGGCAATCTCCTCGTGCAAACACAAATCCACAACCCGTCACTACAGAATTTCATCCATACCCACTCGACATTCCGGAAACACACATCGCTCCATGATATGTCTGATTTCATCCTTGGGAGAGAAATGCAATCCCCACGCACAAAATAATGCAACAATGTCTACATTTTTGCACCACCAGAAATCAGAAAGAACGTATTCCACACCCAGGAGTGCTCTGATCACTTCTATGAAGAAAGGATGTTGTGACGTGAAAATATGACTGAGTTGTTCTTCCATTACCGACCCCTTGAATGCGATCTGCTTCTTTGTGGCACCAAAGGTGAAGTTTGCTTCCATGGCACACTACTTTTCCTCATACCTCACAATCACCTCTCTGTTGATGCCAAGAAAGATTGTGCCATTGGGATGCATCTCAAGGAATGTATTGTACCGACATTCCTTTGTAGTAAATGTGCAATAAATTTGGCATGTACCACACCAGCCTTTGGGAAGCCCATCATCTACCACCTTGTCAACATTCAATTCATTTAGTCGGTCGAAATAAAAAACAAGATTTCCTTCACTCCAATTGTCCCGTCATTGACATTGAATTGAGTAGATGATGTCATTTCCCCATTGGCTAGTTTCTCGCCACCTTATCGTGCCACCTCAATCGCCAACTTGAAATGTGAGTAGTTTCCTTCGGATGATTGAGATAATTTTTTGTAGTCTCCATGCGCAATCCTTCCCATTTGAAATTGCATTGACAATGACCTGAGAATCACCTTCTAGATGTAATTTGTCAACCTGGAGCCTTTGCACCATTTCAACCTCCATTAGTGCAACATGAGCTTCAGTGACATTGTCCCGTTGCCCAACATTCTTTGCTCAGTCTCAATTATATTTCCCTCTGAGTCCCGAGCAAAACATCCAGCCCTTGATGGTCCCGGGTGCCCCTTCGCTTAAGCCCCCACCAAAATCTACCTTTGTCCATCCTGCTTCCGGAGATTCCCACCGTAATTCCTCCCTCCTTATTTTGTTTTTTGAATCAACCCTCAGACACCCATTAACGGGTCTATACTTTATCATATGTCATTTTCTCTGCAACAGACAATCTGAAAAACTGAAAGGATAGTAGTGTTTTGTGAGGACACTACAACATTGACCAGTTCAGATATGCTATGCTCAATTCTGAAGCATAACCTCTCGATAGGATCATCTTTTCCTTGGAATATACGTCTCTTTCTTTCCTTCCATATCTCCCATACAACTGAAGACGGGGCAATGAGCCACAAACATGAAAAGGATGACTTCTGTATTGGTTTTGGCCATCCTTGAAGCATCTGTTTAATTGTCTCGGGGAAGACCAAGGCTAAATTCATCTTATGTACAACAAAATCCCAACACTCCGCGGCTACCTTGCATTGTAATAGGAGATGATCTATAGTTTCTGCTTCCTTCCTGCATACCAGGCACAAAAATGGTCCATGAAATCCATACCTCATTAGTCATTCTCCTATGAGAATGCGTCCCTTGCTCACAAGCCAAGAGAATGTTCTTGCCTTTGGTAGACAAAACTTTTTCCAGAAAAGGTGAACCGGTTCTTGAGACTCTTGTCCTACAGCTTCCGCCAGTTGGTACCCCATATGCACTATTCACCTTTTTTACTCCCAAATCAGATGATTTCATCCTGTACTCCTAATAATAAGAAAGATCTGCTGTCCCTTATCCTCCTTAACTCTATTTTCTCAGCTTCATTTAGGTTTAACTCATTTCCTTCTCTCCACTTCCACTTGATTACTCCATTTTCTTCTACTTGATTCAAAAAATTTGCTACTCTTTCTCCCCAGATAGTTACAGTTTTTTGTCTTAGTTCCCTGTAGTGCCCTTCTTGTGCAATGATAGGCTGGCCCTCCCAAGAGTCATCCCAAAAACGGGCTTTCTCTCCATTGCCTAGCTTCCAAGTTATATGATCAGTGATAATGTGCCTACAAGCCATCATAAAGTTCTAAATTGCTGACCCCCTTGGGGGATTTGCAAAAGTAAGAATTCTCTCCTTGTCTTGGCTATCCAAATATTCACTGTTGAGGATTTTTGCCCACTTCTGATGTGGGTTCATATATACCATCCACACTAACTTCGCCCCCATAGCCTCATTCATAATATTCCACTTTCTCAAACCAGCCCCCCGCATCCTTTGGTTTACAAATTTGGTCCCAAGCAAGCAGTGGAATTTTGTCTTAATCTTGACTTCCATTCCAGAAAAATTTGCTCATCTTTTGCTCTATGGTTTTCAGCACCTTGCCTGGGATTGGCATGCACATCATAGAGTATAAGGGCCAACAGAAGACAACCATCTACTCTTCCACCCTTCCATTTTCCCCACACAACTCTCTATCAACTTGGTCCAAAGATGACCACGACTAGCTCCCCAAACAAAGGAAGTCCAAGAAATTTCCCTAGCAGCTTGCCAATTTTTACTTGAAGAATCCTACATATTGCCCTTTGTTTGCTCAGTGTTGTATTGAAAAAGATTACCTCCGATTTGTTCCAGTTTATAGCCTGTCCTGATAGATGACAATATTTATCCAAGGTGGCTTTCATACATCTCGCCTCCCTCAATGAGGCCTCACCCATGAGCAAATTATCATTTACAAATTGTAGACGTCGAGTCCATCCCTTGAGCAATTTTAATTCCCTTCCACTGTCCTTCCTGACGTTTCTTTGTGATTAACCTGCCTAAGAATTCAGCCATGATAATAAACAGTGTAGGGGATAAGGGGTCACCTTGTCTTATACCCCTCGAGGAATCGAAGAAGCTTTGTGGGTCCCATTGACCAAGACAGAGAACCTAGGAGTGATAATGCAACTTTTCACCCATTCTATCCACTAGTCTGAAAATCCAAAGCATTTGAGGATATGGAGAAGGAAAGATCGATTGACATGGTCATAGGCCTTGCGAATATCAAGCTTCACAATCATTTTGTCTGTCTGGGCCTGCCTAACTGAATGTATTGCCTCATGTGCTATAATTATACCTTCCACAATGGATCTACCCGAAACAAAACCACTCTATTCTTCAGATATAATGAGATGCAAAAGAGGTTTAATTCTATTTGCGATTACCTTAGAAATGACTTTGTATACCACATTGTAGAGAGAAATTGGCCCAAAGTCTTCGAATGTGCCTGAATTACTTTTCTTTGGAACACGAGCAATGCAGGGTATTATTCAAATCTCTGCACATGTATTTATCAGCTGTGGACTCCTTCACAAACTCCCACAAATCATTTTTGATAGTCTCCCAGGGTTTTTGAAAGAAAACAGTTGGAAAGCTATCTGGCCTCGGGGCCTTATCTCCACCGAGGGAGAACAAGGCACATTTAACTTCCTCCAAAGAAACTGGCTTAAATAATATTCTATTTTGCTGCTCGCCAATTATGTTTGGGATAAAAGTGTTTACAATCTCCAACTGGTCCCCATTGTCTTGATTTTCATTGAGCAATGTAGAAAAAAACCGCTCCGCCTCATTGTTAATGCTATCATGATCAGACAATACATTACCGTCCATATCCTTGATGGCCGAAAATTTGTTTGAGATTCTTCGCGCCTTGACTGACGAATGGAAGAATTTTGCGTTTCTGTCACCAACTTTAAGCCAACATTCCCTAGATTTTTGCCTCCAAAATAACTCTTCCCTTGCTAGTACTTCCTGCATTTCCTGCAACAAATATTTTTCTGTCTCAAATTCAAATTATGTCGTCCCATCCTTTATGACCTTGCTATTGAGGTCCTCCAAGTCCTTAGCAATCTGCTCTTTTTATTCAAAAATGTTCTTAAAAGTTCCTTTATTCCATTCTTTTAGTTTACCCTTGATATATTGCAGTTTTTTGGTAAAGATAAAGGCTTTGGTGCCCTCTCGCCTGGGAGCCTCCTTCCACTAGGTATCAATGTTCGAATAGAGGTTAGGATCTCGAAACCACATACATTCAAACTTGAAGGGGGCCCTTATCGGCTTGATATCATCCTGACAATAAAGTGTTATGGGAAAATGATCTGAACTTGAAAAAGGAACAATTTGAGATTCAAAAGTGAATACACACTCCTCCCACTTTCCAGCCACAAAGAACCTATCCAGTCGTTCTACAATGTTGGAAAAACCTTTCCTTCAATTGGTCCAAGTGAAAAGTTCGTCCTTTGATTTAATTTCCTCCATTCTATTAGTAATGATGAATCTTTGAAAGTCTTCTTGTATTGTGTCTATCACATATTTGCCACCACTCTTCTCTACGTTCCATCTTGTAGCGTTGAAATCACCCCCTACAATCACCAGTTGTTGTGCCACGCCTTCCAGGCAGCTAGAAATTTGATTCCACACCAGTCTTTTTTGACTTATACGTGTTGGTCCATTAACATTAACCATAGCAAAAGCTTTATTGTCCTCCCTCCGGAGTACATTGACCAACACCCAATTGGACTCCCTACTTTCTATGATTGTAACCTTCTGTGGGTTCTAGAGTACGACCAAACCCCCTGAAGCTCCATCTGCATCAACATATATGCCTTCCCACACCTTCCAAATCTTGAGAAGGAAAAGAAAATCAGATCGTGTCATTTTAGTCTCTTGTAGCAAAATAATATTAGGCTTCTCCTGATCAAAACACAATTTGATCAGTTGCCTTTTGTCAGGGACATTACAACCCCTGACATTCCACGATATGAGCTTCACGACTCCTCGAGAAGGGTAATGCTCTTCTCGAAACGTAGCTTCATCTGTATTTTGGCGCTACCTGTCAATTCCAACTTGAACCTTTTGGACTTGGGACTCTTTTTTCGCTTCTCTTCAACTTTTGCCTTCTTAGTTTTTGTTTGAGTTTGACTTATTGTTCTTTTATCGAAAACATCTTCCTCTTCTGAACTGAAATGTCCATCTAACCATGATAACCCAAGCTCCTTGAATCCAATAGGCGATGTTGCCTTGCTTGAGTCCTTATGGTCATGTCTTACTACGTTTTCATCTCCACGTGGGTTCAACTCCAAAATTGTATCTTCATAGACACCTATCTCATTCCCTAGAAAAGAAAAGGTTGGAGGAGAGTGCATAGTTACCTTAAGTTTGGCTAGATCCTGAACACTGAAATTGGGTGGCGTGGACTCATTAGAGTATACACTTGAAAATGAAGATCGTTTGGCAAGAGAGTGAAGCACATCCATTTGAATAGTCTGTTCTTGTGGTGTGTTCAAATATTTCTGCTCACCTTCCTACCTAGCACCCAGACACTGTTCTCTATGTATCTCCACAAACCCAACGTCTAGCTGATTATTCTCAATATCTGGCTGCAAATTAGTTGTAGGAACTTGACTCATAAATATCTGAGTCCCTCAAACTCTCCTCCATATCTTGCTTCTGATCTCTAATCTCTTCTCTGGGTAAAAGAGGCTCCATCTCCCCTTTGTTGCCATGCATAATTTCTTGACCTTGTTCTGTAGTCTCTTCCCGTTGCTCCTCAGCCTGCTCATTGTCCCTCAACCCTTTAGCCTGGTCCCCTATATTTTGTTGTAGGCTTTTCCATTCCCGGAACGTCATCTCCATCTCCATGCTCAACACTCCTTGTCAATGCATCTTTCCCCTCAAGCCCTCTTACTAGGTCCCGTGAAAAAGCAGCCTCACCCAGTGTCTATTCCGTTTCCCGGTATGCCTCCATTTGAACAATCTTTTGTATAACATCGTCGGCTATAGTCTCCTTTCCTTTGCCATCTTTCCAGCACTCCCATTCAGTGTGTCCCAATTTCTTGCATGCTTCATCTTCCATTTCAATACTTTGCTCCCAAACTCCAATGTTTGATACCAGTTCAATGGACTTGGGTAGAGGGTAGCTCAGGTTCCAAGTAATGCAAACCCGAGCATACATACTGAAGTCCTTTTTCTCCACGCCCTCCCCGAGCTTCAAGAACTTTCGGAGTGTATCGCTAATTCTTTGTAGGTTCTCCTGTTCCCAGTACTCAAAGGGCAGAGTGTTTAATCTAATCCATATCGACACTTCCCCTATCTGGGCAGTCAATGGGTTGAAATTTGGCTTCCAATCCTTAATGAAGAATTCTTTGCCACTCATAATATGGGGGCCATTATTAAGAACCCACTGCTTGTCTTGGCCTGTTTGACAGATAATTAAAAAGAAAGCGTTTGGCAAGGTTTTAAGTTCCACCTTAAAAGCCCATGACTCTTCACACCACTTTTTCACCTTTGCCACAAATGGCCACTCTCCAGCCCATTTCATGAAAATGCCTTTTTTCTTTCAGCCATGAAACAGATACATTCCAACACTCGGAGCAAACATTTACCGAAATCTTTCCTAAGTTCTCCGGTGCACCCACCACTGTCTTTTGTGCTTTCTAAAGATGTTCCTTTCCTCCTCTATCAAGCTTTTTTTGTTCTTTTGGTCTCCAAATCATTTTTGCCACAATATTCCATTCCGATTCCCCCCTCTCCTGGGGTTTCAAATTTCTATTTGCATTATTGGGCCAGTCTATTCCTTTCCGTCTTGAAAGTGGCGAATCTTTCCCTTCGACGAGACTCGTATCTTGTTCCTCTGTTTTCTTGCACAAGGTCCAGGATTCGGGTCCTCCTTGGAGGAATCCGTGGGGCAATCCACTGTTGTGATCGATACCGTATTCCATCTTGATCTCACCATGTCCATTGTTTTGGTTTCCTTCCTGCACCATGTTGGCATTATGGTAGTTTTGGAGGAGATATGAAGAGCGGTCATGAGTCGATGCATAATTGGTTGTCATTGATGGCAACATATTCAGTTATCATGATTGGAGTGACCGGTAAGATCTGTACATGATCGGTAAAGGAAAGATCAACTATGTATGTTGACTGGTGTTCAGGAAGAACAGTATTAGACACAAAATGTGGTAGCGGTCGAGTTAAGGAAAGATTCAGGAGCTGCGATCATAGATGTAGTTTGTATATGGTAATTGGAATCCATAATTCCAATTGCAACAGTTTATACCAAGTTTTGAATGAGAAGACAGTTTACCTATTTGATCACCAATCAGAGTTTCATATTAATTTGGTTAAGGCAGTGGATCTAAGGTCGGCTATTGGTCATAAACATGCGTATTATGTTTGATGCCGACATGTTAGGTATTGTTGACACAGATTTAGAGGAGGTTGGTTAATCTTTTGAGCCGACTGTGGTGGAAAGTTTCTAGGTTTTAAGTGACCTAAAGACCACTATTTAAAACTATCTAAATCGTTTGATTTAGGGTTGCGATCATATTTTCAGATTGTTTGATTTAGGGTTGCGATCATATTTTCAGGTTGGGAGATCATGAATTGAAGGAGCATAGATTAGTGCAGTATCAGTAAGCAGAGAAAAAATGGATCTGACAGACATGTAGTGCTTTTTCTAGATCACTTATCTTGTTGTTCCCTAACAGTTGCAGCAGGTTAAATCCCTTAACCATGTGAACTTTAACAAGTTCTTATTTATAAATCCTTAACAGGGTAACTTCTTTATTGAGGTTTGAAATCCTCTAGCGAGGTAGATCATAACTGATCTTATTGTACTCCTAACAGTGTACTAGTCACTCCTAACAGGGTGGACCCTCAAAAAGGGTATTTGTAGCTCCTAACTGGGCAAACTCATTTACTGCAGTAGTGGGCTTGTGGGTGTCATTCCCACCGTGGTTTTCTCCCTCTTACAAGGGCTTCCACAATAAAATATCTGTGTCATGTGTGATGAGCTTGTGGATGCTTGATATTGTTTACTTCAGTTTATGCTTCGTGGTTTGGAAGTTAATAGTGCAGTTATTCAGATCAGTGGTTGAATTTGTTCATTACCTGTTTGTATTGATTCACCGCCCTCTTAGTACCTAAGAATTCTAATAATTGGTATCAGAGCTTATCGTCCTCTTGATATTAAGCTTAACCGCTTGAGGAAAAGATCCCTATAATCCAACATGGATAGATACAAGTATGAGAAGCAGCTTGAGGATGCAAGCAAAGTTATCAATGAACTAAAGGAAAAACTGAGGTACTCCATTGCAAAAAGGAAAGAACTCACTGAGCAATTGATGGAAAACCAAGATTACATTGAACAATTGTCTGAAGGTAGTATGTCTGAAGAATCTGAGCAAGCACTTGCAGATCTGATGGATAAAAACAGCAGACTCAAAAAGGAAGTGGCAAATCTGAAAAGAGAGCTTGAAAGTCAGTCTGTCAGGATCTGTGAAGAACTTGAAGGAAGAAGAGCTGCTAAGGATGCCAAGAAAATTGTTGAAGATGCCCTAAAGGCTAAAGATGAAACCCTAACAGAAAAGTTGGAGCAATTATTCAGATCAGAGCAAGTGGTTGCTATATTGCAGGAACACTTACATGACACAAATGAAGAAAAAACTAATATTGTAAGAGAATGAGGGAATGAGGAAAGAGAATGAGAAGCTGAAAGAAGAGTTGAAAGCTGCAAATGATCTACTTGATAAATTCAGAAAGAGTTATGCTAAACTTGATGAACAACTTGGAAGATAAGAGGATGAATGGAGAGAAACAAGGTCTAGGTTTCTCAAACTTTGAAGTTGGTGAATCATCTGGCACTAAGGACATCAATGTAGGAGGCAAATCAACACGCAAGGTGAACAATAACACTAACAAGAGAAGGTATATACCAATATGTTTTAATTGTCATAAGGAAGGTCATACTGCTAATGTATGTTGGTCTAAACCTATTGGTCCAAATGTTAGGCCTAGAGGTTCTAGATCAGGAAATTTCTATGGTAAAACTGATAACTACAATGCTAGATCTAATGCATTCCATGGAGTTTGTTATTATTGCAACAAGTTTGGACATAAAGCTAATGAGTGCAAGGCGAGAATCAACTAGTGGTCATATGATTACAACAGTCAGAGAGACCTATCAATCAAGGTAACCAGTCAGATGTTACCTATTCTAATTGTCACAACTATGGGCATGTGGCTGTGAATTGCAGATTAAGGTCAACCAGAGGCAATGCTGGACCCTGGAATCAAACAAGTATTGTCTGTTAAGTCTATAACAAAGTTGGTCATCTTGCTAGAACATGCAGAGCAAGAAAGAATACCAGAGGTCAACCAATGAACAATGTTGAAAATGCGAAAGGGAAGAAAACTGTTAATGCTGATGAAGTTAGAAATGATATGAAGAAGACATGGGTGAGGAAAGGAGAATTGAATTCCTTTGAGTTGACTGAGAACTCCACAAGTTCAGGAAATGTGGAGAATCCATCGGTGAGCTAAGCACATTATTTGCTTAGGGGGACCACTTATAGTCAAATCATTTACCGATCCCCTAGATTCATGAGCAGTAAGATTCATATGTATTTTGAGATGTCTTTTTGTGAGTTAATGATAGTTAGTAAAGACAAAGTGCTATATTATCTTTTGAGCGTGCATATAACAGATGTTATGTTTTAACCGTTGTGGTCGGTGGAAAGCACTATTTGATCGTTATGTTTAACAACTACATTCACAAACGTTATAAAGATGAGAAAGTAAACTCATTTGTCACTTTACATTCTAATGAGGTTTACTAAAGAGCATTTGTTTACATTCCATAGCGAGAGTTATTTGTGTTTGTGGATTGAGATTTCGAGCAAGAAATTCTATCGGTTGTTGAAGAACACTAATCTATGGAGTTGAAAGGTTATTGCTGGTGCGCTGAAGATTTTGCTGAAGTATTATTGCAAAGAGTTAATTGTTGACATTATCGATACTCTTGTTTTGGTCGACATCATTGATGAACCAAAGCCCATATTCAAGTTACATCCTTTGAAGGCAAACGAGAATGATCCAATGGGTGCCCTATCTTCGATACCCTATGGTGTATTGTTGACAGAAGACATTCATTCTTTCATCCACTGCAAGCTGGAAGAACTTGGAGTTGATGAAATCTACAATGAGTTTCTTAATCTGTGTGATGATCAAAGATTAAAGGATGAGCATATGCATCTGATGAACAAAGGTTTCACCTATGCGGCTGAGATACCTGATGATTTTCATCTAGAGTGGATACGATATGTATAGAGCAGAGTCCATGATCAATTCATTTGGTTGGACAAGCCACACAAGATTACAAAGGAGATAATCAATAGAGTTACTGGATTCTGTGCAACCGGTGAGGCACCAACTCTTCAAACTATTGCTGCAAATTTGGTTACTTGTTTGACCAAATCCAAACAAGATCACCAAGCTATGACTATTAAAGACATTGAAGACAAGGAAGTGAGATTTGCTTCAATGGTGGTTGGATACAGAGTATACCAGTCTAGTCGGTTGAACAATGTACTTGGTGGAGCAATTCATGCTGCATACAGAAAATGGTGAAGGAAGATGCAAAATATGATATTTGTGAGATGTTGACGAATCAATTCTTTGTGAACATGGAGAAGATCAAGAAAGATAAGAAGCAGTCATTCAAATATGGATCACTCCTGGTATGTATGTTCTTTTACTTGCAGAATCAATTTCCTGGAATAGGTCCTATTACATGGTCAGAGGATAGACTGGTAGTAATGTAGATTAAATAATGTATCAGGAATTTAGGAAACAATTTTAATATGGTTATGTGGGGATACTTCAAATATTTTCAAGGGAAAATGCACTTAAGAGAGAGAATCCCAACTGGTATTGTTGAAAAGTATAAAGATGATATTTGTTTTCTAGTAGATACAAATACTTGTATGTTGCAAAAAGTGCAACCTAGGACATTTTGGGTACCATCTATGGGTTATGAAGTAGATGGTGTTTTAGTCACTATACATGCTGATGTTCTATTGTCGAAACCGATTGATACTTCAACACCTAGGTTTGGAAAATATGAGGAGTCATCATTGAAAATTCTCAGTGAACTGAAGGCACCGGTAATCCAAAGAAATTTAAGGAAACAAGTTGACAAACTAGCCAAAATGAGTGGCATAACACAAGAAATAATGACAAAACTGAGGAAGAAATTGGAGAGTGAGGAGGCAGGCACATCTGTTGTTGCAGAAGACAAGAATGTTGAAGTTGAAGTTGAAGAGATTACACCTCAGAGAGTCACTAGGAGTTCAATACTGAAACAAACTCAATCTACTTCTACTACTATTAATACTAAGTCAGTAAAGAAGTCACCTGAGACTATTCAGAAAACTTACAGAAGAAAGAAAGCGAAGACATCAGGCTATAAAGAGTCAAAGGGTAAGAAAGGAGGTAAGGAGAAGGCTGAAGAAGAAGAAGTTGAAACTGAGTCTGAGAAGGAACAAAAGGAGTTAAGAGCTAGTGGGAAGAAGTCTACTGCAATAGGAAAGCCTATTGAGAGAACTGTCAAAATTGACAATACTGTTACTCTTGACAACATTGTTAAAGATGTTAAGGAATATGGAAGAATAACAGAAGTGTTGAGTTACTTTGATAAATTTGATAGTGTAGAGAAAAGGAAGATAGAAGATGCAGTTGTAGAGAGTCTACATACTTTTTGCAAAGCACCAAGTGAACTATTCAAGGTTGTACCTAAGGAACTGTACAAGGCAGTTGACAAAAGATGGAGAGAAGCTTTGAAGATTGATAGAGTGATGATGGAACAAGAACTTACACTTTTGCAACTTGAATTGACTACAAAAGATGTAAAGATAATGCTGAAGCAATGAGAGGAGAATTTAAGACAAGGAACAGAGTCTCAAGAATTCTCATTGGAGAAACACAATTGGTAAGAGATGAGACAATGGATACATGGAAAAAGTTAGTCAAACTAGAGAAAGAAACCAAAGACAAATTGGTAGAAGAGAAAGAAAAAGCACAAGAGACAAGAGATGAAGAGATTAATGATGTCATAGATAATGTTATCTTTGATATCTCTGAGCAGATAGTGAATATTGATACTCAAACTGATGTTAAAACACCTAAAGAGCAAATTGCTGAGGAAGTGACGAAACAGAAAGGTGAAGGACATAAGGATGATGATGATATACTTTCAGTGAAGAGGATGTTAGATCTAATCGGTGAAGGTAGCACAATGAAGAGGAGAAAAACAAAGAATTCAACTAGTTCTGAGGAAGAAGATGAAGGAGAACATGAAGATGAAGAAATGCAAACAACTATTGATATTACTCAGATGAGTCCTAAGGAGCTGTTGAAAATGTTTGATAAGCTTAAGGAGAAAGCAGAAAGGGACAAAATGAAGGGAAAGAAAAAGGTCAGAATACTGAAAGGAGCCGGAAACATTATTAGGAATTTAGTACCTAATGTAGGATATGACAAACAAGATAAACCAATTGATCAACTGGGTATATTGGTCAAGGCTATTTTTGATCAAGTAACAGACATGGAGAACACACCAATGAAGTTGGCCATGAAAGAATATGAGAAGATACAAGCTGACAAGTTGAAAGAGATTATCTTAGTAGATACATAGTGACTTACAGTTCAAACGAACAAAGTGAAGGAAATCCTACAGGAGATATGATAGATACTTGTAAAAGTTTCCAAGTTTACTGCTTTTACAAAAGACTTGGAGAAAAAGAGAGATGATGCTCAATTGGAGCTTAATGCTTTGATTGAAAAGTTTGATCCCATTACTAGTTCAACATCATAATACAGTGGTAAGGTCAAACTGATTAGTCACACAGTGAGGCAGTTGCACGCTGAATAGGATAAAATGATTATCACTTATGGAGATGCAGACCTATTTGGCACCCATTATAGACCTTGTGCAACATGTGAGAAATGCAGAAAACACACTTAGTCTACCAGCGGTGAGTACTTTGAGTGATATGGAAGGATTAGCATCGGTAATACATGGGCAAATTCTGTCTATGGAGCACTTACACGAGTCATGGGAGAAGTCATTGGAGACTGCAAAGACAAACTTCAAGGATGTCTTTGACAGAATGTAATTTTGATGTGTGATTCTTTGTCATTGTTGACAAAAAGGGGGAGTATGAGTAGAGTAAGAGAGAGGATGTATAGAGAAAGGGGGAGTATGAGTTATACAGTGCAAATCATACTTATAGAGTTATGCAAATTAGAGTTTTTGCCATCAATGCCAAAGGGGGAGATTGTTGGCATTATGGTAGTTTTGAGGAGATATGAAGAGCGGTCATGAGTCGATGCATAATTGGTTGTCATTGATGGCAACGTATTCGATTATCATGATTGGAGTGACCAGTAAGATTTGTACATGATCGGTAAAGGAAAGATCAACTATGTATGTTGACTGGTGTTCAGGAAGAACAGTATCAGACACAGAATGTGGTAGTGGTCGAGTTAAGGAAAGATTCAGGAGCTGCGATCATAGATGTAGTTTCTATATGCTAATTGGAATCCATAATTCCAATCGCAACAGTTTATACCAAGTTTTGAATGAATTATGTTTTGAATGAGAAAATAGTTTACCTATTTGATCGCCGATCAAAGTTTCATATTAATTTGGTTAAGGCAGTGGATCTAAGGTCGGCTATTGGTCATAAACATGGGTATTACGTTTGATGTCGACATGTTAGGTATTGTTGACACAAATTTCGAGGAGGTTGGTTAATTTTTTTAGCTGACTGTGGTGGAAAGTTTCTAGGTTTTAAGTGACCTAAAGACAACACTATTTAAGATAATCTAAATCGTTTGATTTAGGGTTGCGATCGTATTTTCAGGTTGGGCGATCACGAATTGAAGGAGCAAAGATTAGTGCATTATCAGTAAGCAAAGAACAGACATGTAGTGCTATTTCCAAATCACTTATCTTGTTGTTCCCTAACAGTTGCCTTAACCGGGTGAATTTTAACAGGTTCTTATTTGTAAATCCTTTAAGAGGGTAACTTCTTTATTGAGGTTTGAAATCCTCTAGCGAGGTAGATCATAACTGATCTTATTGTACTCCTAACAGTGTACTAGTCACTCCTAACAAGGTGAATCCTCAGAAAGGGTATTTGTAGCTCCTAATAGGGCAAACTCATTTACTGCAACAGTGGGCTTGTGGGTGTCATCCCCAGCGTGGTTTTCTCCCTCTTACAAGGGTTTCCACAATAAAATATCTTTCTCATGTGTGATGAGCTCGTGGATGCTTGATATTGTTTACTTCTATTTGTTTACTTTGGATATATGCTTTGTGGTTTGGAAGTTAATAGTGCAGTTATTCAGATCAGTGGTTGAATTTGTTCATTACCTGTTTGTACTGATTCATCCCCCCTCTCAGTACCTTAAATTTCTAACACACCATCCCTCCAATGGCTCCTTCCTCATCGTTATCAATTCAAAACAAATTTTTAAGTTGTGGAGCTATCACCGAGTTTTAGTTGAGTTTTATTTTTGGGCCTTAGCGAGAAGTTGTTGAGTATGAGTATTTCAACTCTGGTAGCAACAAGGTTTGAAGTTGAAGGAAACAAAAATATTTTAGCAGGTTTGAAGGAGGTGTAAAGTGGTTGAATCCCAAGGCATATTTGGCATTTGGTAGTGGAGCAACAATTTCTTGACATAGGTAAGTCATTCTATCCTTTATTTTATTTTTAATTTTTTTCAAAGTTTAAAGTTAGTTTATTTATTTGTTTTCAGTTTAAAGTTTCATTACATCTCACAAAAGCAATATGAGCAGCAGTGAGAATGATTGTAGTGACAATGGAGTGGAAGAAACTCAAACAAATGCAAGAGTTTTAGGCTTCAGCCTCTTTAGAGTGTGGAAGTGTAGGGGTTGGGGGTGGACAACCATCAAATCCATTTTAGTGCCCTTCAAAAGTCTTGAACAAATATGCAAAGGGCCCTTTTAACAAAACAAAAAAACTCCAAATTGTGACAATTATAGATACCAAAAATAAAAATTCATAGGGAGTAGGGTATGGTTTTGTCACATTTGCAAAACAACTTTTAGAGGGAGCTACATAGGGTGCAATCTCATTTCTTGGCTGTTACATGTTGTGGAGTTAAAATTTGTCTTGATATAAAGGGAGAGAAGTTGGACGCTCATAGAAATGAGGTCTCAAGGTGTGACATTACCAACACATTCTTTTGCAAGTGGACAATCATCTATGCCTAGGGCATCCATGGTTGGTAGTGCTACAAATGATACTACCACAAGAGGAGGAAGATTAGTGGTGGTGAGAGGCTAGAGATGGTTACAAGTATGTTTAATGCATGGGCACAAAATGCAGTAGAGTATTTCATGTGGCTCGTTCCTAGTATTTCAAAAAAGTGATTAAAGTTGTAGCTTCTATTCTTTGTACCCCTTGGAGGTCATAAACTATGCACTACCCTCCTAGATAAAGAATATTCTAAGGTTAATTTGCTAATGGAAGATATGAGACAAACATGGATTAGGATAGGTAGTTCTATTGTGATGGATGTTATACATTAGCCACTCATCAATATAATAGAGACATGCCTAATTGGATCTTAGTTTCTTAGAGCCATGGATTGTTCAATGAACTGTAAGAACGCAAACTTTTGGTTTAGAATTTTGAGAGAGGCCATAGAGGAAGCTAGGTCCTCAAATGTTGTATAGTTTGCCATTGAGTTAGCACATGTGTGCAAATTGGCTGTTATGATGGTGGAGGGTGCTTAGAAGCACATCTTTTGGACCCCATATTGTGTTCATGCATTGGTAGGCAGGGAAATAGATTGGGTGAAGCAAGTTGTGGTAGAATCTAGAGATATTGAATTGTTCATTTGCAACCACCACACCTCGCTCTTTGGAGGACGTTTTCAAAGGAGTTCCTCAAACCTGTTGAGACAAGATATGCCGATTACTTCATTTTGTTACAGAGCATGCTTGACACGCATGAGCTCCAATAGTTGAGGATGGTGAATCTAGAGTGGAGCAGATGGCCTAATTCAAGCTTTATAGAAGGAAGAGTCAAGGAAGGATTCTTGATGATGATAGATGGTCCACTGTGAGTTAAGACATTGCTGATTTTATTATTAAATTACTCATTTTATTAAATATTAAATTGCTGATTTTGATATTAAATTTTTTAATTTAATATTTTAATTTTATAATTCAATATTTCAACTTTTGAAGTTTTTAACTTATCAATTAATTCTTTTGAACTTTATGTTTGCATTTTGTAGATATGTTTGCTCTTTCATCTCACATGTTGTAGATTTCATTAGATATGCTGATACAGACTCTACTAGTCTTCGAGAGATATATGAGACATTTGACAACATGGTTGGAAAAATAAAGCAATGAATTTTGGCCAACAATCCTACTTTGGAATTATATGAGCAACATATTAAGCCCATTGTGTTATGGAGTTGAAACACAATTAAGACCTTGCTTTGTATGGTCACCATTGCACCAAATGGTATGCACCAAAGGTTGGAAGGTTGCCTCCATGTGATGATGAAGAGGTGAAAGAAGGCCTTTCGAAAGATGTATTTAGATTAGGAGTCTTCAACACTTCGCACACAATGGATTGCTTTCACAAGTCTTCATTGTCTAGCATTGAATAAACAAGAGGCAAAGATAGATAGAGTTACATTAGCTTAAACTGAACCTATTGGATGGTGGACATGACATGAGAAGAATACACCACAGTTGAAGATGCTTGCCATTCACCTCCTTCCACAAGTTGCTAGTTCCTCTATTGCAGAGAGGAATTGGTTCACATATGGCTTCTCCACTCCATCGAGAGGAATAAAATTACCTCTTGACGAGCGGAGAAGCTAGTGGTCATGCATAGTGCTCTTCAACTTTAGGATTGCTAGACTTCAATGTATCAAAAGACTCTAGCTTTATGATGGGATGTTGATCTCGAAGACATTGCCTAGGTTGATGAGGTGGAGGTGCCAAGAGATTGGTGGTTATTTTGTTGGATGAGGCAGATCCTCACAGTAGCAATGACTTAGAGGATTCCAATTTTGTTGCAATGTTGAGAGATGCAGTTTAGGGGCAGTAGTGCACTTTCTTTTTTGTATTTTCATATTGTAATTGAAAGAGAAACTTGTAGCCTTTGGGCATTTTGTTGTAACTTGTATGCTGTTTCTTAATATTACATGCATATTGACAATGAATTTTGAAAACATTTTGAATAAATGTTTGAGTTTTATGAATTTGTTTGACTTTGACTCTCACGTGAACTCTCTACTTGACACAAATGTTGTATATTAAGGTTCTATAATGTATATATGCATGCTTTATCAATATTATCATATGAATATTCTAAATTTCCCTATATATTTTAAATTTTCCCTATTTTTATTTAGCTGTCCCTATTGCCATCTGTCATCCCCAAAAATGGTTCGAAAACTCGAGGACTCTGAAATGTGTCGCCACTTCCCTTGCCATCCCCATCTCGGATACTCAGGGTGACATAGGTTTGGCCTCATTTTGATTTTTGGCTCCATGGTTGCTTACTTATAAAGCTATCCTTTTCTGTTTTGCAATAGTGCACTGTAAGTCTCTGTATACTGCCTTTCTTAGCTCATGTCTATTGGTGCATCAAAATCACCCAGCAATTATGGCTATAATTTTTTTTTGTCTGCTTAAATCTTAGTTCATTTCAGATCCCTACCTTAATAAACAACCCCTAACTTGCCTCATTTGTTTTGAACTGTCATCATTCCTCACGTCTCACATGCTGGGTTGTGAATTTATAGTATATACCTAGAGACACCGCAATATGGCTTAGCTGTTTTTATAGAAATTTATTTATGGGCACATGCTTCTGATTGTTCTTTGTGCACTATCTAAATAAGAGTTAAAAAGGAAGTCTTTGCTGGCTATAAGAGGTTAAGTGATAGAAGCAGCTATTACATGTTTCTATTGCCAATTTGAATCTAGTGATAATGAAAAACTATGCTAATGCTTACTATAGTTATTTGTCAATACAAAGTAGCAAGTACCAAGCCTGTGAGGACCATCTTAGAAAAAAAGATGTCACTTATTGCACAATTCAGCAGTAGCAAGATATAAATTTCTAGAATTTGCAACTTGGAAAATGGAATTCTTTCACATATTCAAGGTTTGGACACTCAAGAAGGTCTAATAATGTTTTTTTTACCTTGATTTTCTTGTCTGTGCAGATCTTCCAAACTCAGCTCAGCGTAAAGCGGGAAGAAATATGTCATCCTTTCAATTCTTTTTCTGTGTCAGCAGATCAACTTTTAGAGGTATGTTCATTTGTAAACCCAGCAATCTCTCTGTTCAGGCTTGAGATGTTTGGTGCTCTTCTCATAGTTATTCAAGACTGAGATATCTCTGAGTCTCATGCTCTTGACATATCACAATAATGTGCCCATGACAACAAAAAATTCAATAATACCCATTGAATTTTTAGATAGAAATGGAAATTAGTTTTGCATGCCTTTTGTAAACAGGAATATTGATTTTCTGAAGCAATAGATACCAAAGATGCCATTCCTGTTGACAATTAGAATTAAATCAAGGCCTATGATTCAATGAGAAGAAACATTATTATTGTAAAATGATTTCATTGTCTTTTTTTGCATATTTGGAAGATAATAACAATTTTTTTGAGAGAGAGCATATGAAACTAGAAGGCATTCTCAAATAACCACGCGTCTACCCCATCTTATCTTTCTGAAAATTTTGAACTTCTTGTTTGTCTGTCAATAGGTTATCTAAATTGATTTTTATTCTTTACAGGGCATTTTCTAGCAGTTGCAGCATCGTGGCTTGTTCAGGTGGGTATAGAATCTTATCATTTCATATCCGACATTCGCAAGGATCAGAATGAGAACAGAGATAACCGAATTCGAAGGTTCAGAAGAAGAATTCTGGGCACTACAGTTAGATGTGGAGTTTCTTTGATATGTGCATCCATTTGTGCTGGTCTAGGGTCAACAATTATCCGTCCATCAACTGGACAATGGATTGGTATATTATTTCTTCACTAAATCATGTCACTTGGTTCTTTTTTCTCGTTAATTGAATATACAGATAGATTTTCATTTGGTTCTAAATATGTTCATGCAAATGTAGGTTGTGCAATTGGAGATACGATTGGCCCAATTATTTGTGGACTCTATTTACCAAACTTTGACTGATTCAGTTTCTTTTCATCAACATCACCATTGATACACCTAACTGCCTTTATTTCAGTTTCTGGAAAATTTAACTACTAAACCTCGTTTGATGTATTCTTGTTTCTGGTTCTTGTATCTCTTCTTTGGAATAATGCATATTTGCGCATTATTATAATCCACGTATAATTTGGCATTTTGATGAGATTCTAACATCTCCAGTATTTCAATTCCTATAGAGGATTGGATGCACATTGCAATTTGTAGTCATAATAAAGGGTTGGATGCAATATGTATTTGCTATTTCGCTAACAAATTTCCACCCTCAGTTCTATTGATGTAAATGCTCAAGGAGAATGCCTACAATGGCATTCAAAGTTGAATTGACAAAAGAGGTGACAATGTGCTTTGCGAAAACACCACCTCTACTTTGGCTTATTTCTACTTGTGAAAAATTTAGCAGATGTTTGATTGGAGCACAGAAGACTATATAAATATATTTAGAACACTTAAAATGAAGAACTTAGTTCTTGTTTTATCTTTGCTTCTTATGTCCTTAATTTTGTTGTTAGTTACATAGCAGAAACTTGTCTAAACAATTGCATGCTAGGGATGATACTATTTTTCCAATATCGCTAATTGGATTAATTTCTATTTATACAGAAAAGGATTTTCCAACGATATCACGCATTTATTAGCTAAATTTTATGCAAACTGAACTTTAAAAGATTTGTCAGCAATCATAAACTTAAAATACAAATGTTCCTTTTGAACTGCTATTTTTTCATTTATGTAATCTGCCCTTTTCAATAATTTTTTTAACAAATGTTCCACTTGTTAAAGTTTTTTTCCTTCAGCTTGAACTCAATAAAAAAGGTGCACGTTTTTAGTTTGTCGAATAAAATAAATAGCTGGTAGGAATGTGATGTGGCGTGAACCTCTCCCCAAGTATATTTTGCTCCTCGTTCATTTCTGTGAGATAGAAAAATATGTAATGCACCAATACAGTTCTTAGAGCTTATGCAATTCTTTTTTTCCTTGAGTAAAAAATAAACCATTCCTAAATGTTGTTATACTCTTAATGCATATTTTGCTCCTCGTTCATTTCTGTGAGAGGAAAATATGTAATGCACCAATACAGTTCTTAGAGCTTATGCAATTCTTTTTTTCCTTGAGTAAAAAATAAACCATTCCTAAATGTTGTTATACTCTTAATGCCATTCAGTCACTATCTCACAAAACAAATTGACTAGGATACAAATTCAATATTGAATTCTGATTTATAAAATTACTTGTCTGATTATATATCCACAAGATGAATATTGTGGCAAATTACTTTAGATTACTTGTGTCAGTGATTAATATGCACAATATGTATTTTTTCGGTGAAATACTCTCGAGATTCTAATCTAGGATTACTATTATTGAGATTATAATTACAGATTACAGTTTTTTTTTCAAGAGTACAAGGAAGTATTTTTTTTCTACTTATTTTGCTTTTCTTTATTTTATTATCGCTTATATGACTATTGTAGATATCTTAAATACATTTATCTAAAAGATTTTAAGAGGTATCTTAGATTTGTATCTGGTTAAATAGGTGTTTTGAGTTTGATATCTTTTAGTCTCATTTGAATAGATTTGTTTAAGATATTCATCAAGTTTTGAACTTTCCAAGCTTATGACTAGTTAAATAGGTCTCTTGATAATGATCTTATTGTGTCATTTAATTAGACGTGTTTAAGATATTCATTAAATTTCAAACATTATACAAGCTTTATGGATCCTTTATTAAGAGTTCTACAAGAATTTTACCTTTTTCAATTGAATTTATTGAATTGAAGCATTCATTTACTTACCATTATGTCTAGTTCTTATCTCAATTGAACATGAAGGATTGCATATGGAACAAAAATAAAACATTTAACCTATTTCTTGTCATTGATAACCTACATTTTCTCATTGATATTAATTAACATAACTTGAAGCTATATCTCTTGTTAATTTTAAGGTGAACTAGGGAGAGGATTAAGTGGTTCAGTAGTTTTTTATTGTGTAGTTCAATAGTTATCAAATGTCGCATGTGCAAATATATTTCATTAAACAATGATATGGAAACACATTAAAAAACAAGGTGTAATATATAAATGATCCACACCTTATTTCCATTATATTGACTAGCTTTTGTGGTGCAGTGCACCCATGATTGTCTCTGATTTCTTGCTTTGTGTTTGTAATAACTGGATGGATCTTAGAAGATCATCCTATTTTGATTTTGGATCCACTTGTTTGGTCAAGGATCTCTTAGGCATTCTTATAAGCCTAAAGATGCCTTAGTCCATTAGGATCATTATTTTAGCTTTAAGTTGCTTTAGGTGTGATTTTATGTTTTTATGAGTTCTTAGTGTTGAATTCATGTCATTTTGATCTTGTTATGATGGTTTGATAGGTTAGAATCCATTCAGAAGTCCAAAAGTTGCAAAAAGACAAAAAGTTGCAAAAGTAAATGTTGCTCGAGAGTTGCAAAAAAGAAGTCCAACAGTCACCATGGGATTTGGATCGATTTGAATTCACATATGAAGTGTTTTTAAGTCATTACTTTGAACCTAAGTGGTTATAATTTTGGTGTTGAAGTTCTGATGCAATTTTAATAAAAGATGAAGGGTTTTTCTGAGCATTTCTGAGTTGTACGACCGTGTCTAGTACCATCCTTACAAATAAAGTTAATGTTTTGAAGCTACTTTGTGTTAGTTTAACATTTCAGTTGGTTTGAGATCAATTAGTTTTGGTTTGAGGTGTTTTTGATTCAGTTTTCTAGAAACAGTCTAGGAAGAGGCTTATTAGGAACCTGTTTCACAAATGAAGTCCTAACTTGCATTTGAACCGGTGAAATTCCTAAAGATCAGAGTGTGGCTCGAAGGGAAAGGTATGATTGCATCAAGCCCTAGGCTGAATATCTCAATGTATTAAGCCAAGATTGGAAGTAATAGCATTGGTATTTGAAGAATTGAATAGTTTAAGGGAACTAGTGGTGGATTTGAGTTGTTTTGGGTTAGTGGAGAAGTTTTGAGGGCCTGCGCCTATTTTATGTACCCACCTTCTAACACTTCCTTTGGAAACCAAACCTAGTCTGGCCAATTAGGTTTGTGAACTTTGCAAGGGTTAGGTGTTGCAGGAGTGGAGTTAGGAACCAAGCTTTGGGGATCTTAATAGCTTCCAAAAGGGTGTTTGAATCTACCCTTAGTTTCCTTAGATGTCATCTTGAAGAAAAGTTAAGCCCAGAAAATTAGTGGACTAGACCTACAAGGAATTCTAGGGCAGTCATAGATAGGTATAGTACGGAAGTTGGAGAGTCAATCTGAGAGTTGAATCCCTCTCCTTACACCATAAGTAAGGTGTCCCAACCACTAGTTGGGGTGTGTGAAGCCACTGGTGTAGATTTCCATATTTTGGCTTAGAATAAGGCTAGTGTCCCTAAAACACAAAATTGCAAGATTTTGATTTGAACAATACTCATTTGGGAAGGGTTGGGAAATGACTCTATTACCTTGGATAGGTAGAAGACATTGTGTCTAAGAGGATCAAGGAGTCCAGGATTGAATAAGTTGTGTTGGGTGGATTGGAAAAGAGAAAGGACCAATACCACACGTTTCGTTGTCACCTTTGCATTATTTTGCAATTGAAATTGGAAGGGGTGTGATGATACATAGGGTTGGCTTGGGCTGAAATTACCCATAAATGTTGAGTAGTAGTTGGAGACAACAATCTAGGACTTCCCAAAGTAGCTTGATGAAATTATCATTGTGATGAAGTTTAAAAACATAGACAAAATGTGCCCATTGGGAGCATGTAGTAAGTTAGAGGGAAGCTCATTATATGTAGGAAAATAATAAAAAATATTTGTTGAAGGTGATATCTTCATGAGGAGTAAAATGAGAGGAAAATAAATTCTTTTTAAAAAAGCAACAAGTATACGAGTAGATAAAAATGGTGCACCTCTACAAACCAACATGAGATGCCAAAAGTGCATTAGATCTCATTTCTACATTTCACTTGAGGAGAAGCATGTGATATTTAAAGTTCATAGGTGGCGATGACATTTGAAACTATAATGAAGGTTAATAGGCCATACATCTTCATTAGCAATGCTAGAACCTACAATTTGTGGATAATTTAGGTCCATGCCATTTGAGGGAGGTCTATCTACGACTCTCACAAATGATAGGGTAATAATACAGATTTTATGTTATTGAAATATCATGTTGGTCTAGTGTAGTTAAAAATTGCGATCTTAGGACATTAATCATTATAAACAAAATATGAAATAAATAACTTTAGAATCATAGAAACATGCATTTAACACATTACACTAGATATACATGGGGAAAACCCTTTTGGGTAGAAAACCTCACAGAGCATCATTTTTATTAAGACACTTAAAAAATAGTGTATTAAAAATAGATTAAACATGGGGACACTTCATACTTCCACATAGCCAATATTTTTTTTGTGAATAACGATATAAAATACTATAAAATTCTAAATTCACTTACTCAAATGAGAGAACCTCCTCAAATATAGGAGGAAGGGTGGTGAAATACCTGAAGGGGTATTAGTCACATATTTTCAATAAACCCCATTCATAAATAATTAATAATATAATAGTTTTTTTATTAAGGTAAATATAGGTTTTGAAGGGGCCCCGAAACCCTGTACAAGTAGGTCATAAAAGATTTTCAAAAAAACACTCAAAAAACAAGACCACAACGAGGGTTTTACAACATGCTCCCTCAACCTGGACAAAAAATTATAATAGTTATTAGATTATTAATTATTTAAAAAGGGATATGCTCAATAAACCATCTAATATATAAGATTTAATAACTTTATATTAAAACAATGAATAAATATCATAAGAGTATATGACCCAAAATAACATTATATTCTAATACTCTCTCTTAATGTTTTTGATTAAGGCAACTGCAGGTTTTGTAGGGGCCCCAAAACCATGTACAAAATAGTAACGAAAGATATTCAAAAATGTCCTCTAAACGAAACGGATCAAGACCACAGTAAGGGTTTTACAACAGGCACCCACAACCTAGAAGAAACAATGCATGAAACGTCTTTCATGCAAACCCAAGCTAAAGACAAATCCAAGTCTAAGATTTACCTTTAGCACTCTTCTGATGGGAACAAAGAGTCATATCAAAAGAGGAGGACATCTTAAATTTTTTTCCTTTAACAGTAATCCATCCCTTTTCAACTCTAGCCGCCTCTTCCTGCAAGAGAAGATTATGAAGATGGGCCCATATAGGAAACCCAGCTGAAAAAATGATCGCACAACATTTTATTTATGTCCAAAACATCTTCAATTTTTGCTATAAAATACCCCTTAGCCAAGGGAAAGATGTGCACCATATCCATGAGAACAGGGTCCCAATGACTAGATATCCATTCATGAAGTTTCAGGAGACTAGGCCAAAAACCTCTAAACCCGCAAACCAAGGCATGGGATGAAAAAATAGAGATATTGTGGTCTATTTCCTCCTCCACATCCACATCAACCACAATAGAGATTGGATTAGAGACGGGAACAGGCCCACGGTTAGCTCCCAAATCCAACGCAACATCTACCCCAGCAGCAAAGGATGGCTCAACAAACACCACACAAGGACTCTTAAGCCCATCCTTCCCTACGGAAGCAGATGTTGAACCCCTGATTCCCACAAGGATGCAACATCCACACTCCCAGCAGAAAGCTCATCAGGCGTTGCACCCACAGCACTGGATGGCGGGCGACGAGAAGGCAACGACCGACGACCTGCAAAGGGAACGATTGAGGCAGTAGTGACGGAAGGAAACCAAGCTCCAACAACAAAGGCACCTTCGGCAACGACAGCTGTCCTAATCACTTCGGCAGTGGCAGGAGACTTCGCAACAACATCAGCCCTAATCGCTTCGGCAACAGCATGAGACTTCGTAGCGGCAGGAGGCATCACGTAATTTGACATTGAGATGAAGTTGTATGTTAAATGTATTTCTTGTCTTAATACTCTCTCTTAATGTTATTAGGACACACATGTCAATTTCTCTAAAAGTAAAAATTAAAGTACACCAATAATTCAAGTTTGTAATGTCCCTACAATCTCAACTGCATATATTACATTTCAAGGATTATTATAATCCTTCTCCAATGTATCTCCTTCATTACCACTATTCAAATGAGAAATATAATGTAGATGTGAATGGACTCTGCCCAAATCATATAAAATCAATATAAATATGAACTCATCTATAAATAAATCAAATAAAATCAAGACGAATACTAACAAACAAATTGTCTAAATCACATAAACCTATAAAAAAAATATAGAAGACATGATTTCCCAAATCAAATATTTGCGTGGAGAATGAAAGGGGGTAGGAAGTTAATTTTTAAAATTATTACTAATGTCTTCATTAGCATGCTATTTTCACCGTTCATCGCCAATCTTGACCTCTTCATCTTCCACTACATTGCAACTCTCAGTTTTGTTTGCAACTGTTAAACATATAATCATTTTTTTTACAGACTTCTTTAAAGTAACGGAAATAAGTATTTTTTCCTGACTAGGACTGCACCCTTATATTTATGTAGATTTGTCTTCTACAAATATAAGCCTCTCCTATTAGATGCCCAAGTTAAAGCTTTGCTGCGAAATACATAAATTGATTCTAGTAATTAAGGAAATTGCATCAGTTCAAACTTTGGTGCTAAAGTTCTATTAACAACAGAGAGGCAAGCGTTGGCGTTGGCATCCACAAGCCAGATACTCAATCTTTTTACAGCATGAATCATTTCAGTTAAAATTCTATTACTCATCTAAAATTGTCGCCATTGAGAGACATTTGTTCAAAATGCCATACAACTGCATCAAAAAAGATGATTTATCAAATCCTATTCATTGTTGCAAAAAAATTCCCAAAATATGAAAATGGGTATCTCAGGCTGTCGTGATGCATACCATTTCCTTTGCCTATCCTCCTCAATTGGGCTACATATTCTGAAACCTGCTTGATTGCTTCCACTTGAAAGAAATCCACTATTAGCGATATCTTCACCAAAACGTATATGTTTTCTTAATCTTATAAAGATGGAAATCCCTCCAAATTACAGCGATTAAAGTACAGTTACCGATTAAATTGTCAGAGTCAGCAATTAAATTGTATGGCATAATTTGGCAAATGAAAATTCAGACTCTCTGCTTTCACATGCCTTTGTTACGGTCCTTCAATATTGTATACAGATTTAATAACTCCCTGTTAATAAATGTTTACAACTAAAGTTGATGTCACTGTAAAAGCTTAACTAGCAACTCAATAGTTAACAATATCTTTAGATTGTTAATTCTCAATTCTAATTGAGCACAGGATACCCGATAGTGATGCCTTATTCTAGTGACCCATAGGCAATTGCCAAGTTATTGGTCTCACATCGTATAGACTTGCCCCTACTTAATATTCAATATTGTAATTCCTTCATGTATTGCTGAAAATGCCATAGTCGATATACCGAATATTGATACATGATTAATCCCTACTAATTATCAAAGAGTCTCTGATTGTTGTCGTAGTCAGTTGTTATCTCTACCCAATTCTTTTTCATCGATGCACATTTAACTGTCATTGTTTAATCGTGGTTGGCACCTTAGTCCCTTTCTATAACTCAACGAACTACTTCCTTGCTTTGATCGATGTGTGATATGAATCTCTTGAACCTTTTGATAGAGTCTCATTCACCTTGCTGTAAGATTGGTGACTACAGATGTTCTCAATTACGTCCGCACTTCCTGAGCTAGGGTCAAAGGAGGAATCAATCTAGTCCAATAGTTGGGTTAAGATGTTCACTATGGACTTATTATTGGAATGACTATGGAAAGTTGGGACAGAGAGGGGAGGGGTGAATCAGTACCACAAATTTTTTTATAACCGAAATTGCCTATAACCATATACTGCTGCTTGTTGTTCACCGAATTCAATAGCTTGAAATGAAACTAATATAAAATTTATAAAACATATCATCAAAATATTCAAGTAAAAGAACTCACAACTCCATGATTTTGTTTACGCAGAAATCCTTGGTTAGAGGATAAAACTACGATAAGGATGATACCCACAACCTTCACTAATTGCAGTATAAAGGGTGCTTAGTTAGAGCTTACAATGTTTAGCCATTTTGATAGCTTATCCGGTTAAGAGTATACAAAGACTTGTTAGGTTTACCTGGTTAGAGGATTTTACAATCTCTACACTTAGAGATGTACCCTGTTAAAGATTTTACAAATATCAAATCGGTTAAGATCTACCCAATATTGGGATTTCTAGCTCTCAATACAATAGTATTAACAACTTAACAATGTCTGCTATATTGCATCAAAACAAATGCTGATCAGACTCTATGTTCTCTGAAATTTTGTGTTACCTCAATCTTAAGTTGTAACAGTGCTCTGATTTGCTCTGCTGTAGCTAGATATATATGCTCGGTGCTCTCTGCTTTGATCTTTGTTCTTCAAACAACCCCTTTCACTTTCACTAACAATATCAACCTTCTCTATATCATCACTTTGTCTCTCTCCCTGTTCTGCTCTGTAAATCATCCTTTAAATATAAGATTTATTGCCTCTTAATCTTATGCATTAGGTTGTTGTGACTTGATTTTAACTGTTAGATCTTCTTTTCCACTCGGTGACTGTGTCACTTTTACCTCGGTACTTGATATTTTTTCTTGGCAATAACAAATTTTCATTAACCACTTAATCTCCTTCTCAAATCTTCTCTTTGAATTAATTTGATCGTTGATCTTATAACAAACTATCCTTCGTGCATTGTAGAATGCCAATTAATGTTGTGTCAATTCATTAAATGCATCCTTATCGCGTTACAATCAATTAAGTAACTCGGTAAAGTAACTTCTCTTTGCTCGGTTAACTTGATCTTTAGTACTTGGTAACTGTCAACTCAGTGTACTTCATATGCGCTCGATGTTCGGTAATTGTAGACTCTCGGTGTAGTGTCTTTAGCTCTTTTGTGTGCTTTATCGACTTCATTGACTTGCTCGGTGTACATTACCGACAGGTTAAATATTTACTTTTCTCCTTTTCACCGATTGAATCTTCTGACTCATATGAATTTGCCTTAACTATTGACAATAAAATATCTAAAGAGATAACACTTATGCCAAGTAATCATGGTTCTTACATGTCAATATCCTTCTTCACATATAGATGAGCTCTACAAACATATGGTTCGAGGTTAAATCTTTCACCAACTTTGTAGATGTTAATCAATGGTTTCCCACTTATTCACGATTATCAATTATGTTCAAGTTGAGATATTAATAATATAATATAATATATTATTTAATATTAATAACAAATTATATTATATTATTATTTATTTGTTTTTATGTTTGAATTTTATTATCAATTCTATTTTAGATAAGGGACATCACAAAGTCTTTTTCAATAGTGATACAATTATATGCCAATAGGAGGATCATGCATCTGGACTACATGAAAGTTGTCTTTTCATAATTTATAGTTCTGGTGTTTTAAAAATGATGCTACAAGGTCTAGTAAAATAATCAATGGAGCCTGGGTCTCCTAAAATTAATATCTCCCCAAATTCATTACATAGTGTCTATAGGTCTTATAACACAATGCTTTTACAAGTGGAAGATTTACAAAGATAAGAGTTTAGAATATGCTTGTAGGACTTTATAATTCCCTAAGGACATACTAATACCTTAAGGTCTTATATGCCAATTAGGACTTACTTTTTCCTGAAGGATTTACATTTAGGATTTAGCCACTACGTGGTTTCATTGGCATGTGAACTCTCCCTCAATGACATCACCTAAGGCCAGACACCAATTTGAATTTGGGGCATATACTGCCTAAAGGTCTTATGCCTATTAGCTTTTACTTCTAGGATGTAGCCACTAGATGGTGTGATGTACCCTTCCCAAAAATGACATGACCTTAAAGTCAATCACTAGATAAAGGTTATAATACGTGATGGCTATGATTGCAATATATAACATAATTTTACTTGAATAAAATTACACATAAATTTATGATAGAATAATTTTGCTTGAGTGAGTTTCCCATGATTTGCAACAATCTTAAAAGCAATATTGATTCTTCTAGAACTACTAATGTATTTCACTCTTCTGATTAAAAAAGTAAAAGATGCTTTTAAAATAAATATTAGTCCATCCATGTAATATAACCTACACTTTTTTTTTTCATTGTCTATGGTAGATTTTCTTATAAACAAAATCATCCAAGTAGTCAGTAATCAAGAAAGATTGATACTTAGTGCAGGAATAATAAACACAATATTTTTCAACTAGCATAATGTACTCCTCATGCTTATAGAATATAGTCAATTTGATAATAGATAATCTATTGATCATTAGCAAAGAGGTCATATGATACTTTCATGAATATACATATCAATAATTTATCACATTTCTTTTAAGAAAATAAATACTACTATACAACAACCATCCAATGAAATTTTAACCAATGGGTGAGCTATTCTTCCGAGGCTTGCTCTTGGACAAAGTATTAGGGTGATAGTCACCTATTTTACTTATCAATAAAAGTTGTTTTATTTTTCATAATAGTATGATTAAAAAGTGTATGAAATACAAAATAGAACAACAAATCTCTTGATCTCTCAAAAATGCTAATGAGAAATTTATCAATTTTGAATACACTTATGCATATTTACTAGACTTTACATTCCATAGATAAATATTTTATTGTTTATTTACAAATAAATAGATGATTTTATGTTTATCATTGTGATAGTTTGATAGTAAAGCATTTTTTATCAAATATACTACAAGTAAGAATATTATCAATGCAATATAAGGCATATCCTTCATCAAATACCTCTAAAAAATAATTTGAGATAAATCACATTGTTCCTTCCATTTAACCCAATTGGTGCACTTATGAATCTTTTGTAATTCAACTTAGAACAATAATATATGGTATACCAATTAATTTGGAAGGACAATTTTAAAATAGGTATTGAAACTAGATGTATTAAGACATTATATGGGTCTTAAATGTATCAGAACATTGTATGAAAATAGGTACTGAAATAAGATGAGAAATTTTGGGGGTACACAAATTTCATGATTATAGGAAAGAAGACCAAAAACCACCCATAAAAAAATAGTTGAAGAGATTTCCATAATTTTAACAAGTAATAACATATCAATTAATCTATATGACATAATATATGCAATAAAAATCTTGTTCCTAAGTGTCTACATTATAAAAAATACTCCTACAAAATTATTCACAAAGTTAGAAGTATAGTGACATTAATTTCCTTCATAGAAAATAGTTTCCTAGACTTCCATTGTAGACTTAGATGATTCAAGCTTTGCTATATGCCCATAACAATGCACAATGTTAATTGTTAGGGGGAAATGTAAAACTTTCATTGGTATTCAAAAAATGGGCTTATATATTCAACCTTGTCCAACGTTTCTATAATAACACGATTTTTTTATTAAGATATTTCTTCCTAAAAATGATAAAAGATAAAATTTTCTTCTTTCATGTGATACCCATTCCTCAAATTTTTTTGGATAAAATTACCTACCAATTATATTAACTTAAAAAGTTCATACATCTAAATAAAAAACTAATAAAAGTCACTCCTTGAGTATCACATGGGCAATGCCCAGAAAGCGAATAACAGTTTAAAACAAGGGCCTAGCCATGAAGCAAAATAACATAAAACTAAATGGGCCTAACCCCCAAAGAAAACACCCTCACGCAGCTAGAGTCATAGCTGAAGGAGGAGGGCCCGGTTCATCCTTCTTTCCCCATCCTGGCTCGTGGTCTAGTTTAGGATCTGACAATGTCCAACCGTATACTTTTTCCTCTTCAATCTCCTTATTATCTTGTCGTGGGGAGATTACCAAAGCCAACTTGGGGAAGCCTTTGGAAGACAAAGGCCAACCTGAGTCACCACCCACATTTGGCCAAACCAAGTGTGGCGAGCTAGTACCTATTGTGGGAAGACACGCCGAGGGAGACACATGAAGACATGGAGGAACAACATAACCATGTGGCGATAACCGACAACGAGGTGACTGAGAATAGGAAGTGTTGTTATGTCGGCGAGAAGAGATTCATCCTCGAGGGCGGCCATGAGAAATGGAACGACTGCTGAAAACAAAAGGTTCTAGAGGAAATTTTGCTACTGTACAGGGAGCATTTCCCAAATGCTGCAGTAATTCTTGCAAGTGGGTCATCTCAAGGGCCACCTTATTAGCTTGAACCTGTATCTGTAACATCACATTATTACATATGCAAGATTTAGGAAAAATGGACACATTACAATCAATTAAGGCATGTGAAAAAACTGCCTCATTTATGTCTTTCCATATAGCAAAGAGAATTTCCATTGTGGAAGTGTGCCAAAGTTACATAAAAGGGAATGGAAGTCTAGGATTATCTCCAAGAAGAACCATATGCCATGAAAACAATTGTGGGAAAAAAGGAGAAAAGAAATCATGGATCCAAACCCAATAATTTTGAGCCCTATGACAGAACCAAAATAAGTGAAGGAAGGACTCAGACTGTCCACAAAAAGGGCAATGAGAATCTGGGTTACCCAAATGACGAAGGTGAGATCCTAATTGCAAGCCTTGTAAAAGAATACACCAGGCGAAATGGGCTATTTTGGGTTATGTGACAGCAAACCAAACAGTAATGAAATGTAATCTCTAGGTGGAGTGTGCAGATTGTAAATGCCACCACTGGTTTAAACTGTCGACCATAGGCAAGTGACATGAAAGCTAGTGATACCCCTGTCGAGGTTTTTATCTCTGGAAAGTAGTCTTTGGATAACAATGTCGATCCTTCCACTAAGGAGTAAGGCTAGTGATGACAATCTTATGCAAAATCTCAATTGGAAAGAGAGAAACCATCAATTCAAGGGTCACGGTCTTGATGACTCAGGCGAAACTGAGCCTTCATATCCTCCCAACTACGAAGTGACCTAGTAGACCTACAAAAAAGTCCCATTCCTCAATTTTGATTATATATTATAGTAGAATTACCTATATAATGGTATGCAATCAAGGGTATTGTAAAATACCGGCAACATTTTTAGTGTTAGACACATGGAGCGGAGTGTTTAAGATTGTGGAGGACCATCCACATGATTTGGTAGAGGAAACGATGTGCGAAAATATGGTGTATGATATAAATGAGGAAACACAAGTAATGGTGATTCAACATGTAAAAAATATCCCCTTCTAATAAATGCCCTTGATATTGATGAATATAATAGAAACAAGGACAATACAAAAGTTTGGAAGCCATTGGTAACATAAGAATTTAAGGGTTTAATTTTTATGAAATTGCCAATAAGATGCATATAATTTGTATTTAAGAATTAGTAAGTCTTCTAATAAAAATATTTTTTCTAAAGTGAATGTAAATCATTCTTAAATAGAAGATAACATTTCAAGGGAGTAGTTTAGATCAAATTGATCTTAAATTAATAAGACTTTTAGAATAGTAATAAAAATATATATATTTGATTTTTTTTGTTTCACAATTTTTACTTAGATGTGTTAAAATTTAGATCAGATTAATATTGAAAATTTGTATCTTATATGTTAACTTGATTTCACTCCAATATTGTTATGTATATAATCACTATATATTACTGAATTAATATTCAGAATATATCTCAATTTAGAATTTGTATATACTATTGTAATACATATAATATTTATCAAGTTTAATAATAATGATGAGGAACGAATCTGATTAAGATGGTGCAGACCGAATGAATACTATTGAGACTGTTATGAATAATATGTGTTACTTTGTATTCATATCGGTATGGGACTGCATTTTATATTTTTCAATGCCCATACATAGAGTCATGTCTACGATGGGACATGACTCTACGTAGAGTCATGTACCATCGTGGACATGACTCCATGTTTTATATTAGTCGCTTGCTTTATAATAAAAGCAGCCCCCCGATATCTTGAGTCGGCTGGTGATAATTAATATGCTTGTAATATATATAAAATAATAACTTTATCAACTTAATATAATATAACAAACATATTAATTCCTTAGCAACATTAATAATGCAAATATTAATTTCTCAAATATTAAGTATATATATGTTGGAAATGAGTTGAGTAACTAAGAGGGGAGGGGTGAATCAGTTACCACAAAAACAAATCCAAGTTCATTAGATGTCTTAAACAAATCATACACTGTTGCTTGGTTAATATAGATATTTCACTGTCACTCGGTTAACATAGAAAATCTTAAGATATTAACTGTGATTTTCTTTAGTAATTAATTACAGACATATAAACCATAAAGAAAATCAAATGTACATAGATAACACCAAGATTTAACGTGGAAACCCAATATGGGAAAACCCACCAATAGAAACTAGTCATTGTTTTTCACTCTTCTGAAGTGAGCCCTGTTAGGAGCCAACCCTATTAAAGGTTATAATAACACACTGTTAGGTGTGACCTGGTTAGAGAAACTTAATCACCCTGTAAGGAGTGGCCTTGTGAGAGGTCTTCAAACACTTCAATGTAGAAATGTCACCTTGTTAGAGGATTTACAAAAGACTGTTAAGTCTACTATGTTAAGAGATGTTGATCACTGCTACAATTGTTAGAGAGTAACAATGAATTGACCTGTTTTGATAGGCAACTATCTTTGCTAATTCAGATCTTTGTTTTGGATTAAGTACTTGATCCTCACATATCAAATATTCTGTTGCAGTCCTCTGTATTATATCCTCAATCAGAATCCCATCTGATTTCGTCTCCACTCTTCATATCACACTTCTTATCTCTTTTCCATCTCACTTTTCAATCCAAACTTCACCTTATATATATATATGATAAGCCTTGTCAAGTCAGCCTTGAAATCCTTCCAAATAAATAATAAAACTCATGTCTGTCGGCTGCATATAACTAATTATCCATAAAATATAATCCATTGTTAGTCGGCAGACACTAACTATTTTACTTGGTCAATACTGAAATCCTTCAACGCCCGACCAACACTGTAATGCCCGAGTGAACTTAGTTAGAACTAAAAAACACTTTGGTCATCTTCAATGCCTGAGAGAGCTCGGTAGACACTGAATGTGCTCAGATAGGATTAGACATTTGTGTAAAAATCACTATACTTGTGTAAACATCAATGAAAATACACAATTGAATAATTGCCATCAATAATCTCCCTCTTTGGCATTGATGGCAACACAACATGTCCTAATACAAAGAATTATAGAGAAACAAACATAAGAATGAAATATTGTTAATGTCCTTAGCTTCATTCTGATTCTCATCTAATTTTATTAATGTCTTTAGCTTCATTCATATTCTCATCCAAAACTCCCTCAATGACTGAAATACATATTTCTCCCTCTTACATTAATCTTTGTCTCTGATAAATTTATCCCTTTGTCACCAATCTCTCCTTCTTTCACTGATCAATATGAAATATAGTAATCTCTCCTTCCATCATGAATTATTAGGACATATAGTAATCTCTCCCTCTTTGACAACCAATGCCAAAGACACCAACGAACATATCCAATGAAATTGTAATGTACATGTCTGTACTGATTCATATGCAATAAGCTCTAAATATCTGCATCAACATGTTAAGTTTGGTCTGTAGCTCGGTTGATGCATCACTAAACTATGTTTTAGTGAGCCTCAGTTAGGGGTATTACCCCTAGCTTTCCTCTAAGATACAAAAATGTATCCTTAGGTAGCGATTTTGTGAATATGTCTGCAATTTATTCTTTGGTATTCACATATTCCAATCTTACTTCTTTATTCTAAACCAATTCCCTCAAGAAATGATATTTTATTGCAATATGTTTAGTCTTGGTATGCATCACAAGGTTCTTTGAAATGTTAATAGCACTGGTCTTGTCACATAAGATAATGATAGGCTATGTGATTTCCACCTTCATACCTGACAACAATTGTTTGAACCATATGATGTTTGAACGATTCACTATTGCTTTAACATATTCTGCTTCTGTTGTAGATTGAGAAATGCAGTTTTGTTTCTTGCTTGTCCATGAGACTAACCTCTTTCCAAGAAATAGTGCTCCACCACTTGTGCTCTTTCTGTCATCAACACTTCCTACCCAATCAACATCAGTAAAAGTATTCAAATCAAAGTTTCCTCCTTTCTTATACCATAATCCATAATCTTCAGTGCCCTTGAGATATCTCAGAATCCTTTTGATAGCCATCAAATGATTCTCTCTAGGATTAGCTGAAAACCTTGCAACAATACCAACTGCTAATGCAATATCAGGTCTAATATGAACAACATATTGAAGTTTTCCAATCATGGATCTGAATGTAGTCTGATTTACCTCCTTTGAATCATCATCCTTAGATAGCTTATGTCTAGTAGGCATAGGTGTTCCAACTGGTCTAGAGTCTTCCATCCCAAATTTCTTTTGTATCTCTTTTATATATTTAGACAGAGTAATGTAGATACTATCCTTCATCTGATAAACTTGTAATCCAACAAAGAATTTGATTTCACCAAACATAGACATCTCAAATTCCTTACTCATAGCTTCTGAGAATGCTCTTCATAAGCCATCATATCCAGTAAACAATATGTCATCAACAAATATTTCTTCCAATAGTATCTTGTTCTGAGGTCCTTCTTTGATGTACAAGCTACTATTGTCATTATTTCTCTGAAATCCAATACTTATCAAGTAACCATGTAGTCTTTCATACCAGGCTCTCGGAGCTTGCTTCAGTCCATACAATGCTTTGTGCAGTTTGCAAACCATATTCCTTTTGTTAGGTTATACAAAACCTTTAGGTTGCTCAATGTAGACTTCCTCCTCTAGAATTCCATTCAAGAATGCAGATTTTACATCCATTTGATATACCTTGAATCCTTTATGTGCATCATATGCTAGAAGAGTCCTGACTCCTTCAAGTCTTGCAACAGGAGCAAAATTTTCTCCATAGTCAATACCCTCTTCTTGAGCATATCCTTTACATACTAGTCTGGCTTTGTTTATGGAAACTTCACCTTTCTCATTCATCTTGTTTCTGAAAACCCACTTAGTACCAATCACATTCTTGCCTTTTGGTCTAGGTATAAGAGTCTAGGTTTTGTTCTTTTCTATCTGTTTAATTTATTAATTCATTGCTTCAATCCAATTCTCATCATTGAGTGCATCTTTAACAGTTTTAGGTTCAATTTCACTAAGTAAACATGTACCTTTTATTTTTCTCCTTGTCATTACACCTTCTGTCCGATCTCCAATTATTTGTTCAGGTGCATCATGATGTCTTCTAACATATTTAGAAAGTACAAGATCCTTCCTCTTTGATTCTAGGTTCGCTCCACTATGTTCACCATGCTCAAATATTCTATCCTGATCTTCTGTTTGATGCTCGGGTTCCACTGTCTGAGACTCAGCTGTATCTATTTGTGACTCAGGCACCTCTGTCCATGATTCGGGTGCCTCTATCTACGACTTGGTTTGTTCAGTTTGAGACTCAGTTCCCTCTGTTTGTGACTCGGTTTCTTCAGTTAGCATCACTAGTTTCACAGGTTGCAACAAGGTTTGTGAAGATGAATTGAGTGGTTGACATACTTGATGTTCAATCACCATTGCCTGTGTCTTAGGTATAGTATCAGGTTCATAATACACAAAGTTTCTATAGTCTTCAGGCTCTTTACTGTTCTTTTCTTCATTTGTCTCTGCAAACTCATCGACCTTTATATGCACACTTTCTATGACTTTATGAGTTGTAAGATCTGAACATTTATATGCTTTTCTTTTGCTGGAGAAGCCTAGGAATATAGTTTCATCACTTTTTACATCAAATTTTCTATTTCTTGTTTCCTTCAAGATGTAGCATCTAATTCCAAATACTTTGAAATAATGAACATTAGGTTTATAGTCATACCATAATTCAAAAGGTGTCTTCTCAGTACCTTTCTTCAGTTGAACTCGGTTCAAGGTGTGAATTGCAGTGCTAATGGCTTCCTTCCAGTATTTGGTATTTGGTAGCAACATCTTTCTCAATCATCAAGGTTCTTGCACAATCCATAATGGATTTGTTCCTTCTTTCTGCTATACCATTCTGTTGTGGTGTACCTGGGGCAGATACTTGTCTTTTGATTCCTCTTTCATTGCATAACTCATTGAATTCATTGGAAATGAACTCTCCTCCTCTATCAGATCTTAAGCATTTAAGTTTCTTTCATGTTTCTTTTTCAACTCTGGCTAGGTACCATTTGAATTTCTGAAAGTCTTCTGATTTATCTTTGAGAAACATAACAGTCATCATTTTGGAATGATCATCAAAAAATAGTATGAACTACTTCTCACTTGTGTAAATTTTTGTTCCAAATGGTCCACATAAGTCAGTATGTACCAATTCCAAGACTTCTTATGTATTTTAGTTCTTTCTCTTGAAGCTAGTTTTGCCCATCTTCCCAATTTGACATTGTTTGCATATTGCTAGTTCAGGTTTCTTCAGAACAAGAATACCTCTTACTCTTCAGTTCTTACTTATGTCTATCAGGTTGTCAAAGTTCACATGACACAACCTTTTATGTCATAACTAGCTTTCTTCTACTTGTGCAATAAAACATGAACTTTCATTGAGAACAAGATAAAATAGATTACCTTTTGTTTTTCTGCCAGTTCCAACTAGGTTTCCTCTACCATCCAGGAGCTTGGCCTTACCATTCATGAATTCTACCTTGAAACCAATGTTATTCAACTATGCCACACTTAGTATATTACGCCTTAGTCCTTCAACCCAATAAGCATTGTCACATTTGATTCCTTCAGTAAGAGAAATACAACCTTTACCTTTTACATAGTAGGGTTCATCATTCCCAAAACTAACACTCCCACTATCATAGTGTTCAAGATGTTCAAATTTGGTTTTATCAGTAGTCATGTGGTGAGAACAACCACTATCAATTATCTAGGTGTCATTCTTGTTAATATGAGAATATAGTGTTGTCTTTTCATTGTCTTCACTATCTGACTCATCCTTAATTGCAATGTAAACCATTTCATTTTCATCTCCATCATTGTCAGAATCTTTAGCAATATAACAAGGTTTCTTACCTTTGTCCTTGTAGATTTTGTAATCTTTCTTGCCTTTATACTTGTTGAAATTTTTCTCACCTTTGTCTTCCTTGTTCGGACACTTAGCAGCAATGTGACCAACCTCATCACATGAAAACTAAATCAATGCTATTATTCCTTTGTATTGTCCTTTTCCTTTTGCATCTCTCCTTGCAAGTAATGCTTCAATGATTTCCATATCCTCATCATCAGAATCATCATTACTATCATTGTCAATATGTTTTCCTTTAATCTTTCCAAGGTTTAATTTAGCTGTGAATGCTGACTCAAGATTGCTAGGATTAGGAGAATAATTGTCAAAGTTATCCAACTCAAAAGATGATAATCTTCCAATCAATCCATCTAGAGTTATACCATTAATACATATCATCTCTTGAATAGATGAAACTCTAATTGCATATATAGGAAGTAAAGTTCTCAATACCTTGCTGACCACTGTTGTGTCTTGAATTACTCCACCAGCACCGCGGATTGCATTAACACTTTTCTTGATTCTTTCACTGTATTTTGCAATATTTTCTCCTTTCATTTTCATCATATCAAACTAACTGTTGGTGCTCAAATCAACAGATTGGATTTCCTATGGACTTGTCAACCCAATAGTGGGAAACCCAAGTGATTTAGCCAACTAACAAGGTTTTAACCAAATTACATTTTAAAACCCTCTGCAATTCTGGCTCTGCAGAACCAAGACTGGTAGGCCTACTCCTTGAACTTATTCTTCAATTCCCAAGGATTTTTATAGCAAATAATAGATCCTAAACACTCTCCTCCTCCAAACTGTGGCAAAGCGATTTTAAAGAACACTTGAACTGAAAGCTATAAGGCACAAATGCTAACTGAAAATATCAATGTATTAAGAATGTTTGTGTGTATATAAATAAAAGAATAGTGCAGATGGAAAGATTACCAAAAAATTGTAAACAATGAATTCAATGACCAAAATCCAACATAAATGCAGATCAGTGCCTAATTTTCTCATGGGCAAGAGTCAATATCATCCAATCCTTTGTGCAACCTCAGCGACAGTTTTGCTAGAAAAATATCACTTCAAAGGCGTTATGGAATGAATATGCAACCTCAAAATGAATTTAGAGATATCTCAATAGGATATTACTTTCTCAAATGACAAACTAATTGGCTGAGGCCTCAATCAACAATATTTTAACCATGCAAAATAAGAAAACCAACTGAGAATAATAACAGTGACCCAAATTTGGAAGAATATACAACAAACTATCACTTTGAAGAAGTTCAATTTGGTTTATCCGAGGGACTGATTGTAAATGAAAAGATATATATTCCCACATGTGAAAGAAAAAGGTCTACTTATCTTATTAATTTTAGAAAATGGTACAATTCAATCCATGTTGCAGTCGTTGATCAAAACTAATCCAATCTGACTATATTAACAATCTAAAATATCCTCCAACCCCCCGCATTGATCTTGGTATCCTTATTTATATTAAGTTCAAAGGATGCAAACAAGCTTCAGATCAACACAACGGTTCATCTGCTAAACCTAACCCCTAAGATCAACAACTGAACAACCACAATTACAATAAAAGAATGATTAATCATTCTTAAAAGAATAGTTGTTGAATAAGAGATAACAATGATTAAATAGTTCATTTATAATTCATTATGAATCTCTGATATCTCCTTAGCTTCTGCATGGCATATCAATGGACGTCTGCATGTTTTTTCTCTTTCATCTTTCATCCAGGTCACATTATTTCCTGTTAACCACCTTTGAAATCCTGCATGCAGAACAATGTCGACGTATCAAACGATAATAAAAACCCTTAGTCAATGAAATAATAATATAAAAACATGTAAAGAAAAATAAAATCCAATTCATCGATGCCACGTAGGATTTTTTCCCTTATATCCATTTGTGACACATGTCGCTTTAAGAAAATGAGAGTCGAGCATCTCTTCCTCGCTGGTGAATGTCGATCGTAGATCAGACATAAGCATCATCGTTGATCTTCTAACTTTCCCAGTCTTTAATTAACTCCGATCTCTTTCCAGCGACCTCACGACCGTGGTCTCGTGATCTCTAATCTTTCAGCTTGACCATGGTTCTGTTCGGAGATTATTGCGACTAAAGCTTTGAACAACTCCTTTTAAACCCTTGGTCTTCGTCTAGAGACTTGGTGACTGCGCCTTATATCTCTTAATCGCTGAATGAATTTGAATTTTCAAACTTTATCTATCGATCACCCGACTACCGTAGATCTTCATATTTAATCGTTTAGTATTTCAGTGGGGCCAGGACATGTGTTGATCAGGTGTAATGGCTTAATGAATAACAATCTTGCATCTTTGCCTTAAGCCATCAAGCCAACCGTTGATTTCTTCCATGCTTTAACTTCCAACTAGTCTTCTATCTACGTTCAAACCTTTTGTGAGCCCTGGGACACATGGCGATCAGGCTTAATCACTTATATGATAGATTCCATGCATCTTGGCTTTAAGCCATTACACTGATCATCTGATCTTTTCTAGCCTACATCCTCTTTACTTCTTTTCCTGCATTGTACTACACCCACCAACTACCAGATGTCAGCACGACTTGATCGCTTATGCATTAGATTTTGATTATTTTTTCATTAAGCCAATATGTCAACCATTTGATCAAACTAAAACTGCTCGATCTTTACTTCCCAATCTGACCCAAGGAAAATGATGTCATTCTGCCACATGGTGCTTAGGCTTAATCACTTAAATGATAGATTTCATGCATCTTGGCTTTAAGCCATTACGCCTGCCATAGATTTTATTCCAACTTGACTGATCTTTAACTTTGATCTCTGATCTCCGTCTTAACTGCACTCCGACTGTGGGTTTACAAATTTCTTCAGCCTCTGAGTCATGGAATGATTGTGATGACCTTGGGTTTAATACGAGATCACGTGACTACCGTTAGATTAAACCAAGCTTTGGGTAAGATCAAGGGACCGCGCTAAATCTCTGAAAGATAACAAATATTCCATTTTAATTAGGAGATCACGCGACTGCCACAGGATTGAATCCGCATCGACAGTTCTGACTTAATGTCTGAGTCTTTGACTTTGACCCTAATATCATCTGGAGATCACATGACTGAGGCAAAAAGATAACCCTGTTAATAACCTTAAGTCTGATCACAAGATTCCATGATTGAATGATCTCAAAGTCAGAAAAAGATTTCATTAACTCAGGGTTTATCAGGAGACTTGGCGGCTATCATTTGATTTGTTTCTGCATCGACGACTTAGAATAAGTCATTCAATGATAAGAGGATATTCCCTTTGTTTCAGAGATCTCGCGACTAAGGCATTTTCAAAAGTGCCAAATGAGATAGAATATTCCCTGCCAAAGTCATAAAGTAATATTAAAATAAATATTTAAACCGCAAAAAGGGGCCAACGACTATTTTATGATTTCAAATATATGCAAGCCGTTTAAAAAATAGAACATATAACATATTTAACAAGAAAATGCAAGAAATTAAATGGGATAAAGGCCTAAGGCAAAATTATTGCAATAATGAATTATGAAATGGAAGAATAAAATACAAGATTATGAATGCAGAAAACACTTCCCTGAATTATTCAACCATTGAAATTTGACTATAAATTTGGGTAACACCAATGGATTTTTCTGGGGATGTGCGTTCATACCTGAACATAGAAAGAATCCAATCTATCTATGGACAAGTAGACCATTAGCAGAACGAAAAACTATGATACATAATATACAAATAAGGGAAAGAAACTTGCCTTTGCAATATTTCAGGAAAAGAAAGGTTTAAGATACTAACCATGTACAAGAAGTTCATGAGGACAACCTTCTAAATCCAGTAAAAGATAGGAATTCTCACCTCCTTTACCAGTGATAATGAAAGGGCCTACCCATAATGCATTGAATTTCCCATGTTTTCCTTTGTCTTGATCTCTTACATTCCATCTCAAAACTAGATCTCCTTCCTGGAATTTCCTTTTTATAGTCTTCTTGTCAACCAAAACCTTCACTTTCTGTTCTGATTCCTGATTTCTTTCTTGAGCCTGGTTTCTCATCTCATCCAATTTTGCAAGGTGAAAGAATCTATCTCCCATGAAATCCACTTCTTCCCATTGTTCTTTATTTATAAACTTGTATACTGGCAACAAATTATTCAATGGTAAATGAGATTTCTTTCCATAAACAAGTTCATATGGTGCATATCTAGTAGATTTCTTAATTGTAATTCTATCTGCCCAAAGTGCCAGGGGTAATTTTGAATCCCATGCTCTCTTGTTGTTATTCAACATTCTTTTAATAATCTTCATTATGTTCTTATTGCTAGATTCATCTTGGTCGTTCCCTTGAGGATGATAAGGAGATGAATAAGAAACCTTTACCCCATATTTCGCATGAAACTCAGTGAATTCTGTAGATCTGAAACACATAGCATTATCACAAACAATTTTATGAGGAACACCAAATCTTGTCAGTATATTTTCAGTCAAGAACTTAATCACCACTTTACTAGTAGCTTGTCTAGTAGGTATAGCTTCGACCCACTTAGTTAAATAATCAGTAGCCACCAATATCCATTTATGCCCACCACTAGAAGTGTCAGTGATCTCTCCTATGAAGTCTATTCCCCACATTTGAAATGGTTCTTCAGTAGACATAGGATTTAGAGGTAATGCACCATTGTATCTTAGTTTTCCTGAGAATCTTTGACATGCTTCACACTTTTGAACATATGCATGGAAATCCTTATACAGACAAGGCCAATAATATCCTGCATTTAATATCTTATGGGCAATGGTTTTTGCTAAAAAATGTCCTCCAAATTGTCCATCATGAAGATCCTTGAGTACTTCCTTTGATTGATACTTATGATCTAGACAAAAAAAGAGTATACCATCAATGTTTTCCAGTTTAAATCAACTTGGATTAAGACATACTTCGATGACTGCAATTTCAACGTGCTTTTCTGGTTATCATTTAGATTGTCTGGACATTTCATATGTTTTAAGAAATACAATATGTTAGTATACCAAGGGCATCTTTCAATACTAGTATGAGTTTCACTTAACTCCATTTGATTTATCTGTAATGCATCCATATTAGATTCTACCATTAGCCTTGCTAATCCTTGTCCTCTGATAATTTTAGTGATCTGAATTTCTATATCAAATTCCTGAATTTGATTTACCCATCTGCATCTTCTCCCATTAACCTCTGATTGTCTGAATATATCCTTTATTGCAACATTAGGAACATAAGCTATTATTTTTTCTCCTACCAAATAAGGCCTAAAATATTTCATTGCTTTCACAAGTGCATAAGCTTTCTTTTCATTAATATCATAATTCAATTCAGAAGCTTGAAGAGTTTTACTGAAAAATGCCACTGGTTGTTCATATCCTTCACTATTCTTTTGTAACAAGACAACAACAATGGTGTGATATGAGGCAAAGGAAAATAATTGAAAAGGTTTACCATAATTAGGAGATTTAAGGACATGGGCTTCCTTTATTGCCTTTTTGATATTTACAAATGCTTCCAAGGATTCATTTTTCCATTTCAAATCTGCACCCTTCTTCAACATTATTGCAATTGGTTTAATTATTTTTGAGAAATTAGGAACAAACCTCCTCACAAAGTTTATCTGTCCAAAAAAGGACTGAATCTTTTTAACATTCTTTGGGATCTCAATTTTATCAATTGTTGCAATTCTCTCAGGATCTATTCTTACCCCATCTTTGGATACAATATGTCCTAATAATTTTCCTTCAGTGATAGAAAAATGACATTTCCTTGGATTCAATGATATCCCATATTCAAGAGATCTCTGAAAATTTTGTTCCAAATATTTGCAATGATCTTCTGCTTTTTTTTGAATAGGCAGTCAAATCATCCTGATATACCATCATAATCACATCAATAAAGTCTTCAAAGGCAACATCCATTGCCCTCTGGAAAGTAGCTCCTGCATTGGTGAGTCCAAAAGGCATTCTAGCATATACATAGGTACCCCATGGTGTAGTAAATGTTGTTTTATATTGTTCTTCTTCTTTAACCTTTACCTAGTTATACCCTGAGAAACCATCCAACATTGCCAAAAATTCATTCCTTGTAACCTTTTACAATAATGCTTCCATGTTTGGGAGTGCATAATTATCTTTTAAGGATGATATATTTATATTCCTGAAATCTACACAAAGTCTAATATCACAATTCTTTTTTCTGACAGGCACCAGATTAGAAACCCATGTTGAGTGTCTGATTGGTTTGATTATACTGACATCCCTCATCTTAATTAATTCATCTTTCATCTTGGGAGCTAAAGTAGGGTTTATTGGTCTCTGCCTTTGTCTGAATGGTTTGGCATTAGGCTTCAATGGTATCTCATGTTGAAAAATATCCTCTCAGTAAGCTTTAAGGTCATCATAAGACCAGGAAAATACATGCCTATATTTTCTTAGCAATCTAATGATATCAGCTCTGATCTTAGGGGTTAAATTTTTTCCCCACAAATACTTCCCTTGGGGTCTCTTCATTTCCCAACTTTATCTTTTCTACATCCATTTTGACATCAGTGTTCATTTTGTCTAATCTTGAGTCCTTTCTATTTAGCAATCATTCCATCTCTATAAGACTTCTTGGGACTTTATTTGTTTTGAGTTGAATAACTTCTTCTCCAAACAATACTTCTTTTCCATCCTCTATCTCAACATGAGCATTCAAGTCTATCAATTGATCTTCATACTCTTGTTCACATGCTAAAAATTTGATTATATCTCTGTCATCTTTGAAAACTTGCCAGTTATTGATGTTGTCAGGTATAGCAGGCCTGGTTTTAATCTCAACTTGAACAATGTCCTCACAGGGAATATTGTTGTGTTTTAATGCCAAGTTAGCCATAAAATCTGCAGGAATATTCTCTGATCTATCTATCCAGTTAATAGAGAAAGCATCAAAACAATCAATAGAATCCCAAACCTCATTTCTATATCTTTTAAGAAGGGGATGCTTAGTAACAAACTTACTTTTAACTTGAGAAACAATTAATCAAGAATCCCCAAAAACACTTAAACACTTTATTCCATGTTTACTAGCTATTTTTAAACCAAGGAGGAGAGCTTCATACTCTGCAACATTGTTAGTACATTCAAAATCTAGCAAAAATGAATATTTCAATGTTTTCTTACCAGGAGCAAAGAAAATGACACCTGCCCCATTACCATCCCTACAACAAGCACCATCAAAATACATTTTCCAAATAACATTATGATTTACCTCTACATAAAATTTGATAGGTTCATTTTCATGCATAGCATCTTTTGAAATACTTACCTGAAAGTTGTCCATATCAGAATGGAAGAAATTTGTTACCAAGCTTGGATCCACAGCCTCAAGAATGTATGGACTTCTAGTCTCTATGTCAATTCTTATATCCCTGCCATTTACTGGGATAGAACCGTAAGAAAGATCTAATTGAATACTTCCCCCTACCAAGCCAAACCATTGTCTAGATAAAAGCATCCCATAACAAGCAGGAACTTCAACCACGGTGATATCCATTTTATATGATTTTTCAGGGCATGCAGGAAATTTAAATTTAACATTTTTCATTATGCCTACAACAGGAATAGATCTATTATTCATAGCATAACATTTACCAAATTTGGTATCAACATTCATTCCTAATTCTTTCATTACATCATTTGGCATAATATTCACTGTTGCACCAGAATCTATCATACAATTCTTTACCATTCTATTGTTTATCAGTAAAGCAAGGTAAAAAGGATCAACTTGACTTCCATTTTTATTCAAAGTAGTTCCTAGATAAATAGCTAGAGGATCCTTTATTTCTTGGTTAAGATATTCATTATTACCTACATTAGATAATATTTTCAAAGCTTATTTTTGCATTCAGGTATTTTAACTATTTCAAGCAAAGGAACAAATATTTTAATTTGAGATAATGCATTAGACATAAAAGAACATTTATTGGGAAAATAATTACTGACCGCCTTTTCCTTTGCTTTTTAAGGGTCTACCTATTTACCCTGAGCAATATCTTTGTGTTTTATCCCTTTTGGATCAACTCTTTGGTCAAGTTTACCTTGTTCCGCATTTACAGTCCTATTCCTCAACTTGTAATTGCTTCTTGCTTCTTCCACTACAACTATTGTGTATGCCTCTTTCTCCTCTTCTGTTGTTTCTCGCCATCTTGGATTACTCTCCTGATGATTCCCATATTGATATACTCTATTTAGGTCATCCCTGTAATAGTACTCATCTAAAGAGCTATAATCGTCACATCCCCACATAGGATTGGTTGACAAATTATTTACTGTAGGTTGTTGATCATTATTATGCTCTTCATCCTCTTTCATTTTATGGGCAACAACACAATGTTCATAAGAATTTGGCAGTTTGCAAGCTTCGCACCAAGGATAATTTTCTACAAAAGGGTTTTTTTCCCTCAATGGATCAAGGGTGTATAATTCTTTGTTCACCAGTTTCCCATTCTTCCATTCTATATTATAAGGCATATCTTACAATTTATATCTATCACTTTTGTATGGTACCCAATTATTCTGGTTGTACTTAAAATTGTCTTTTCCATTATTCACTTGGAGACCTTTCACCGTATTCATGATTTTATCTATTTTATCCTCCTCTTTGTGTTGCTTAGGCTCTTTTGGATTGAATAAATGGGTGTCTTCCCTCTTAGAAATTACACCTTATGCCTTCCTATCATTTTCAATCATTATAGCAATATTAAGAGCATGTGCCAGAGTAGAAGGCTTATGAGATTTGATTTCATAATTTGTCTTGCTATCAAAGGCACTCATATAGAAATTAATCAAAAAAGCATTGACAGGATGAACATCTCTTGGAATCCTATTCAGGACCTTATTGAATCTTTTATTGAATTCAACCACAAATTCATTTTGATTCTTCTTCATGCTTTTCAACTCATGTGAAGCAAAAGAAGTATCATTGTGATCACCAAATTGTTCCACAAATTAGTTCACAAATTCATCCCAAGTAGATATGGATCTATCTGGTAAGCTTCTGAACCATTCTGATTCATCTTCTATGAGGGAATGAACAAAAATTTTCATGTATACATCCTCATTGAATTCGTCAAATTCTTGGATAACATTCTTTAAATTTACACAATGCACTTCAACCGATTCTGACCCATTCCCTAAATTTTTTGGAATTGCACTCCTTAATTAATTTTTTATGTTATTAGGATATCCCCTTATGACATAAAAATCTAACTGTTTGTATCTGTCAGAAACCATTGGGGCTCTATAATTGTTCACATTTTGATTCACAGCTCCATGCCTTTGATTATGATGATTTACATAATGAAATCTTTGATTGTTATCTCTTGGTCTAGAATTTGAATTCATATTATAATCTATTGGGCCATAATTCTTATCCCTATTATTATGATATCCATCATACACCCTTTCATTATTTGGATGTCTATGTTATCGCGTTTATCAAATGAGTTAGGGTTCATTCTATTATTGTGGGTATGATGTTCTCCATTGTTCCATTTTCTCCACTGATCTCTTCTTTCCCAATCATTGTTGTCTTTCTCAAGTCTTCCTCTATTGTCAAGTTTGAACAAGGGGTTGGTATGATCATTATTAAACATATGCCCATTATTCTTCTTATGAGGAGGATTGTAAACTTTATTTCTATCATCTTCAGGAAATGCTTCCTTTCTTGGTGATCTGATTTTGTCTCTCTCTATCCCCATTTTCCTTAGTACATCCTCTGGTTGCATTTTAAGAGCCATGGCCATATCTTAATTTTCTGGTCCTGTATTAGCCATCTCACGAAACACAACATCCGATTTATTAATTCTGTTTTCTTTTTCAAACATCTCCTGATTTGGACTATGTTGGGAATCATGTCCTCCTCTATTAATTTGGTAGAAAGGATTACAATTTTCATCACTACTCTCATGACTTGAATGACCTGAATTAGGGAAATGATCACAAGCATACTTTTGATCATCCTTATCAGGGTATATCATACGAGGTACATAAGGCATCTTCACACTTGGAGTCCTTCTCTTCTTTAGGCTTACATCTAATTCAAGCTGGTCCGGATGCAAAGATCTCCTACCCCACATGAAAATTTACTAACTAAAATATATTACCAATTTAAAATTGTAGAGTCGCCACCTTCTTTTTAGAAGGAGATACTTGATTGAAATCTTCTAGATTCTATTTTTCCCCAGCAGAGTTTAACCTCAATTATCAGAAACTCTGAGAATTGTAAACTTTATTCTGATTAGATCCCTAGTAGAGTCGCCAATCTGTTGGTGCTCAAACCAACATATTGGATTTTCTATGGAATTTCCAATCCAATAGTGGGAAACCCAAGTGATTTGGCCAACTAACAAGGTTTTAACCAAATTAGGTTTTAAAACCCTCTGCAATTCTGGCTCTGCAGAACCAAGGCTAGTAGGCCTACTCCTTGAACTTATTATTCAAGTTCCAAGGCTTTTTATAGTAGATAATAGATCCTAAACACTCTCCTCCTCCAAACTGTGGCAAAGAAAATTGAAAGAACACTTGAACTGAAAGCTGTAACTCACAAATGCTAACTGAAAGTATCAATGTATTAAGAATGTTTGTGTGTATATAAATAAAAGAATAGTGCAGATGGAAAGATTATCAAAAAATTGTAAACAATGAATTCAATGACCAAAATCCAACATAAATGCAGATCAGTGCCTAATTTTATCACAGGCAAGAGTCAATATCATCCAATCCTTTATGCAACCTCAGAGACAGTTTTGCTAGAAAAATATCACTTCAAAGGAGTTATGGAATGAATATGCAACCTCAAAATGAATTCAGAGATATCTCAATAGGATATTGCTTTCTCAAATGACAGACTAATTGACTGAGGCCTCAATCAAAAAGATTTTAACCATGCAAAATGAGAAAACCAACTGAGAATAATAACAGTGACCCAGATTTGGAAGCATATACATCAAACTATCACGTTGAAGAAGTTCAAATTGGTTTATTAGAGGGACTGATTGTAAATGAAAAGATATCTATTCCCACAGGTGAAAGAAAAAGGTCTACTTATCTTATTAATTTTACAAAATGGTACAATTCAATCTATGTTGCAGTCGTTAATCAAAACTAATCCAATCTGACTATATTAACAGTCTACCAACCCCCCACATTGATCATATTATCCTTATTTATATCAAGTTCAAAGGATGCAAACAAGCTTCAGATCAACACGACGGTTTGTCTGCTAAACCTAATCCCTAAGATCAACAACTGAACAACCACAATTACAATAAAAGAATGATTAATCATTCTTAAAAGAACAGTTGTTGAATAAGAGATAAAAATGATTAAATAGTTCATTTATAATTCATTATGAATCTCTGATATCTCCTTAGCTTCTGCATGGCATATCAATAGATGTCTGCATGTCTTTGCTCTTTCAACTTTCATCCAGGTCGCATTATTTCCTGTTAACCACCTTTGAAACCCTGCATGCAGAACAATGTCGATGTATCAAACAATAATAAAAACCCTTAGTCGATGAAATAATAATATAAAAACATGTAAAGACAAATAAAATCCAAGTCATCGATGTCATGCAGGATTTTGTCCCTTATATCCATTTGTGACACGTGTTGCTTTAGGCATATGGGAGTCAAACATCTCTTCCTCGTTGGTGAATGTCGATCGTAGATCAGACATGAGTATCATCATTGATCTTCTCCCACTCTTTAATTAACTCCGATCTCTTTCCAGTGACCTCATGACTGTGTGGTCTCATGATCTCTAATCTTTTGGCTTGACCATGGTTCTATTCAGAGATTTAGCGACTGAAGCTTTGAACAACTCCTTTTAAACCCTTGGTCTCCGTCTAGAGACTTGGTGACTGCGCCTTATATCTCTTAATCACTGAATGAATTTGAAATTTCAAACTTTATCTAGCGATCACCCAACTACCGTAGATCTTTATATTTAATCGTTCAATCTTTCAGTGTGGCCAGTAAACGTGTCAATCAGGCGTAATGGCTTAATTAATAACAATCTTGCATCTTTGCCTTAAGTCATCAAGCCAACCGTTGATTTCTTCCATGCTTTAACTTCCAACCAGTCTTCTATCTGTGTTCAAACCATTTGTGGGCCCTGGGACACGTGGCAATCAAGCTTAATTGCTGATATGATAGATTCTATGCATCTTGGCTTTAAGCCATTACACTGATCGTCTGATCTTTTCTAACCTGCATCCTCTTTAATTCTTTTCCTGTGTTGTACTGGGCCCACCAACTTCCAGATGTCAGCACGACTTAATTGCTTATGCATTAGATTTTGATTAGTTTGTCATTAAGCCAATAAGTCAACCATTTGATCAAACTGAAACTGCTCGATCTTTACTTCCCAATCTGACTCGAGGATAATGACGTCATTCTGCCACATGGCACTTAGGCTTAATCGCTTAAATGATAGATTATGTGCATCTTGGCTTTAAGCCACTACGCCTGCCATAGATTTTATTCCAACTTGACTAATCGTTAACTTCGATCTCTGATCTCGGTCTTAACTACACTCCGACCGCTGGTTTACAAATTTCTTCAATCTCTGAGTCACAGAATGGTTGTGATAACCTAGGGTTTAATACAAGATCACCCGACTATCATTAGATTAAACCAAGCTTCGGGTAAGATCAACGGACCGCGCTAAATCTCTAAAAGATAACGAATATTCCATTTTAATCAGGAGATCACGCGAGTACCATAGGATTGAATGTGCATCAACGGTTCTGACCTAATCTCTAAGTCTTTGACTTTGACCCTGATATCATCTGGTGGTCACGCGACTGAGGCAAAAAGATAACCCTGCTAATAACCTTAAGTCTGATCATGAGATTTCGCGACTGAATGATCTTGAAGTCGGAAAAATATTTCATTAACTCGGGGTTTGTCAGGAGACTTGGTGACTATCATTTGATTTGTTTCTGCATCGACGAATCAGATTAAGTCATTCAATGATAAGAGGATATTCCCTTCATTTCAAAGATCTCGTGACTAAGGCATTTTCAAAAGCACCAAATGAGATAGAATATTCCCTGCCAAAGTCATAAAGTAATATTAAAACAAATATTTAAACCGTGAAAAGGGGCCAACGGCTATATTTTTGATTTCAAATATATGCAAGCCATTTAAAACATAGAACATATAACAGATTTAATAAGAAAAGACAAGAAATTAAATGGGATAAAGGCCTAAGGTAAAACTATTGCAATAATGAATTATGAAATAGAAGAAGCAAATACAAGATTATGAGTGCAGAAAACACTTCCCTGAATTATTCAACCATTGAAATTTGACTGTAAATTTGGGTAACACCACTGACCTTTGAGACTTTATGCTTTGGCTCTCTTTACATTTGCATCTCCTTCATAGATATCATGCAATTTGTTCCACATATCAAAGGCAGTAGGGAAGTCCTTGACTTCATCAAATTTGGAATAACTGAGTGCAGAGGCTATATCAATCATAATTATGTTATGATACTTCATTTCCACCGTCTGATCCACAGACATAGGTCTCGGTGGTTCCACATACTTGTGATCCAGGAATTGCAAACCAGTATCTCCAATAGTAGATAGATGTAGTCTCATCAGATCTTTCCATGCATCAAAGTTGTCCTTGTTGAGCTTAGGGATCTCCCTTCTGTAAGAGATCTATGATATTTAGCTTAGGCCTTTAAACCTTCCCTGTAAACACTTGCAGCTCTGATACCAATTTTTGGAAATGAGTTGAGTAACTGAGAGGGTAGGGGTGAATCAGTTACCACAAAAACAAATCCAAGTCCCTTAGATGTCTTAAACAAATCAGTCATTGTTGCTCGATTAACATAGATATTTCACTGTCACTCGGTTAACATAGCGAATCTTAAGATATTAACTGTGATTATCTTTAGTAATTAATTGCAGAATTATAAACTATAAAGCAAATCAAATGTACACAAACAACACCAAGATTTAATGTGGAAACCCAATATGTGAAAAATCACCAATAGCAACTAGTCACTGTTTCTCACTCTTCTGAAGTGAGCCCCGTTAGGATCCAACCCTGTTAAAGGTTACAATAACACACTTTTAGGTGTGACCTGTTTAGAGGATTTAATCACCCTGTAAGGAGTGGCTTTGTGAGAGGTCTTCAAACACTTCAATGTAGAAATGTCACCTTGTTAGAGGATTTTCAAAAGACTGTTAAGTCTACTCTATTAAGAGATTTTGATCACTGCTACAATTGTTAGAGAGTAACAATGAATTGACATGTTTTGATAAGCAACTGTCTTTTCTGATTTAGATCTTTGTTCTGGATTAATTACTTGATCCTCACTGATCATATATTCTGTTGCAGTCCTCTGTATTTTGTCCTCAATCAGAATCCCATTTGATTTCGCCTTCACTCTTCATATCAAACTTATTATCTCTTTTCCATCTCACTTTTCAATCCAAACTTGACCTTATATATATATATATGATAAGCCTTGTCAAGTCGGCCTTGAAATCCTTCCAAATAAATAATAAAACTCATGTCTGTCGGTTGCAGATAACTAATTATCCATAAAATATAATCCACTGTTAGTTGGCTGACACTAACTGTTTTACTCGGTCAATACTGAAATCCTTCAACGCCCGACCAACATTGTAATGCCCGAGTGAACTCGGTTAGAACTAAAAAAAAAATTGGTCATCTTCAATGCCTGAGAGAGCTCGGCAGACAATGACTTTGCTCAGATAGGATTAGACATTTGTGTAAACACCACTATACTTGTGTAAACATCAATGACAATACACAATTGAATAATTGTCATCAACAATATATATATATATATATATATATATATATATATATATATATATATACACACACACACACACACACACATTATTAATTTATCCAATAATGATCTATTATTTAGATGATAATTGTAATTAATCTGATTGAAGCTACATATCATTAACACTCCTTCTTAGCTAGGGAGGATAAACATATTACCTCAATGTAATATGTGAGTATAGATAATCATTTAAAATTTATATCATTTGAGCAATGGTCCTCAAGTATCAAGTCCATGATACTCACCAAGTACTTAGAGCAATGGTCTCCAAATATCAACTCACAAGATATTCACCAAGTGCTCAAAAATGATTATCATGAGTAATAGTCTCCAAGTATCAAATCCATGATACTCACCAAGTAATCAGAGTAATGGTCTCCAAATATCAATTCCATGATATTTACCAAGCACTCAAAATGTCTTGTATGATATGTGCACTAGTATCACATATGTGATACTTACCATATAGACATGATATATCCATACAATAGAACTTGTAAGTAATTTAAACTATACCTTCTTGTCCATATTGATTTACAGGGTATAAACTATCATAGTTTAAATATCATTCTGATGATATTTATTACAATAGATGAATAAGTTATTATAAGATCGTCACCTTATAACAACTTCTACAACAATAAGTGAAAATGATTTGGAGGTCGTCACTTCCTTATGATATACACAAAGAACACATGGTTATGAAATAACACTCATAACAAAGAATGCTTTATTAGTACAATAATGAAAAGTTACTGAGATAAGTTCTCAAAAATTACAATCATACCAAGTTTACCTCTAAAGTGCTCTACCTTTATCTTTGCTAGAGGCTTGGTGAGAATGTCAGTTGATTGTTCTTCTGTACTGATATACTTCAACTCAATAACATTTTTTTCCACCATATCTCGAATATAGTGATAGGTATCTCAATATGCTTGGACCTGTTGTGAAATACTGGGTTTAAGGAGAGATTTATAAAACTCTGATTATCGCAATGAATAATAGTAGGTTTTAGAGATTCTCCAAACAAACCAAAAATAAGTTTCCTCAACCAACTAATTCTCGTGCTCCCATAGATGCAACAATGTAAACTTTGAGAAACTAAGGATTTTTTCCTAATAAACCATGATATCATTGCATCTAACCCAAACTAAAACAACACCTAGAGGTACTTTTATGATCCATAGTGTTTCCAGCACAATCTAAATCAGTGAAACCATGTAGTTGTAAATCTACATCTTTGTACCTTAGTCCAAGATTTATTGTGCCTTGAATATACCTTAGTATGTGCTTAGCTGCTACCATATGAATTTATTTTGGTTCACACATGAACTGGATGAGTGCATTAACTGCATAACAAATGTTTGGTCTAGTATTCACTAAGTACACCAGAAACCCAATAATTTGCATGTAAAGAGTAGGATCTGCAGGTTCTGAACTTGATGCTACTTCTTTTAGTTTAAGTAGATTTTTCCATGGGGGTGGACATAGGATTACAATCCATTGAATTTCAAATATTTTTGGAATGTCTAAAGTATATTTTCCTTGGTTTAGAAGAATCTCATTAGCATGTTTCCAAACTTCTAAGTCTAGGAAGTAATGTAGTAACCCTAAGTCTTTCATCTCAAATTAAGCTACAAGATCTTCTTTACACTTAATTATTAGATAATCTTTCTCCTGTTACTAGAAAATCATCTACATAAAGAACCAAAATCAACATATCCCCTTGTACCACTTTAAAGTAGAGGTTTGGGTCTACATCATTTTAGAGAAGCTAAGTTTAGATAGATAATGATCTATCCTTTCATACCATGCTCTAGGTGCTTGCTTAAGCCTGTACAATGCCTTCTTTAGTTTGCAGACATGATTTTGTTAATTGTGTACTATGAATCCTTCTGGTTTCTCTAGATATACTTCTTCCTCAATCACACCATTCAGAAAGGTGGTCTTTACATCTATCTGATGAATTTTCCAACCTTTGAAAATGGTAATGACAATAATTGTTCTCACAGAGGTATATCTTGCAACTGGAGCAAATGTCTCCTCATAGTCAATGCCCTCCTTTTGGAAGAACCCTCTTGCAACAAATCTTGCCTTATATTTATCAATACTTCCATCTCTTGCATGTTTATGTGAGGCCTCACCCCGACCCATCACAGTCTTACTGCTCGATTTCACTTTGATACTTTATGTGTTGATACATTGATACACTTTTTGATTATTCTGACAGAGACTCGAGATACTATGTTATGATGATAATTATATTGTGTGGATTTCATTTTGATATGGATTAGACCTAGATCAGATGGTTGTTTTGATTATATATATTTAGATAAGTGAACTGATGAGAATATTGAATCATGATTGGACTTGATTATTTCATGGATGTTATGTCGTGATGATTATGAAAATTTTATGTTTTAAACCTTTCTGTATGAAAATTTGCAATTAGGAATGTAATCATGCTATTGATTGATGTTGCTAATTATAAATTGAAAATATATATATTGCATGTGATTTTATTATCTTGGACTACTGATGCTCGAGTTTAGTGTGCAAGAAAGAGAACCATGGAATTATTCAGAGAATCAGGGCTAAACACATGTGAATTGAGTAAGCCAAGGTTTAATCCAATAAGG